>CM021107.1:358360396-358844272 GCA_007115665.2 Sequoiadendron giganteum | reverse complement strand
AACAAATAATAAATTTATCATGAGATTACAATATTGTGTCATGTGAAAGATAAAAAAAACTTGAATGGTCTATGTCCAATTATAAATAAAATAATAATATCGTATTTATGTTTTGGGGCATATTTCCAATCGTACCGCAATTTCATTGCAATCTAGCCATACCAATTTCTGCCAACCCGCCGTACCAATTCTAAAAGAGTCGTACAAGTTATTGGACCCCATGATGGTTAAGGCAACGACTATCCAGCCCCAGCAATGCACCGAGGCATGGATGCTAAATCCATGCATCATCAAATGTCCATATAGTCAAACGTACCATTATCCTGTCAGAGCATAGAAAGAAATATGACGTACATGCACTCCAAATGAAATTCATTAAATTTGAATGCTCCCTGTAAACTTTTAATCTCATACTGGGGAAAAAAAGGAAGTATTCAAAAACTATAAGTGGCATTAAAAATATAATTTATGTTTTTTTAATTTATACATTATTAAATAAAATAAATAATCGTTACGTTCTTTTTAAAAATCAAAATAAACATAGTATGTGTTGTTGCATTGGTGATGCTTTGATTAGTTGCATTATGTTGTCATTAGTAAGCTATTGGATTAAACCTCTGGTGTTTCTTTGATAAGATTCTATCTATAGTTGAAAGTGACAAAGGTGATGACGATATTTTCCTGGTGCTTGGTTTCCAAATGCTTTTGAGAAAATTTGATAAAAAGAGGAAACAATGAGTTACAAAGTAGTGTTTCAATGTTGCTTCGCATTTCTTCTAGGTTGAAGATCTACCTATGTGTTTCGGATATGGTGACAAAAAGAATCAAGAGGTGTTATATTCAAAATTTGGTGTGAACAATGTATTGCAAAGGTGTCTAGGAGAAAAAAAATTTCTCCGTGTTTGTCCACAATTTGGTTTCAGATCTTGCAAATCTGAAGGTATGTTGATAGTGTTGGTATCCTTATTCAATCAAACTTGTTCAGGGTATGGTGCTTTTGAAGTCAGCTTCTTATATTGCAATGTATTGCATAATTACCTGAGTGTACTGGGTTTGTGCATTCTTCAGATGAAAGTTGTTGCGAGGGAATTTATTGGATTTCAAGATGTTTATAGAATATTCCATATTGTGTTCATGGGTCATTTTCTGCCTGCAAGTAGTTGTTCAATTAAAGGAAGCGGGCACTTAAAAATCATATAGTTTATTGTTGGATAATTATACCAAGTGTACAAATAATTATAAGATATGTAATGCCAAGCATTCAATTGGAGTTTTTTAGATAAAAATTCTAAATTCATTTTTAATGCTTTTTGTAATTTTAAATACTTAGTAATTTCCATGCTTTTAGTAATTTATTTTCCTTAAAAGCTATGCATGACAATCTATCTATTTTATGGTTTGTGATCTCTATAAAGAGTTCCCCTCACTATTTAGTTTGTAAGTGTAGACACCTAAAATTAGTCTGGAGAATCTAATTAATTAAACACGACTTATTTGATTAATTACCCTAAATTCCTCTACTATTGAATAAATAGAAATATTTATTTATATAGTTCACGTTTAAATTCTTATTTAAATTCTTCTAATTCTACTATTATTTCATCTTAATTAAATAAACAAAATTAAATACTTTGCTTTATTTAATTATTCATTTCCCCTAATTATTCTATCTTAATCACATTTAATCAAATAAATCAAACAAAGGTTAAATACTTCTTGTTTATTTATCATAATTCTTCTATTTTAATTTGATATATAAACTTATATAGTTTGTTTTATTAAATTATTTATTCCCCTTTTGCTAATTTAAATAAAACAAAAATATTTAAATACAGGCATATTCCTCTATTTTTACTCACCTACCAAATTAGACATCAAATGTCTAAATTATGTCAAAATTAATGCAAATGGCATTCACAAGAAAGCTTGTAGGCAATCCTCTCAATCTTCTCCCTCTGATCCTTCCTATCCTCTTGCCTGGTGTTTTCATGAAGAGAAACCATTCCCATAGTCAGCTCCAGTTTTAGTTTTTGTCTTTCCAAAAACTACATTTGGTATCAGAGAAGGTTGATCGAGAAAGAATTGTAGTTCAAGATTGTGACCACCACACTTCTTGGATTACGTTCAAAAAGATTCAAAGTGGCAAAGAAAGATCATTGAGAGGTTGTGGGTAGATTAGGAAAAACCACTCTTTAACATTCGAGGAGGTTAAAGAAATGAAGGTATTATTGTTTTTCAAAACGAAGTTGTCTCTATATGAAGTATTGAAGAAGGAAAATTGCACTTCACTAAACACTATAGATGCATCTTGAAAGAATAAATTGCTATTGATTGGAGAAGTTTTAAAGGGAGGTCATTTCTAGAAATATCAAAGAATATTCACACAAGAGATCGATAGAAAAGGAGGAGTCATGGATCTTGCAATAGCCACACATTAAAGGAAAAAGTCGAATGAGAAAAGCCAACCGCTCCCAAAGAAGATTAAAGATTGTGGCAATGTTTATCCCTATAGCAAACAAGCTAATCGTGGAAAAGTGATCACTAGTCAAATGAAGGAAAATAGAATATGTGTGAAGGAAATTACAAAATCATTATGTGCAAGATTCCATAATATAAGTTGTCGATTTGGAGAGGATCGAGGAGATATAACTGAAGATCACGAGATTGCTATAGAAACACCTAAATGAATATGATAGTTGCAAGGAAAGAAGAAGACATTATAAATGTTATGAGAAGACCGTATCAAGCCATTGTCAAAGAATAAGACTTCAAAAATGTTATGAGAAGAGCGAATAAAGGAAAAAGATAGATTGTGGAACTGTCGCCAAGTATGATTTTATTCAGACATCCTAACAATAATGGTTTGAAACTGTTTTGAAGCCAGTTGAAGCGCCAATCAACGTCACAACAATTACTTAGAAGGTCGAAGTTGAACAACCAAAGGAGATCATTGTTATTGAAAGGATAAATTGCTATTGATTGGAGAAGTTTTAAAGGGAGGTCATTTGTAGAAATATCAAAGAATATTCACACAAGAGATTGATAGAAAAGGAGTCATGGATCTGGCAATAGCCACACATTAAAGGAAAAAGTCGAATGAGAAAAGCCAACTACTCCCAAAGAAGATTAAAGATTGTGGCAATGTTTATCACTATAGCAAACAAGCTAATCGTGGAAAAGTGATCGCTAGTCAAATGAAGGAAAATAGAATATGTGTGATTGAAATTGCAAAATCATTATGTGAAGGACTCCATAATATAAGTTGTCGATTTGGAGAGGATTGAGGAGATATAACTGAAGATCGCGAGATTGCTATAGAAACACCTAAATGAATATGATAGTTGCAAGATATTTATGGAATATTCTAGATTGTGTTCGAGGGACATTTTTACTCCGCACATTGTTGTTGAATGAAAGGAAGCACGCACTTAAAAGTTTAAACATTTTTACAGGGGATAACAGATGACCATCATGTTTACACTAGTTGCGGTGGATGTTTTTTTGTTTTTAAAATCATGTTGTAGCATGGTGTTATAGTTTTGGGTCGTAGATAACTATTGGTGTGTTCTGCCTTTACTTCTATCCACCATGGAAGTGGTTTGGTGCCAACCTAATTTGAATTTGCGAGGTTAGGATGCATAGTCGACCTTCGAGAATCCATTCAAGGTTGAAGATGATATGAATATAAGTTGAGTTGTTAAGGGATGCAAAGATACATGAGCATGAGGTGAATGATGTGAATTGCTGAGTTAGTGTGAATATTGTTGAAAGAGTATATGTTGTTGCATTTATGATGCTTTGATTCGTTGTATTTTGCTATTTTTGTAACGAATTGAGGCCCTAGATTGAGGCAATGATGCATGAAAATTTCGAAGCCATTTCATAAGAATTTTTTTTGGATTCTAGGTAAATCCTTATTATACGAGTAATAAAGGTGTTAAATTTAGGTTAGTTGCTTATCCTTAAAAGGAATATAAGATGAACATAATAGTCGTTGTCTATCCCAAAAGTTAACATATGATTTTCTAAAAAATATGGTATGTTATTTAATGTTTTCTCTATTGAAAGGTTCAAGAGAGAAAAGTATAGTTGTATATTTCTTTTCTACTACAACAATCCCAAATACCTGTTGCAAGGTGTGCGCCCTTGGTCAACTTGTGTTTTGCAACACAACACTCGGGTTCATTGCATGTCTTAATCGCCTCTCGTGGAATCTTTAACTCCAACGATTTTATCGAGCATTAATAGTTCAATCTTTTGGTTCAATGAAAATCGTCTTTGGAACAATACCTATTCCAATAGGAAAATTACCAATAGTCGAGTAGGGGATTTTAGTGTATCCTACTAGGCACTGATTATCTACTAAGTGGGTTTTGGTTGTTCCCACCATGGGAGATACTAGTAAACAGACAGTTGATTTCTACGGACATCAAACTATGGCAAAGATTAGTTAAGGCAAGGGCTATCTAGCCCTAGGAATGCATCGGAGCATGGATGCTACATCCATGCATCATCAAATGTCCCTACAGTCAAACGTACCACTATCCTGTCACAACATAGAAAGAAATATGACGTACATGCACTCCAAAGGAAATTCATTAAATCTAAATTCTCCCTGTAAATTTTAATCTCATGCTGGGATAAAAAGGAAGTATTCGAAAACTCTAAGTGGCATTAAAAATATAATTTATGTTTTTTTAATTTATACATTATAAAATAAAATAAATAATTGTTATGTTTCTTTTTTTTTAAATAATAATAATAACTTTCAACATTTTAAAAAAGTAAATAAGTTTTTAAATCAATTTTGTATTTATTAATATGTTTAAATGCATGTAATAAATTAAATTATTAAAATATTATATTTTTATAAGCATAAATAATATATGTATAAAATATTTTATTTTTAAACAAATTCAATCTATATTAATAAAATGATCTATTTATAATTCAGTATAAATTAATAATTTAAAATTACGTTTAATTTTGTCAATTAGTATATTTTGATATTAATATTAAATTTTGAGTAAATAGAATGGATAGGGATATTAAATTTTAAAATTAGAAATGAATGTTCTTTGAAATAGATAGATTTGGTCAATGAAAATGTTCTAATTTTAAGAATAACTAACTTTCATTATCAATATAATAACACAAAAGAAAGATGCCTAAAGATTATAATACTAATATGTTGAATTTAAAAGCCTAAAATACCACTAAATTACAACTTACAATAGAAAACTTAATACCACATAATGACACGAAAATTTTAAGAAAAACTAAAACTAACAAACATATATTTTTAAAAAAATTATAATTATAAAATAACTCTTAATTAAATAATTTATACATACTAGCTAATAGGCTTTTGTTGTAATGAATCATTAATCCTTGGGACCATAATAGACTATCATTGGTCAAAATAAGAAATCTTGGGCATATTTTTTGTAGCCTAGGCAATCATAATCACTCCTAAAAACTCCACAAGGAGGTTTTCTTTTGAATCAATATATGGAGCTAGGTATTGTTTTGCCTATAAAAAATATATTAACTATTTACAAGTTCATTGAAAAAGCAGCTAAATAAACCAATGATACTATTCCTACAAAATCAATCAACTAATTCAACTTGATCAAGGAATTAGGAGAATGAAGATGTCGTGTCCCGATTTTTCGTCACTTTACCTTCATTGTTAGCTCCAACTTTCTTGGTGAGCATCAACCTTCTTAGAAAAGAATTCAATTGTTAGCATTCAGCTTCCAGGTCTTTCTTGAGTCTATTCATACCTTTCGAGAGCAATTGAGACATGTCGAGTGCATTCCAAACATCTTGGAGTGAAATGTTAAATTTTGGTTAGTGCCTATTTTTAGTAATCCAGTTCTTGGGTGAGCTCCTGAGTTTATTAACACCTTCAAATTTAACTTCTAGACAAATTTTGCATTTTCCATACTTTGAATTGGTTGTGTTGGAAATAATTAATAATTTTATTTTTAAATTATAAGTTGTTGAAAAAGCTTATGTAAATGATGACTTAAATTAATTATTTATAAAGTGACTAATCTGTCAAATATATTAAATATGTAAATAAAGTCGCATTTCGGAGGAATATGGATTACAATTAAAAGTGATTTTTAATTTTTAATTTCCAAAAAGTTTCCCGACCAACACTACGAACGAGCTAAAGAGGTTGCATTCATTCATTCTAGATATTGTTTGTTTCTCTTTGGAGATTTGTGCTTGTGCCCACATTTCTCGTCGAAGGGACGACATCCCCAACGATTTTCCTAAGGGACAAAAATCCAACAAAAGGCAATGCGACTCTAGCCAAAGATTGATGATGTGCTGAAGATTTGGGATTTGGGGATGAAAACCCTCAGATTCCATTCGAACAATTTCACACAAAAGTTACTTGGGTGTTGAATATTTGCGATAAGACATTTGGGAGAAAATACATTTTTCTTTCTACATTTGCAGATATAAAATCTGTTGAGATTTGTAAACAAATAATAAATTTACCGTGAGATTACAATATAGTGCGTCATTTCGAAGACAAAAAAAACTTCAATGATGTGTGTCCAATTATAAATAAAATAATAATATCGTATTTATGTTTGGGGGCATTTTTCCAATTGTATCGCAACTTCATTGCAACCTAGCCATACCAATTTAAGCCAAGCCGCCGTACCAATCCAAGACTCTAAAAGAGTAGTACAACGCATATGAAAAAATAGTGGCCTATGAGGGCATTTTGGTCCCACCAAGACTAAGCGCAGCATATTTTGAAGTCAGCAAAGTCAATAAAATCACCAAATATAGGAATCAAAGCGCTTTACCTTGGCTATCCTACACCTCTAAAAGAGTCGTACACGTTATTGCACCCCTTGATGGTTAATGTGGCAACCATGTGGAGTCAAAGCAAGGTCAAAACTTGCCCATAGAGGGAGATGCAGCTGTTTGAGGGCTAAAGAGATAAATAGAAGTTTATTTAAGGCTGACGTACACTCCATCTTACCTGCCCTACTCCCTAAGGGAGAGTTGTACCACATAAGGAGATTGCTAAAATTACTTGTGGGATTATTTAAAGAAATTGTATCTGCCGTAACGATTGACCTTGGTGTTTGAACTCGTTGCGGTGGTTGTTTATTGTTTTTAGAAGTGTGTTGCAGTGTGGTGTTATAGTTTCGAGGTCATAGATAAGAAGTGGTCTGGTTCGTCTTTACTTCTATCTGCAATAGAAGTGTTTGGCGTCGACCTAATTTGAATTTGCACTGTTGAGGTGCATAGCTGACCTTCGAGAATATTTTCAAGGTTGAAGATGACATAAATAAGAGTTGTCCTTTTGAGGGATGTGAAGATAGATGAGTTTATTGTTGCGAATAGCAGAGCGTTAGCGTACGAATCTAGGAAAGTGCAATATGAGCTTTCTTATCTTAGAATTGAAGTTGAAGATTGTGAGCACCACGCTTCTTGGACAATGTTCAAAAAGATTCAAAGTGGCAAAAAAAGATAATTGAGAGATCGTGGGTAGATTGCGACAGAGCAGACTATATCATTGAGTTGTTGGTGTTGTCATTGATGTCAACAAGCTTGTCTTACATCATTGGTGTCAACAGTATGAGAGGAAAATTGTTGCAAGAGTACGTGTTGTTGCATTGATGATGCTTTGATTAGTTGCGTTATGTTGTCATTAGTAAGCTACTGGTGCAATCCTCTAGTGTTGCTTTCATAAGCTTCTATCTATAGTTGAGTACGTGATGAAGGTAATGACAATGTGTTCATGTTCCTTGGTTTACATGTGCTTTTGTGAAAATTTGATAAAAGGAAACAGTGAGTTACAAAGTGTTCTGGGTTACACAGTAGTGTTCTGGTGTTCCTCTGAAATTCTTCTAGGTTGAAGATCTGCCTACGTGTTTCATATATGGTGATCAAAAGAATCCAGAGGTGTTATATTCAAATTTAGGCGTGTTGGATCGTTGTGTGTAAGAAGTTGTGTTCACCAGTTTGTGAAAAGTATATTGGAGAGTTGTTTGGGAGGAATATTTTTCCCGACGTTTCTCCATAGATTCGTTTCAAGTCTTCCAAATCCGAATGTGTGTTGATAGTGTTGGTATCTTTCTTCAATCGATCTTGTTTGAGGTTTGCTACTTCGGAAGTATGTTTCTTAAGTTGTAGTGAATGGCAAAATTACTTGAGCGTAATGGGTGTGTACATTCTTCAAATGAAAGTTGTTGCGAAGGATTTTGATAGATTTCAAGATATTTATGGAATATTCCAAATTGCGTCCATGTGGCATTTTGTGTCCGCGAGTTGTTGTTGAATCAAAGGAAGCGTGCAATTAAAAATTTAATGGTGTTTACACAAGTAACGACTGTCCTTGGTGTTTACACTAGTTGTGGTGGATGCTTATTGTTTTAAGCATTTTGTAGTGTGGTGTTATAATTTTGGGTCCTAGATAAGAAGTGGTGTGGTCCGCTATTACCTCTATCTGCCATGCAAATGTTTTGGAGCCAACCTAATTTGAATTTGCAGGGGTTGAGATGCATAGCCGACCTTCAAGAATCTTTTGAAGGTTGAAGATGATATAAATATGAGTTGAGTTGTTGAGGGATGTATTTGAATCTACAAATTTTGTAGATTCTGATGTTAAAAACAAAGGATGTCTTGAAAATAATATTGGTTTGAAAATCATGAAGAAAATGGGCTATGATGGAAATGGTTTGGAAAAGCATGGACAAGGAATTAAAGAATACCTTCAACCAATTTTGAGACCAAAGAATGAAGGCCTTGGATATAGTAAGCGAGATAGAAATGATGTTATACATTTTACAAGTAACAAATTAGCTCAAAGAATGGAATGCATGCAATGTTCTCATTGTAACATAGAAGGAATTATAAAAAAGCAGTGTAGGGAACTTCAACCTTGTTCTATTTGCAAATTGAAGCATCGTTCTGGACAGTCTTGTTGGAATAGACAGAAGAATAGAAAATCTAAAAAAGATTGTATGCAAATTAATTATGGATGGATTGATGGATCTAGCTGGCAAAAGTTATGAGCAAGTAATTGTCGTGGTTTTGTGCCAATGGATGCAGGAACAGGAACTATTCCTCCAGGCGGAGGGGAGACATCACTCGGGAGAGGGGCTTGGTCGGATAACCGGTAAAGTTGATCAATTGAGCATACACACACTTCACTCAAGGTTTTGGGAACTAAGTCAGATTGAGTTATCTTGATAAGTCATCCTTAGGCTTAGGAGTTTTGGATTACTTCTTTATGCTTTTTGAGTGGTGCTACTTGTTGTCTGACTTACTGTTTTGTGAGCCTTGAATGTGAAATGTGAACTGATAAGTGTGGTATAGACAGGATGTATATGCATATACGTGTACCACTCATATGTACATAGCAACAGGTATGACATGTCAATACAGATGTATGATGGGCAATTATTATGCTAATACACATGTGTCAACATGGCATACATACAGATGCATACACATGGCTGGCACACCTATAAACATATGCACACTATCTATAATGTTGTTATAACGTATTATTGATGCCTTAAATTTACAGTTAAACGTATATATATAAATGTAAATATATGTATGTATTTATATATATATTTAATATTATATTTAATATAAACGTTATTATAATTTTACTTGGAATAAATATATAGATATATCTATAGTAATATTTAAATATTAAAACATTTAAATATATATATATATATATATATATTAATATGGTAAATAAAACTATAATAAGATATATTTAATATAATGCAAAATATAAATATAACATCTTATTTATATTTTAAATAAATATTACCTTGGAAAATAAATAAATTTGACTTGTATAGTCAT
The DNA here is from genome assembly GCA_007115665.2 of Sequoiadendron giganteum. Taxonomy (NCBI): domain Eukaryota; kingdom Viridiplantae; phylum Streptophyta; class Pinopsida; order Cupressales; family Cupressaceae; genus Sequoiadendron; species Sequoiadendron giganteum. The sequence continues at coordinate 358,834,408 of CM021107.1, read as the reverse complement.
TTGGCAAAATAATATGTATTTACCTTGAGTAAAATAAATAAATGACTTTATAGTCTTTTGCTTAAAATGTATAAAGTTTATTGGGTGAAATAAACGCATTTTACTTTGGATTAAATTAAAGGGTTTTCCAAAGGCATTTCATAAACCTTGTAAAAAAGCAAAATACTCATACGCCAAAGGTTGAAGTTTTGAGTTTGTAAAATAATCAAAAAAATGACCAAACGAAATCGCGCGTAGCTGTTCATGCGAATAACCAAGTCACAGTTTGCAGGTGCCATCCTCCATTCGAAAATGCATGAGAAGGTTGGAATGAAAGCCAGATGGGCACGTTTCTCCATTGACGTTTTCTTACCAGTGATAAATCTGCCATTTTTGGGCGCATTTGATGAATACACCTGTAGGTGTCTGTCATTCGCATTTTACCATGTGTGAGTGGAAAAATTCTTCTTGAATAAAGTCGAATCATCTCTCTTTTTGCTGAGTATCTTGCTAGATTACTACCACTGCATAAGTTGACATTTTCAATGAGAAAGGTGTCGAATTCTCGTGCCAAAAATATAGCAGGCATGAGAATTCGAAACCTATATATAGGAATTTCTCTCATTGCTATGGATACAAATTTTCTTATCTACTTTTGCTTAAATCCAATTTCCTTTTTGGAGAGCCATATTTTATCATTGTTGTAGTCACATTTGTTTGAGAGCCAACTTACATATTCCATCGCCATTTCTGAGAGACTCTAGTTTTTATATGCTGCAAGCATAAAAACAATACCTCTGTAGAAACCAGAATTAAGAAGAGTGATACTGGAAATCAGAAAGAGAAGGAAAAGAAGAAGCTACAGACTGAATTCAATTGCAGCAAGGAAACAGGCATGGGAATTGTCTTTGATTACTTCTGTTATTTTAATTGATCTGCTTGTTTAAATTTTGCATTGCTTTGCTTTGCGATATGAAGTAGATTAGGAAAGCATTAGAAGAAATTTTGTTGAAATAGGATAGCTTCTTATTAAAAAAATACTTAATTTCATAAGGAAAGCTTGTTTATGAAAGGATAGCTTGTTATTAAGGAAATACTTAATTTCATAGAGAAAGCTTGTTTATAATGGAATAGCTTGATTTCATAAGAATAGCTTGTTTATAAAAGGGAAACTTGTTTATAAATGAAAAGCCTATTTATAGCCTGTTATGAAAGAATAGTTAGTCCATGTTATAAAGGGAATGTTTGAATTGAATTTACTTGAATACTGCTTGAATTCCTTATATAAAGGAAAAGAGGAACTAGTTATTAAATACTAGGTCGAGGATGGAACCAGTACCAAGGTAGTCTAAACCTTTAAAGTTAGTAGGTTAACTAGGAAAAGCTATGTACTCCATGGATAAAGAATTCCATGTTAGGAGTTACCCGAGGGACCCTTGTTGACTGCATACCAATTCCTGATTAAGTAGATGATGTAGGAAGCCTAGGGTGATTGACTACCAACGGAAAGGACTTAGCCTACGCGTAGGATAAGACAGCCTTAAGTCAAACTGAACCTGACTTAGTGCAAGTGATAGATGACCTTCAGTTTAAATACTGCCGAAACACTTTGGCCAAAGTAGGTAGTACACCTACATCCACATAGACTGTGAGACGATTACACTGTCAGTTCACCATAGTCCAAAATACATACTAGATTGAGATTGTGAGGGCACAAGGATTTAGTTATGTAGGATTTCACACTATGCTCAGTCGGTCATACAAAACCGATTACCCAATCAATCTCTTCATAGAAGGGAGGGTCGTCTACTTAACAGTAAACGTGCGGGGGACCGCATTATAAGTCCGTGGTTGGCGGAAAAGCACCTGAGTGATGTTTCTCCTCCACAGTAGACTTCTGATCAACCAAGGTTTGAAAGGGAAGAACCTGAACCGTCTTATTCCTATTTGCTCAAAAGCTTCCGCGCTATGATTGAAACTTGTAAGATTCTTACTTTGTTATTTATTTCAAACAAAAGTAATTATGAAATGCGTACTCTGTTATTTACTTGGAAAAGAAAATAATGATGTATTGTGTCAATTATTTCTTTATAATGAAATTTTGTATTGAATGAAAAGAAAGTTTATTTACTTTGTCATTATGAATGCCTTTCGTTGTATCTTATTTGTGAAAGTAGAAAAATTTTGTTTACCCGGTTTGGGGGTTGTTACATGTGGTATCAGAGCTACCAAATTTAGCTTTGGAACCTATGAGTTCACCAAGTTTTCCCTTTCCAACATTACCTAATGTTGTGAAAATTCATGTGTCAGGATGGTACGTGTTGGATTAACGACAAGAAAGTTCGTAGTCGGAAACAAACGCTACCTGAAGGCCAAGAACGAAAAGGAGGCAATTATGAAGACAATTGAAGGAACCAATTATAACGACGCAATTTGGTTAAGTGATACAGAAACCTTCAGCCACGCACTTTCTCGAATCCATGGTGAGAAGAGAAAGATGAAACTAGAGGCTATGTACAACTACCTTCCCTCCGTTACACCTGAAGAGTATGAACCCTTATATCTATCTAGAGACATGTTGTCTGAAGAAAGCTCCAGCCTGGCATTCATATTTAGGGATCCTAGAGTCCTTCCAATGTGTTATCATAGAATCTAGTAGTGCTCGATTCATGGATAAACCCCCTACGAAACTAATTCGTTTCTTAGGACCATGTCTTTCAAGCATGCAAAACGAGGCACAAAATCATTTTACGAAGTCTCTAAACCTACCTGGTCTGGGTAGGTGACGATAGGCTCGAGTTCAAGTTTAAAGTCTGACTCCTTTTTATCCCAGGAGTTAGTTTAATTTTTCTAGTTTTTGGTGCAATAGCGGTTAAATTCACCGCCGTAGCACCATTTTCTTCTAACTATTTTTGGTGCTCGGGGCGGTGATTTTCACAGCCGTTGCACCAAAAAGTTTGTTTTAAGTTGGTGCTCAAGCGGTGAAAATCACTGCCCGAGCACCTATTTCTGAGTTGAGTCGAGTCATTTTAGCTACATTCAATGCGCGCAACGTGAGTTGGTTTCTAGGTTTTAATAACCTTTTAACAAGAGTTATCTCTTCACTTTGTTTTTCACGCCTATCATCTCCATACTTCGCTCCCATGCTTTTCCAAGTGCCTGCATTAAGATCGAGCTTTGGTGTTTTCTCTTCAACGCGCGGTTTTTCACTATCATCTCCGCCATAGCTATCACAGGTATGTTCGCATTTTGTTTTTCGGTTGTTAGTTTCTTTGTTCTAGATTTGAATGCTTTTGTATCATGCACGTTGATCTTTGCTTTTCTCCTTCCATTGTTCATGTCGTTATTCATGTCTTTGTCTTCCTCGTATGTTGCTGTCATTTTTTCCACAAGATTCAAAACCTAACACACCGTGGTTAGAATCGCCCTTTCTCCAACTGTTCGAAGCTTCGGTGTTTAGGCGGGGTTTTTCGACGCCATTGCACAAACCACCAAGTAAGCTTCGGTGTCTTGGCGGTGATTTTCACCGCCCTGACACCCCCACACAAATTGACCCCAAGTGTTGAGGCGGTGAAAATCACCGCCACGACACTGAACTGTTTTGCAATGTTGGTGCTCGAGCGGTGATTTTCGCCGCCTCGATACCAAAATCTGCATCCCAAAAAACTCCAAGTCTTTGGTGCTCGAGCGGTGTTTTTCCCTACCTCGACACCAAAATGAAATATCACTTCGGTGCTCGAGCGATGATTTTCACCGCCCGAGCACCAAAATCTGCATTTTTTATCTAACACTTGACATAGTGTTTTCTCTTCATTTTTGCCTCCACACTCACTTCCGCTCCTCGTTTTTCGTACCACATGGCCAAAACACAATGACTCCATATCGCCTTGATCATCTCACGCTTTCCCATGTGACATATTTCCTGACAATCATTGCATCCGCCATTCTTGCAGTTTGTTTCCAAAGATCCTCGGAGATAAGAAATACATTGGTCTCTGCTCTCCTAAATGTTAGCTGAAACGCCATCACCATCTCCTAAAGATAAGGGGAAGATGAAGTATAAGTACCAGGGCGTTTTCCCTCCGACCGTGGTGTTGTCCAAGGTGGATCAAATCAGAGACACTAAGATCAGCCATCAAGATCTGGCAGATTTCGTGAGGAGGATTCAACAGAGGCCGTGGGATGAGAATTTGAAAGCCATTGTACATAGCAATCTTCATATGGTTTCAACTTTTCCAACTTTAGCTCATCACACGGAGTTTGTACTTCATGTAGCTGCACACTACATTCAAGAAGACAGAACGGTGAGGGATTCAACAGGTCAAGTTGTAATGAGGCTTGTCGGTGAATTTTTTGACATAGTTAACTCCTGAAATTGCACCCTATCAAATTCCTTCAAAACTTGACACTTCAAGGTAACATGGAATCACTCCTAAGCTGTGGGTGACTTAAAATTTGAAGTGAATCTCCGGATAAGGCCGGCTCCTAACTGGTTTACACTTCTAAGCTAATAAATCTTCCAAGAAAAAGGAGAAGGAGACTTAAATTTAAAAGACTGATAACTAGAAAATAAACTCAAAGCTTAAAGCTTTGAACTGAACTTTAACTAAGGAATATCAACCTGAACGAAGATGAACACTTGCAAATGATACTTAATCTCAAATACAGAGAGAAAAAGAGTATCACTACCTATTATGGGCCCCAATGCATAAATATTTCATTAACCAGTTTAACTGATACAACCACTAAAAGGAAAGATGAATTTCACAAAATAGTAATTGAACACTTGCATAACACAGCTAACAACCTGCACCAGAAACTACTCACAGAAAGGTGAAAAAATTGTGAGACAGAGGCTACAAGACAAAATGTTCTAACAACACTTCATATTTACCTTATCAATCACATAACACACTGAACTGCAACAACAAGTAGGATAGAAACCTCTGCAAAATATGATAAGACCTGCAATGTATTCAACCTTCCAATAAACTGAGTTACAGAAAAAAGGAGAAAAAAGGAGACCAAGATTTGCAAAAATACTAAGTCTCTCCAATTCCCTAATCCAGAACTAACTGAGAAAATGAGTCCCAAACTCACTTAATACATCTCCAAAACCTCCAAGGGTCGGAAGCAGATAGATAGCCCCAAAATAGCCACTCCACTCTCTTAAAAATAAAGCCAAAGCATGAAAAAGTCCTCTCAAGTCCTTAACCACCCAATGACTCATCCAAACAGCCCCCAAAATACTCCAACTGGTCATAAAAGCATCCAAATTGCCTGGGAGAAGACAAATCCGAACCCTGAATTCTCTCTAACAATTCCTAGATACCCTCCCAATGTCTCAAAACTGAGTCAACATGCCTATATCACCTCCTTTGCAAAAGCATAAATTTAAAGATACTCCTCCCAACCGTATACAAGACATGCTTCATCATTTTGCATTTAAAAAAAATTGCAAATTGAATTAAGTGCCTTATAATAATGACACTTAAGCCAAATGCTTTACAATTAAACTTAATGCAAAAATATATGACTTGGTCAAAGATGAAGAAAATAAAAGACTAAGTCTTGAGGGACTAAGAATTTCACCATGGTGTATACATTGCAAATTTTATGAAAATAAAAAATAAAGGAAAAGAACCTTTATTTATCGGCATCTCCAACTTATTCCATAAGGCATAATAAAAAGTCTTAAAAAGATCGAAGACTTTGAAGAAAATGGGACAAAGGCACAAAAAAGAATGCCACGGCCTTAGCATAAGGAAAAAGTTTAATAAAATAAAAATATAAGGCAAAAAGCCTCATCCCTCCTACGCATCCTCTAGGGTTCTTAACCCTAAATGAAAGTAAAGTCTCATTTGCATTTTGTATTTGGAGGTCTTTGGAGGAGCGCCGCCACCATGAGAAACCCTAGCCGCCATGAACCTGAATTGAAGTCTTTGCCTTTGGACGCCATAGCTTGTATTTCCTGAAGGTTGACTAGTAAGTTTGATTACTGCAGATCTGGAAGTATTCCACTTTCTTTAAAAGCTATTGAAGCAAGAACAGGCCGCGATTTACACTTTCTGATATTTTCTTTGTTTTGTTTTCTGGTGCTAGCGCCATGAGATTCTTCTGGTTGCGTCTTCCTTTAGCTGCATATTTCTCACATATTTTCATTTTTGTTGTTTTACCTGTGGCCACCATGAGACAATATTTCCTGGAGTTTGACTGGTATAAACAATGCCATTTGCACAAAGTTTTCTGAAGATTTTTCATTATTTAAATGCCATTGATAGAAAGGAACAAGCCGCGGCCACTCCTGCTGGTACATCTCATACTCTGTTGAAGTTTATATTTATATTTTTTCCCCTTGATGCTGGACGCCATTAGACAAGGTTGGGTCGAATGCATTTCCCTTGGCTCTTTGTTTTGAAATAAAAGCTTAAAAACTATCTGTACTGAACAATGGCTGTTATTCATGAAACTTTAGTGTCGACAGTGCCATGTTTATATATTTTTGATTTATCTTACTTAGATCTGATAATGCTTTCTCATTATTTTTTGAAAATAGAACAAAACTTCACACTGGCCACCATTGATGAAATTTCAGGCATTTTTTACCTTGTCACTTGCAAAACCCCAAAATGGGTAAAACAGAAAGTGGCCGAAAACTGTATTCATCAGAACTCATATGGGTATTTTTAGAAAGTCATTTCCATTTTCTGCATTCTATAAAAAGGTTCATATCTGGGTATCCAACGTTTCATGAAAGAAACTCATAATAAACTGAGTGTAAATCGGCCCTGGCACTGTGGTTTCCCTCCATTTTTCTGAGAAAAGTATTATGTGAGCTTGTTTTTTGCGTTGTTTAAATGCCATAGAGCATACTTCTGACTATCTCACGGGTCATAGGACTTGTCCACACCTGAAGTTCTTACTTTAAAACTTAAAATCTGAAGATCTGTTTTGATGAATCTGACTTAAACCTTGATGCTCCTGTATTCCTCATTCTGCATAACACATCTGCATACTGTTGTTTTATGCTCTTATTATCATCGTCTTAATAAAGTAAAAGGTTTCATATTGCAAGATATGTCCCTTTAATACTCTATTTACTTCTTTTTTTGATCTAAAATATGTCGATCAATGATACGTTGGGCTCAACCCTTGTGGGAGCCACATATTACGTCCACGTGACATTGATCATTTCTCTGCACAGGAAACAAACTCATTAGCATAAATATTTTCTTCTTCAGATTTAGAACAGCCTTAAAAGGTAGCATAGATATGGAGTAATTTGAGATAACCAGCCATTGCTTAGATCCATACTGGAATCTAACATCATCGTTTTCAATTTTACAGGGTCCGGGAGCTTGCTGGGAGACTCGCAGACACAAAACAGACTCAGGGCCAGCAACCACTCATAACCAGTCAAAGCAACAGGCAATGACTGGTTATTCTTGACCTATCTCTCTCTCCTATTATGTCTTTTAATTCTATTTTAAGTTTGTAGGAGAAATAATAGGCTATACTCACGGCTTGTGTGAGACACCTAATCTGAATTGATCTTAAATACATGTATTTATATTTCCAAATGAGTGAACTCAAAATGTAATTTATCATTGTTCAATACAAATGAAATGACCTCTTTTCATAATTTCACAATGTATTTAATCTTTTCTGCTTTGCAAATCAATAAATGAGTTCAATCAATTAGAACAAAGTATCTTTGCAGCAAGAAATGCTAGATTAGTAAAAACTGAAAATATCTAGCAGTAAGAATTGATAACAATAGTCTTCAAAGTTCCACAAATGGAACAATACACTCCTATCACAATCCACAGAGCTCGAGAAATATTTGACAATGATCCAGTCAAGGCCAAAACAATGATTAACTCACAGTGGTTGAAGACTCCTCAGCATGTTGTTTCTAGGTGGCCTAAGGGACTCCCCAGGAGTGACTTCAAAGAAGATGTAAGAGATATGATTACCTTGTTAAGCAGAGTCAAGGGCTTGCCTGGATCTTCTTATTTCCAAGATTGGATGTATGAATACATCCAAATCATCCGAAGGAGGAAAGTACACATTGATTGGGGAACGCAGATCAATGACAAAATCCATGAGCAGCTGATCAAGGTGCCCACCACCTTAAAGTTTTATATGACTTCCTTCTTGGTGTACTTAGCAGCAGTAATGAGACAGTTTCTAGGTTTATCTACCAGAGGTAATAGGCATTCTACCCCAATCTATGACTACTATTACCAATTAAACCTGAGGGAAAGCTTCCACTTCCATCATTTTAGAAGAGTCACAAATGCTTTCTTTGCTCAATTGCTATTTACTTTTGATCCAACTCTGGAAAAGAAGAGGATTTCAGATGAAGCTTACAAGGCGGTTAGCAAGGTGGGATGTGTGTTTCTACAATTTCCAACCTTCACTTACATAAGGGTAGGTTGTTTCATAGGATGCCCTTATATGCTTCCCAGATACCCATCAGATAAATGGATTCTTATGGAGTTGTGCAGGCAATCAATTTCTATGCACAAGGAAAGACAAAAGAATCATAAGCCAGGGTTTAAGTTTCCATTAACCATTGGCAGGTACACGATCAGAACAATGTAGAAGGCCAAGAATGTTTCAGCTGAGATGCACATAAATACTATCAAGACCTACAGGTACAGGCGTGACTTTGACTTTAGGGACGTCAAGAAGAAACTTAAGAAAGGTCACAGCCATGTCTACCATTTTGGGCAGAGTGTAGAGATGAAGAGCATGTACGCAAAATGGATTTTTGCAAGTTGACAGTTGATCAAATCAGGGCTCTCCAAATAGCTGATTTGCCTGAAGATTTCACAAATCCAGGTGACGTCCTCAATTCTGCCTATGATGAAGACAACATCGTCGGGAAACCTTTGCCTCCAGGACAATGGTCTAGAAAAGAATGTACTTACATGAGAGAAAGGTTGGCCCCTATCCTACACAACACGGCAAAATGGCTCCACAAGCATGGTTTTCAGATAAAAGCCTTCGAGACAGATTCCGAAGGTGAGCTTCCTAATGAGAAACCCAGTCCACGGCCTGAATCTCGTGCCAAAGAAAAACAGGCTACGATTCCCTCTTCATCAAGAAGAAGGCCAAGGATTAAGTTCACTGTGGGGAAAAGTACTCCACAAACTACTGAAATACAAGAAACAAGGGCAACAACATCTCGTGCAGAAGAGAGGGAGCTTGTTTCCGAAGAGTTATCTTCAGATGTGGAAGGATGAGATACAGAGTTTAAATCCCAAGAATTAGATGATGAGAACTCTGGAGAAACTGAAATAAATGAAGAAGAAGAGCAATCAGCACAAGAGGTTGAGGAATACCAAGAGGATGAGCAAGTTTTGTCCCCTCTTCAAGGTGAAACCGAACAAGTTCCAGTATCTTCACTTCTTCATACTCCTTCAATTCCTAAATCTCCTGTTCCACCCATTCCTTCTTCTCCTCTTCCTACCACGGTTACAGGGGAAGAAGATGTTTCTTCCCTACCAGTAGTTTCAACGGTGTTGGTTTCTTCTGCAGTTGGCCGATCACAAAATATCAATGACCTATCTAGTTCGCCAGTTTCTCTTCCTAGTTTGTCATCTCCATCTTTTGATATTTCTTCAGATGCTGAGTTTAACAGATTCATGAATGAGTCTTTGCAGAGTCAGCTTGGCGTACAAACAACTGGGCCCATAATGACTACAATAGCGCCCATAATTACTGTTTCAACTATTCCTCAAAGAGCCCCTGCAGCTCAAGAGTTAGCAGTAACAAGTGATGTGTATACTTCCTCCCTTCCCCCTTGGTTGGCGTCGCAGGTTCCTAAACGGAAAAAGCAGATGATCTCCCCCGATGAGCTGGACTTGGAAGAAATACCTGCTCCCAAGAACAAGGAAAAGAAAAAGGCTAACGTATTGTCAAGACTCCAGGTTGATAAAGCTGGTCAGAAGTTTGTTGAGGTAGGTTTTCCTCCACAACCAGAGGGAGATGTAAACATGGAAGATTATACCATACAGAGGATACAACTTGGGAAGGTAACAAATGAAAGTGCAAAAGCAAATTCCCAAGTAGTGTTAGATGCTCTTGCAGGAAGGCTTGACAAGATGGAGCAAGCTAAAAATCTATACAAGGGGAAAGTTGAACACTATGTGAACATCTTGAGAAACATAGCAGGATCTTCAATGGGTGATGCCCAATCTATGACCTTGGTAAATGTCGAAGAACCAGCTATTCAAATGGCAGAAAAGCTTGAAGCCAATGGAAAGGTCTTAAATGAGTTCATTGAAGAGATCATAGACCATGGGACGCAGGTCATCACCATCGCAAATGAGAAGAAAATACAAGTAGCCCAACTGTAGACTGAGCTTAATAAAGAGGAAGGATCACTTGTGAGCGATCTACATCAAATGGAAAGGACTTTATCGTCATGGCATCAAATGAAAGAATCCAAGATCAGCCAATTGGTAAAGAATGGAGTAATACCAGATAAGGAAAAATATGTGGAAGTGAAAGAATCGCTCAAACATAGAATCCAGGTATTGAAGTTTTTGATCGATGACATTCACCAGGTACAAGAAGATGTTGAAGGCTATCGAGTTCTTCTGGTAAATGGAATGGAAGAGTTGCCAGGTGATCTCCTTAATGACGAGCACACCTTCCTTCCCCTCAGCAAAATAATTCAAGTGTATAAAGAAGCCTTCATGAAGCTGGTGGATGACAAAGGTTTTACCAAAAATACCATGCACATTGTCTGTGATCTGCGGCTTTCACTTGATTGTTTCAAGGCTCATCTTGAAAGGTTCAAAAAGGTTTCTTCATCTACAAAGAAGTTAATTACCAAAATACACACGCTGGTGGATTATACAGTCGGGCCAGACGAAAATTTCACGAGAGAGACAACAAAGAAATATGAAGACTTCCGCACCCAAAGCAAAGAACAATAGTCTTCTTTTCATCTCCAGTGTTCACCATTTTTGGTGTCCCCTATTTTGCACATTGTAGATAGTTTTTGACACTGTAGGTGTCTTTTTGTAAAAAGTAATTACACCAAAATATGAGGTGCAATTACATAGAAATAAATTACACTCAGTTAGATTAGGGTTTCCTATTTTTACTCATCTAATTCCCTAATTTTGCTCTTCCCTCCTTTCTATAAATAAGAGGGATTTCTTTTGTAATATTTACCTTTTGATATTTTACAACGAAGTGCTGCTATTTTGAAACAAGCATTGAAAATTTGTGTTCAATATTGTGAATTCAGATCTAATCAATAAAGAAGAGGATTGCATGCCAGAATTTGTGTTGGAATCAATTGTTTTGAGTGTTGATTATATCACTAGTGATTTGTGTATGAGATTGAAAGGGCTTCAAGTGGTTGATGTAAACTTTGTGTTACATTATCGTTTGAATTTGTTTATGTTTGAAGATTTTTGTTGAAGGATCTACAAGACTTTGTGCTTGTAATCGTTCATGTTGTTCGAGGAATCGTTGTGTCTAAGAAGACTTTGTGCTTCTAATACAACGAACGATACTTCTACCGGATTCAACATTGAAAGGGTTACGGAACGACTTTGTGCCTTCGTGAGCCTTCCCTTTTCTTTTTATCTTTTGTTATTATAAATCATACCTGGTATTTCTAAGCTTTGCTTTGTCAAGATAGAAATATTGGTATTACTGTTGTTGTTTAAAGTTTAAGTTTTTCAGATCTAAAGCTTTTCATCGTGAAGCATTGTAAACATCTTCTCTGAAAAAAGAGAGAAGTATGAATGTAACACACCCCCCCCCCATTTCATGAGTACAGTGTACATTTTGTAAGTATTCTTTTTAAGTTTACTATAGCTTCCAATTAGCCGTAAGAAGGGTGCCTCCCCTTTCTGACAGGAGAGATTCTATCTCACATAGCTGTGGCTGAAGTCTAGATGGCGTAATCTGTTGAAAATTTGATTACACTATTTTCACCCAACACAATGGCGGAAGTTATTATGATTTCTTCAAGTAAAGAGTCTGAGGGATACACACCAAGGACCCCGCCAGTGGAGAAATGGTCTCATGAACAAATGCCTGCGAAAGGCATGGACCATAAAGTAGATGAACACTTTAAGGACACTACTTCCCGAATATATGTATCAGACAATAAATTTGAGGGTTACTATCCGTTTTGGGATAGGAAAGACTAGATAAGAGAAGAACTAAATGAAAGAGAACTCCAATTCTCTCAATCTGTAGGGTATACACCTCTTAGCTATGTATTTTGCTTCTCCCTAGGGTTTGGGACCCTTCTTTCTTGCCTAACTTAATAAAAAACAATAATATGGAAGGTTCGTTAATGATGGTTCAAGAATTATCATGATATATGCAACATATTCAATTGCACCAATCAAGATAAACCATAGCATGTATAATAATTGAAATTTGAGTAGTAAATAGGCGCAGACTGCAATAGATACAAAGCGTTGTATATTTGATAATGTGCAATTTAAAAATAGAGATCACAGCCAACAATATTATTATTAAATTGCCCCAATTTTAGTGCAGCAGGTGAAGGAAGTTCACTTGCATCAGAATTACATTTGGCGCAAGGAGACGATCACACTTTTTCCTTAGTGCCTTTGAAACTTGCATCTAGTCAAGAGAGAAAAATAAAATTATAAATAAGAAAGGAGGAAGAAGGAAATATTTAGTAGGTTATCAGGAGAAGGTTATTAAGAGTTGATATTTAGAGGCAAGATCAAGCTTCTACAGGAGGAGTTTTGTATAAAATTAGGTAAATAGTTGTTTTCTTGTTCATTCTTCTTCTTAATTTTTTATTGATGAATAAACAAAAAATATTAAATCAAAAAATCTATATTCCTTTTAAAAAAATTATACATTGTATAATTTTTTTCTATTTTAAAAATGACATCTTTCCTACTTAAATTTTCATTAATAAATATGAATTTCTTGAAGAAATTATGGAATTCTATATAATTCAAAACAAGGAAATAAAATATGAAATTTCTCAATCTAGATGTTAAAAACTAAATCTATTATACAATTTAAACTTAGAGTTTTATATCGAAGAAAATAAATCTTATTGTTTGATTGATCCATTCATGGAGTTTATTTCAAACAATACGATTGAATTAATGAAAGAGGAAAGAAGATTTCCTTTGTAAATTTTATGCAATGCCGAGTATTTTAAAAAAATAATAATATCATACAAAACTAGTAACTATTTCTCAAACATATATACATACATACATACATACATATATATACATATATACATATATAGATACATAAATACATATACATACATACATACATACATACATACATACATATATAGATGTAGATATACATATGTAGGCATACATACATATGTATATATGTATATATACATATATATGTATATATGTATACATACATTTATAGATTTATTATTTCATTAAAAAAATTAAAAAGGAAAAATGATTTTAGAATGCACGATTGTAAATTGGAATCTACAGATTCATCATTTTTTGTGTGTAATATTTAAAATATATAAAACATACATAAATATATATTGTAACTTTTAAATATATACACATATACATATATGTAATAAATAAATAATATATATACTTATTGTAAATATATAAACATATTTATATCAAAAGAATATACACAATTATTATATCATAAAAATAATTATAATGGTCATATTAGAACTATATTCATAATAGATAGAGATATAAAAATAAAATTAATGATAACCATTTTTATTAAATGTAGTTATAATTATGTGCAATACAAGTACACACAAATTGACTTATAAGAACTCTCAATTTTGTTTTAAATATTATTCTCTGTCTTACTAATGTTGAGACAATTGGTTTGAAAATAATCAATGTATTAAAGCTCCAAATTTAAATATAGGAAAATTTTAGGTAATATCTCACTATACAACTAGAGTTGGCCACAAGCAATGTTTTATAGTAGTTACATGCCATAAAAATATAATTTTAGATGTGCAAGAGTAAACAATGTGAGAAAACACGCCTTTTTGTTATTAATGAATAGGGAAAAAATATATTGGAGAGGCACTTTATAAGCTAAGAATAATACATGATAAACTAATATTGTTAGTGTAAATAGAGTCATTATTCATCTAGTTAGCTAATCAACTTTCTAGGATCGACCTATTCACACCTAGCTTAAGTTTACTTAGGTTTTTAAGGCTTTTGTCTCACTTCATACCATTGACACTTGTCCTCACCACTTGAGACACCTATTGCAAATACTTTACACTTGCTCACTCACTTATCAATCGAGCTCACAAGTGTTGCACATCTGCACGGGTAGTTAGGCATTGTCTCCTACCTTCTCACCTCATCCACCTTGCCTATATATTCATGTTTTCTCAATACATATTTACACTCTCAAATTTGTATATTGATAAACATACTATTGTGCTCATATTTTATTCACTTGTAGAAGGTTGTTTCATGCTCTTTGATCTTGGCATTCTCCAACATGGTATCAAAGCCACGAGAGCACGTTCTTTCCTATACCATGGTGACTCCCACACATGGAGCCAAATCGATACCACCATTGCATCCCGAAAAACTTGAGAAATGAAGAAATACCCTTCATTTTGTTAAATTTAATAATAATAAAAATTGCAATTTTTTTGCCTTCGTATGAAAAAACTGCAAAAAATGATTTTTTTAGCAAAGGGCCAATCTTCCCTCTACTCATCTTCTAGTTTGGGTTGATATTTGTTTTTTCAAAAAAATTGGCTATTTTGGCCTATTTGCAAATCATTTGGCCCATTCGACCATGACCTATAATCTGTTGTCATTGTAATTGTCATTCACCAAGTATAATGTGAAACGGTTGCTACAACTCTTCTGCCTTTGTATCTTGCATCCAATACACCATTATTTCTCAAAATTTCTAGCCTCCTACATTGGTTCTGTTGGTGTTTTTATTTTCAACCAAGCTTTGAAATTCCCTAAAGGATTGCCAACCCTTATATTCAAGAACTACAAAAGCTAGTGGCCAACACAACGAGCAAATATTCTTGATATCCTTACTCCTGCACTTCAGGCATTGTGGGGCCTAGGAGGGTATTTCCCTATTTGTGTTCATTTTGATTTATTTAAATGTAGAATACTCCTACACAGATAGGTTCCTATAGCTTGCAAATGAAAAACATTTGCAAAGATTTGGCTGGTCTTTAGGAAAATAGCTATTCACTCACTAAGAACATGGGTGTGTATGAGGCTTACATCTCAAAATTGATAGAATTTGAATAATTGTTGTTCTTGTTTTGTGTCTATGGCTAGGCATTTCACTAATTCATTATTCACATGAATTCTTGACAAATAGGCAAGTGCCTCATCAATGGGGTAAATGGAGTCAAATATGGAATACTCAGTAATACACGAATTATTTAACCCTAAAATAAATGGACAATTTTCATAATGTCTTACATTACAAAAACTCATAGTATCTTAAGCATTACTTCTTACCCAAATCCTATGCAATTTTTTACATACTTACAACTCTCTTCAAGTATATAATTAACTCTTTGAGTTAAGACATAGAAGAGAGTCATAAATTCAATTAAACCATTGAAGATAAACAAAAAGATACTTGATATTTTCATTCAAAGTCTGCAACAACTATACACAAGAGAGTACATACTTTAATTCTATAAATTTCTTTCAATATCAATCATTCATGTAAAACTATTTAAGACTATTACATACAAAATCCACCCCCAAGACAATTAGCCAAAAGATTCATCAAAAATTCTGCATTGTATTTGTTCATTGTACATGCATCCTACCTAGACCATTCTGGATTCAAAATTCCCACCCCTATAATGAGCCTTGAAATCCCTTTTATAGACTAAGGTGGCAACAAGCATCGGGCTCATTATAGTTACATTTCAGAAATATTTCATTTCAAAACAAAATTTCACTTGTACTTCAAATATCCTAGACAGTTAGATTTAATCATTTACTGAGCAGGGGAATCAAAATTTATAAAAACCACCAAAACCATTCGACACCACCACAACCGTGTAAAATGTTGTTGAGGCTTTGTAATCCTCATTCACCATCATAATTCCCAACATTATGATCACAACAAAATTTTAAACCCAAACATCATTTTAATCACCCAAAACCCAAACCAGCACCAACACCAGGAGCATGGTACAGGCGCGCACTTTGTGTCTTCGCCATAGTATGAGGCGAAAAAACCGCTCCTTCTTCCTCATCAACACACTTCTTAACACCAGAACCAACAATTTCACACAGTGCCTTCGTAGAAATAGGGGAAACTATGAGCACCTCTTCATTCACACCAGCCATTTCAGTTAAAGCCATAAGGTATTAGCCATAACTGGAATCCGTTTTTGTATCAATATCAAGAGAGCTATTAGAAATGTCAATGGGTGAATTTTGCCTTCCCAGAGTGCCCTGACCATACCTTATATTCGCTTTTGATCATGGCATAAACTTTGCAAGCCTCTTCTCTTTGATATCCATCGCCTTCTCATCAAACATGACTTGGCCTCTCAATCGAGAGCTACATCTAGTAACAACTGATATAGACCCTTGACATTCTTCCTTCAGGGTGGAGGTACTCTGCTCGGATTTTTGAGCATCATCACGAGACCTTTGCACATTATACATGGCAGACTTGATGATGGGAAAGCAGTTGGCCTACTCATCTTGCATCAATATATGAACTGTGAACTTGCACTTGAGCAAACACCACTTGCATGAGCATAGAGAATTTGGACTTCTGATTATAATGGTGAAAATGACGAGCCTTCATCCACATTTATTGAGCGAACTAATGATGTCGATCATCAATGCTCAATACAACACGAGTGAGCAAGTGATTATTCATTGGCGTCCATTTCACCACCGTTAATTTCCTAGGTACATGGAAATTTGTGTATCATTCCTCATTATTGCAAGGAAATATCTCTTCACATGCACGAAGATCAAATTGATATCATCTGAAGAGCATACGCCATTAATGCTTACTTATTATAGAGCCCAACTGACCATCACATGGCCGATTCTATTCTTTGAATGTAAGTCATTGATTTATCGATGAGGTGGTCCCTCAGATGACTCAAATTGAGTCAATGACATTTGAAAACTCCATGTTGTTGCATGCCAAACCCACTGTCCAATGGTGACCATCCCAGTCAGAAAACACATCCACCACCTGTGGGCCCTGCCCAGTCTCCTTACGTCGGCAACAGAGTCCATGTGTTACCATCACATGGACCGTCCAGGGTGTTCGATGGCAATATTTAATACTCTACACAACATGCGTGTTATGGTCCAAATTGAGATCAAGCGGTACATCATAGTCGTCGATCCACTGCTTTAGGAGATTGAGGCCAATAGCGAGGAATGGGTCCCACCTAAGATAGAAGATGCGTGGAGCAATCGTGCACACTATGCGATCCTTTAGAAATTTATTTTTTAAATGTTGCACAGTGTGCTCGCAAAGATTGGGACCTGATCATTTCATCCGATGGTGCGGATTTTTGCATGTACAAACACCATTAGTTATAAAAGGGGGTGACAAATAGGGTAATGGACCATGACCCTTCAGAAAATGATTAAAGAAACGACAAAATATTTAAGCCCAACACTAGAATTTATTGAAAATTGTGAGAGACATCGTCTTAGGCAAAGGGGTCGATAAAGATGGCAGACACGATGACATAGGTTGTAACTAGAACAACCGATAACCTAGTAAAGCAAGTCAATGCAAATATATATAACACAAGGGTTTTATGTTGGAAACAAGCTACACTAAGAGGGAGGGTCAATCAGTGTTGTGCAAAAATCAACTTTATTAATCTTTATATTCAAAGCACTAGCAATATTCAACCATAATTCATAAACATGAAGCAAATAAACACAACACCATAACACAAGGATTTTACGTGGAAACCCTGTTAGGGTAAAAACCATGGTGGATGGCCAATCCACAATATGATTTGAGTATACTCAAATGAAGATTACAATATGGGGAATGCACTTGCATTTAGGCACACTGCTTAGAGCTCACAACTCAAAAGGGAAGGCTCACTGCCTTACAAAATGTTCAGATTAAATCCATCTAAGAAATTGAACTGAGATATTAGCATCTGCATATGCTTGATTACAGTTTCGGTTAGGCTCAACAATCGATCTTTTGTCTTGACTAATTTTTCACTTCTGCTCTGCTCTGCTCAAACTCGCATCACAAAATCCTTAATGCACAAGTGAAATTGTGCATAATCGTTATTTTGCTCTTCTGATATTCACAATTCGCATCAAAACACCT
Source organism: Sequoiadendron giganteum (assembly GCA_007115665.2). Taxonomy (NCBI): domain Eukaryota; kingdom Viridiplantae; phylum Streptophyta; class Pinopsida; order Cupressales; family Cupressaceae; genus Sequoiadendron; species Sequoiadendron giganteum. The sequence goes on along the minus strand of CM021107.1, from coordinate 358,816,090 downwards.
TCTTCCTATATCAAAATGATATGATAGAACACATATATATCTGCGATCAAGAATTTAATCGCAATAGGTCGACATTAATAGAACACAAAAATAACTACAAATGTCGCCTCAAAACATGAGTAATATGTAATGTGTATCCACAACGGTCGGCCACAACTTGGATAGGACCTAAAAAAATATGCTCAAACGTAAACATACTTGAATAATTACTTCCCAAACATCTGCGACATGTTATATCCATGAAGTCGGCTTCCATGTACTGATAAATAGAAAATTACTCAATCGGATCTTCAAACTCGCACATGAATCGATATGAGCCACTAAGAACCGATAGTAGCACAAATCATACACCAAACAATATTCCCTGAGATGCACAACAAAAAATAATAATAGAAAATCTTCACATGGATCGATGAACACTGAACTACAAGATGCTCTGTTCTTCCTTGACTATCTTCAATTTGTCTATCGGTATGATCGAATGATTATGTGTGTATCCAATCATTGGTTAGGGTTGTCATAAATGACAACACCAAATGATATTAGCAGTGTCTCTTGCCAACAATCTCTCCCTTTGGCATTGATGGCAACACTTAGTGAAAAATGACTAAGTGTCAGATCAATACAAAGATGAATTGCACTGCCATCTTCAAAATTCCAAAAATATAATTCTCCCCCTGAGATGATTATACATTTTTCACTCTACTACTCTCCCCCTTTGACATCAATGGCAAAGGCAGGGATCCGCATACCAAAAATTAAACAAAACTTTTATAAGTAGGTTGCATATATACAAAGATGCTTCTTTAACTTACATAAATTGGAAAACATCTGAAAAATCTATCTTCAACTGGATCAAATTTGTGTCCCAAACCCTTTTGAGACTCCAAATTTCTTATGTGACCACAGACTAGGTAGGATTGTGTCTCTGCAGACTCCAAGTTCGCTAGATCACTAACTGCCATAGTATCTTCACCTTCCTTTAGTGCACTTGACATTATCTCAATCTTTGGACCGATTAGGCCTCTAAGTTCATATGATTTCTCCACAAATCTGTCATTTTCATGCTTCAAGCTCCTTATTTTGTCAAATAGAGATATTAACTGACCTTCTTGTGTTGCAACACCATCGGCTAAAGGATCAAAAGTTTCAGAAATAGTACTTAACTATTTTTCCAGATCCTTAACCTTCTTTTCATTTGCCTCAGTAAATTTTGACAAAGACAAACATGATTGTAAATATTTCCACCTTCAGACAGAGCATTTTGTACATTCTTCACACATGTGGCTAAAATTTTTTTATCTTTAGCAATCATTTCTTTCAACCCACTAAACCTTTTGACATCAAAATCTTTCTGCACTTTAACCATAGCCGATTTCTCAAGTGACTCAAAGTGAGTACTTACAGAGTTGATAAGCTTCTTCAGTTCACTGGAGGAGGAACCAAATGAATCTTTTACATGTGTAGGCATTATCTTCTCAAGAACTCTAGATGTAAGGTTTAAAAGTTCACTGTCCATGATGTGGGACCTCAACAATTCTTCTCTAGCCTTTGACTAGGCGAATGATGCTACCTTCATTTTCTGAATTGGAGACAAGGTACATAGGTCAATAGGACATTCAATCAATTCTGGATCAATTTCTTCCTGTTGTTCTATCTGAAACTTCTTCACTACCTCTGCATTGTATCTTGCTTCCATTTGAACTTCCTTTACCTCAATTGTCTAAATTCCTCAACTATTGTTTCTACAACTGCAGGTTCTTGCTTTACTTCTAGAATTTCAATTTCTTTATTCTTCTCAACAAATACAATTTCAGGAGTCTCAATCTCCATAAGTATTTTTGTATTGTCCATATCAGGAGGAATCTGTGAATCCTCAGCTGTATCAAGTTTTTCTTATTCTCCTTCTCCTTCCAGACCAGATGGGATACCTTCAACACGTGTTTCCTCAGTAACAACATCAATTATGTCATTTAACAAAACATTTCTCAAGATTTTCTCAGTTTCTTTTGTAACTTCATCAGTCAGACTGATCATGAGCTTATTCACTCTTGTCTTGCTCTTGAATTTCTTTTTGGATTTATTCAAGAGTGCTTGAATATCTTCCATAGACATTACCAGACATAATTTTGCAAGTATTATTTCTCTCATTTGCTCTTCTTATGTTCTAGCATTGAGTCTCCTCATTTCCAAAGTCTCATATAAGCTTTTAGGTAAGCTAGGCATTATATCAATAAGAACTTTATTGAAAATATTCAAATACTTGATTGTTGCCTCCTCAAGAGTTCTTTGACCAGATTCATCAAAAGTTCCATACCATTTACAAAGCAGTTTAAGATTTCCATCTTTAACCAAATCTTTTTCAACTTCTTCCACTGACATACCTGGTTTGTCAACTTTTGCTTTCTTCTTGGCTTTGACTTCTTCACTAGAAGATTTTCCTTTTGAGACTGTTGTTTCCTTAGCACCTTGATGATTGATTTCTCTAATACCTTCATTTGACTATGTCTCTTCATCTTCAGAGACTGCTATATAGACTCTTTTGCTTTTGTCTTTCTTTCCTTTTCCATCCTTACCGGATGTCTTCACAGGAATTGGATTTGTTGCAGGAGCAGATGGGGGTGTTGAGCTCCTTGTTGACCTAGTTTCGGCAGAGGGTGCTACTGGACTGGCTGATTTAGTTTTTGTTGCCTTTTTAACTGCTTCAACTTCTTCTCTTTTTCTTCTAGCTTCTTTTAATTTCTTTGTGGGTATGCCCATACGTTTTGCAAGGATTTCTACTTCCTTTCTAACTCTTTTGGTTAACACAGGTTTCCTGAGTTCATTATGCACCTGTATGTCCTTTTCTGCATAGGGCCTCTCTTCTGCCGGATCCAGAGATTTACTCAGTAAGTGTTGTGCATACATTTCCAGAATATTCTCTTCAACTTCATAGCCCATAGGCATGATCCAGATTGTTCTGGGATAAACGGCTTCCATCATGCATTGGTCAATATATACCATACAACAAATTGTATCCTTATAATTCTCCATAATATAAGAGGAAATTCTTTCTCTAGCCTACATCATACTCTGAAAACTCTTGAAATATCTCCAAATAACTGCATTCTTGGTCTTAGTGTCTGCAAATATGTGAAAGAGATCTCTGATCTAAGCAACTATTGATTTATCTTTTTGCCAATGAATCAACCTAAATCCCAGAACCTCATTCATCAAGTAGAAAAATAGACATAATAGCAAGTTACCATATTTGAAAGAATTTTTCTTATCTTTCTTAATCTTCCCAAGATTCTCCATCGGCTAACTTCTTAGCAACTCACATAGGTCATAGTTTTCATTTTCCTATACCATCTGATAGGCTAAATAAATGGTTGTACCGAAAACAAAATTGTCTCAGTTGGAATGATAAATGTTGTACCCGATAACCATAGATGCAAATTTCACATCTACAACAACAATGTCATCAATTGTCATTTCCCTTCTGTCATATTTAGAACCGGTTGCATCAGTGATCGTTTGATTCTTCAATTATTTCAGAACAGGTAATCCACCGGAGGAACGTAAGCTTGTAACAACACTTATAGCCTCTCTTGTTATTTTGAAGGGTATGTTCAACCACATCAATTTTTCATGAACTCGACTCAAGATGTACCGGACCCATTCGTTCTCTTTAAAAATGATAAATTTCATAATCTATGTGAATGTATTCTCTTCTAGGGTTTTGAATTCCGACTTGACACAAAATTCTTCTCCAATTATATGATTTTTATACAAATTCAGTAGTTGTGAGCTTCCTAACTCTTCAATGTTCACGTGGATATATGCCCTAATATCTTTAGTATGTAAAACTTCGTGCGACATAGATGAAAATACTTTTAATGGGTCTGTCTCGAGAGATTTGTAGGGATTCCATTTGAATTTGTGATGAGGTTCGTCCTTGAGTTCAACTACCAAAGGAGTATTCATTTTGACCAAATTTCAAATTCGAAAGGTTTTTATGATAAATACCTTTTCGTCGGACCAAAATTTGATTATCGAATCACCTTCACACTTGAATTTCGCTGTAATTCGCTAAAGTTCACCTCAAACCTCTCTAAACTTCTTTCTTCAAAATACAAAGTGACAAATGAAAGATACAAATGAATTTTTATCACTTGCATACCTAACCCTTTTTGTCGCAATAAATTATTTTTACCCTAACTCATTCAAATACCCTATTATCACATAATGTGGAGGATAAATCTTTTGCGGACCTTCAATACTGCTTATTGCTCTCTCCAATGAGTTCAACAACATCTATAGAGAATCTATGCACTTGTTGGATATATCCACATCCAGTGTCAATTACCGATTATGGGGTTAAAATATTTTCTTGGCAGCTCCCCCTGGGCCAAAGGCCTAAAACTAATTCCCAAAGGAATTACCAGAAGTAGATTCTGGTACTGGCTCATTTCCTTCAATAGAGGGATTTTTATTCACCCATTTCTTCTGCATCTACTACCTGATCACATCTGTAGTGAGTTTTCCTTTTCCCTTGATATCCTTTGGCATGTTTTTCTTTTGATTTACTGGACCTTTTATGTTCCAACAAAATGTAGCAATGTGACCAAACTTGTTGCAGTTATATCACACAACATTTCTCTGTCTAGACCAGTTGTTCCATTGATTTTCTCTTGATCTGTACTAGTTAGCAATATGGCCAAGTCTATTGCATGTATAACATCTAATATTTCTATGAAATTTGTTCATCACATTTATGCATTCATTTGACTTATGACCAAAATTATGACAATTAAAGCACTGACCTGAGAATGATGGACCACTTGATTTCATTCTACTTCTACATTGAGTAGCCATGTGTCTAAATTTATTGCAACTAAAATAGTATCCATTAAATCTTTGAGCATTAGGTTGCCTTACCGGATACCTTCCAAATTTGTTCATTTGATTTCCTTGCCTGAATCTTCGTTTTCCATAATTCCTTTGTCCAGATTTTGAACTTTGTCCTTCCTCGTATCCAAGACCTATTTTTTCACCATCAACCCTCTGACTTTTAATCAGTTCATCAAGGTTGGCTGAGCTAACTTTTAACTTCTCCTTGTACTCATTGCAGCAGCAAGTTCATTTATGATATCATCAATCTGCTTTTCAAGAACTTCCTCATTGTTTTTAGATTATTTGAGTTCATTATCCAATCGGCTGCATACTTCAGATTTTTCTTTCAAGGATTGTGCTAGGTTCTCTTCATTCTTATTTTTGTCTTCAACCTGCTTGGTCATTCTCATCATGATAGATTCCATCTCATGCTTTAGGACAACATTATATCTGGTAAGCTTTTCACAGTCTTATGTCTTTTCCTTCAGGGCTTTACTGAGTTGTTCATCTTCAATGCCCTTACTATCATTCTACTTATTCTGATCACAAAGGTCCTTTCTCTTCTCTCTAGACTTATTGGTTGTCTTTCAAGCACTCAATGAATTTTCAGCATCCATGAGGTTTGCTTGCAATTTCTGAACTTCAGCCTTTGATTGATCAAGATCATCTAGGGCCACCAAAAGTTGTTGAAGACTCCTTGAATCCATTGAAACACTTTCCAAGATCTCCCCAAGTTGTCAGAATTCTTTGAGGAACTAGCTCTAATACCAATTGTTGGAAACAAGCTACACTGAGAGGGGGGGGGTGAATCAGTGTTGTGTAAAAATTAACTTTACTAATCTTTATCTTCAAAGCACTAGCAACATTCAACCATAATGCATAAACATGAAGAAAATAAACACAACACCATAACACAAGGATTTTTACGTGGAAACCCTGTTAAGGGAAAAACCACGGTGAATGGCCAATCCACAATATGATCCGAGTATACTCAAATGAAGTTTTCAATATGGGGAATGCACTTGCATTCAGGCACACTACCTAAAGCTCACTGCTCAAAATGGAAGGCTTGCTGCCTTACAAAATTTTAAAATTAAATCCATCTAAGAGATTGAACTAAGATATTAGAATCTACATATGCTTGATTACAGTTCCGATTAGGCTCAACAATCAATCTTCTATCCTTCTGATAGATTTTGCACTTCTACTCTACTCTGCTCAAACTCGCATCACAAAATCCTTAATGCACAAGTGAAACTATGCATAATCATTCTTCTGCTCTTTTGATATTCACAATTCGCATCAACACAACTTCTTCCTATATCAAATTGATATGATCAAACACTTATATATATATCCGTGATCAAGAATTTAATCACAATAGGTCAACATCAATAGAACACAAAAATAACTACAACTGTCGTCTCAAAACATGAGTAATATGTAATGTGTATCCACAATAGTCAGACACAACTTGGCTAGGACCCAAACAAAGATGCTTGAACACAAACATGCTTGAATAATTACTTCCCAAACATTTGTGACATCTTATATCCACAAAGTCGGCTTCCATGTATTGATAAACAAAAAATTACTCAACCAGATCTTCAAACTCGCACACGGATTGATACAAGCCACTAAGAATCAATAGCAGTAGAGATCATACACCAAAAAATATTCCTTGAGATGCACAACACAAAATAATAATAGAAAATATTCACACGGATCGATGAACACTAAACTATTGGATCCTTTGTTCCTCCTTGACTGTCTTCAATCTGTCTGATGGTATGATCAAATTATGATGTGCATATCTAATCATCGGTTAGGGTTGCCATTATTGACAACACCAAATGATATTAATAGTGTCTCTTGCCAACATTTTAGGCTTGAGAAAATTGAAATGAGGGTATTAGACCTTAAAACCCTAGAACAAACCTTGTTAAGCACAAAAGCAAAGGACCACTTTAAGCATGGAACCAACTAGAATATATGCAATTTCTAAAAGCTCTACCAGGTTCTAAGATGTATTCGACTAGCAGTAGATTTTTTGCAACATGAGAATCAATAGATCTCAATGTTGTCATAAGGTCAATTTTTATACAATCAACATAAAAGATACCAATCATAGCCAAATGAGTGGAGGAATCGTAGTCTTTCTATCATGAAGCCGTCAACTGCCATAGGAAGTTTGAAGGTTGTCATTTTTAATAAAATTTGCATGTAGAGGAAGATGAAGACAATAAAGTTTTGCTTCTTGTGGTCCTCTTCTATTTGGCTCTTTCCACAGGCACATATTCAAGAAAGGTGCCACTCCTATGCCATTCAAGCCCCACAAAATGGGCTTTGCAAAGGCATGTGGATCATCACCAACATGTCATTCAAACATCTTATTTACCAATTACCTCCTCATCAACCTGCATGCCTTTGCACCCCATCACAACCTCCTTGTTCAATGTTTGAATCAATGGCAACATCGACAACAAAGGATAAACTTTGATATCAAAATCCAAATCTGACTTTCTCGGGCCTCCTGGACGTAATGAGACAGCCAAAAATACTACCACTATAGCCAAAAGTGTTGCAATGGCCAATTCTCACCAAAATTCATGCATGCAATATAGGATTAAAAAAATTGCAAACCTTTTCTGATTTGCAAGATTATATAAGAAACTCAAATAACAATAGAAAACTTGATGGAAACTCTCTAATGAAAAAATGGAAGGGGCTTGCCAGATTTAAAACTCTGATACCATGTTGAAGTGAGCAACACAATATTTTCAATCCGCAACACCAAATAACCTCCATGACAAATAGAGAGAAACAACAATGGAAGATGTTATTCCACCAAACAAGAATTGCAAAATGATACAATGGTCAATATGCTATGCAATATAATACAATGCAATAATGCTAGAGATTTCTTGCTTATAAAGGAAAGGATGAGAGATAGGGTTAGACAAGATCATGACAAGTGTCTTAATCCCGTCACATGAGACAACTAACTCATAACTTCCTAGGAAAATACAAAGTCTAGATAAGACAACTAAGACTTCTAGAAAGAATCTTTTATCCTAAGTAAACTTAGCATGTGAACTAAGTCCCCTAAATCCCTAGTAAAGGAATAAACTAGGTACAAGACTTATTCACACCAACATAGACAAGCCCTTTAAATGGGTTTGTAATATATTCATGGTTGACTAGATTTTGACTAGTATATTATATGGCATATTCCTTACTTTGTTCATCATGTTATGCAACGAGTGCTCCCAAGGCACGTTAATTAAAAAATATAAAGGAGTAGTAGTTGAACAACTTTTGGTGGCATAAGCATTGGTGGATTGGAACGATGTTATTTAATGTTATTAAAATCATGCTCATGTGCAGCATCCCTATGAAGTCTATATTTTTTTGAACAAACGAGTGGATTTTGACATTTATTTGCAAGTTGAACAATTAACTATCAAATATCTTCCAATTTGGCTTCAATGCTACAAATTTGTGTGAGATTCAGTCCCTTGTCAAGAGATGATGTAACCCAAAAAATTTCCCTCATGATGCAAAAGACAAACTTTCCCATATTCATGTGAACTTTGTATTCTCTAAGTCATTCCAAAATGTGACACTAGATGATAGGGTGGTATGCTCAACAGATTTAATTAAATTGATCATGGAGTCTACTTGAGAAAGTGGAGAAGATAACTCAACTGATAATGTAGAATTTCCATTTCAAGGTCCTACAAAGATAATACTAAAATATTTAATTTATTAAATAGATAGATGAGAAGATGAAGTTTCTAATTTGAATGAGTTAACTGGTGCTTGATGATAAATAAATATTTATTTATTTATTAAAAATGGACAATTAGCTCTCATTTAATAACTTTAAATAATTATTTAAATAAAATGATTAAATAGATAATAGAAAAATAATAATTATCAATGATTAAATGGATAAATGTAATGTCATAAATAATAAATGGTAATAAATTATTAATTAATAGTAAATTAATGGATGATATAACAATAATTAATAAAATGATAATAGGATGATAATTAATGGTAGAGAAACTATTTTACCATCTGTAGACACCAAAAGTACACAAGTTGATCCTATACACTTGATCTTGATTTTACTAACACCAGTTCATCCCGAATCATCTCCTCTGCTAGTCATTTAATTAAATTCATCATATTTCATCTCTATATTAAATAAATCAAATTTATCTGATTAAATCATTGTCTTCTATTAATTAAATAAATCATTTTGTTTAATTAATCGTATAGTCTCTCTTTTAATTAAATAATTTATTTTATTTTATTTGATTAATCTCTAAACTCATCTCATTTAAATTAAATTTATTTATTTTTATTTGATTTCAAACTAACATCATTCTTTTTAATTAAATAAATTAAACTTTATTTAATTAAATCTAAATTCATATTCCTCTCAACTTTGATTGAAATCAATCCAAAAATTTAAATCAAATTGTCACATCAGTTAATCTCCTTTTAAATTAGTCAAATTTTGATTAATTTCAATATTAATCCCTCAAATCCTCTAGCTTTTGTAACTTGCACAAGTAAATCATTTTGTTTGATTTATTAAATCTCCTATTTTCTCTCAGCATGGTATCAAAGAGGGAATATTCTTCAAATTCAAAAATCCCTCCAAAAGGGTGTGTACATCAAATATCAACCTAATATATGTGCACATTCATCAAAATGTGTTTCACCTTTGTCCACTCACATGTTGACAAGTGGCCTTTTGCTATTGGTTGGTCTTTTGTCACACATTCATCCCTTTTGCCTCTTTCTCCACCATTCTCTTCTATAAATAGAAGGCTCTCGTTTGAATTTTGAATCAACAACTTCATACAACATTACTATCTTCAAGTTTTGAGCAATCTCCATCCTTCTTTATCCATTTTCATCCAAATTTCATATTGTCATAGTTAGGTTATGGAGATATTTCACCAAGGAGCATCAAATATTCATCATTGATCATCAAGCTTGCAAGGAATTGGGAAAAGGTCATTTTCCACATCAAAATGACACCAATTCCCCCATGGGATTGAGAGTTTGATCATTTAAATAGGATTTAATAGTTTTTTTTATTGTGTTATTCATATTATTTCTTGTTTCAAATGGATTTCATGGGAAATGTTGTTTCTAACTTGCATATTGGACTAATTTTGTGTTTGTGTAGGTCTAGAATCACCATTCAGATTTTGGCATTAGGAGGGCACAAATCTCAAAATTAACACATTTTTGGCCATTTCCGTTGTTTTTCTCTTCTTTTTTTGTCTTTTCAAGACACAAAGCGACGCTGGGCCAAATAGCAATGCCATCACCATCTCTATTTTTATACAGAGCAACAGTTTTTTAGTAGAGCAATGCTCAAATCCTCAAACATCGATGATGAAGTCTCAAATAGTGAATTATGATCATGTTCAAAGGGCAATGCCTTTCATTTCTTGCTTTTGCACTCAATCTTAAAATGGTTGTATCATGGTCATATTTTGGTCTTTTTCATATATATATTTTTTTAAATGGGGTAGAATTTCCTAAGATATCCAATGGTGTAGGTGTTTCTCAACTTCGATAGAGTTAAAATTTTCAAATTTTCACCTAAAGTCAAATCACATTGTAACTTGGTCTAAGTTTTAGAGTTTTTATGCTTAACCATTCATCTAACCCTCATATCTTCTTATTTATTGATATCATGTAACATTTTGAGTATTGATTTCAGGTTTTAAAAGTAACATGGAGCATTGAAGTGAAAGAAAAATCATTTGATATCCATTGTAATAAGTGTTTTTTAACACTTTGGGGACACCTATAACCCAACCTTTGGAATCTTGTTGACTTTTAGTTTAGAGCTTAACTAAATTTTGTTTGGGTTTTAAAAGGAACATACAAAAGCTTTCTTTGTCTCGAAGTTGGTTAAAAAGAACATTACAAACTTGCTAGATTTGAATTCGGGTGTTAAAAAATTGAATAATCAACTTTCACACTCAAATTTGGTGCTTTAAAAAAAATCCATTACTGCTTTTGAGGTTTAATATGAATTTGTGTCTTTGTGTTTTGTAATCTCTTTTACCAATTAATATCATTTAAAAGGCGTATGCACTTCTCTCGTGCTTCACGATGATTTTGAGAATCAAATGTCTTTTGGTGATATTAAGTTGTATAAAAAATTGCCTCCACACTCCAATTTGTGTTTCTTAAAATTGAACAAATCTTTTGAGTGTGAGTTAGGTATATCGCATGTGTTCTCTCTTTTTTCACGCAAACAAAGATTGATCGAACTACAAATGTGTTTGCTCGCCATTTTTCACCTTTAGAGGGCCTTCCTGGTGGGAAAAATTAATCACCCTTGTGAACGAACGAACGAACGAGGAATACGCTAAAGCCAAGCAACTTCCACCCTGTATATAAGTGTGGGTACTTGAAAAAAGTTCAAGTATCACAAGGATTGTTCTGACAAGAAGGGAAAAAATGGTCTCTTTTGGTATGGATGATACCCCACGAATGAAATTCCTATACTAGAACCTTTTATTATAGTAAGTCAAATCCCTATCTATTTGTTGGTGCAAGAACGATCGTTCTGAAGCTGACTCACGTACATGTGGTTCAAAGTAGAGATGAAAAGTTCATCATGGTACATTCATGAGAACTAAAGCTTGGATAACCCGAGAAGTGTGTGTCGTGGAGAGGAGCCAGTGTGGTCAAGCTTCTAATCATCCACTTTGAATAAGCACAACTGAATTTATCCAAGTGGGAATTCAACAAATATTGTGTCTTTCTATCATAGGGTTGTGAATCATTTTGGAATCAAAACACTTTGCTTGGATCTAAAAAATTTTAAAACAAACATTCAACAAAATCATCAAAATCCCAAACCCTTTAGGAGGAGCAAATACTATTGAAAAAATCCAAGTGCTACTACTCGTCCTTAAGGATTTCATCCTTAGAGGCTTCTAAGTATTTGGATTTATATTTAAATTTTCCCTCTAAAGTCAACATTAGGAAACCTTGATTTTCACATAATGGACCTTGTGGAATGAAAAGGAATTGAGACAGAAATTCAGTTTGAAACTTGAGAAAGACATGGGATGTGGTAAAATCAATTCATTAATCAAGATGAAATCAATTGAACCCCACACATGTACTTGTTTATCTTTTGTCTCAGGGTCTTTTGAGAAAACATTGATCTTTTGGTTTGAAGTACTCTTATGAAAAATCATGTTCTTCAAAATCTTGGTCTTGTAAACAAGTCTTTCTTAGGTTCACTTATGATCAATATAACCAATTATTTCATCCATCTCAAACATCAATCAAATCCCATTTCATAAACAACTCTTAGAATCTTGGAAAAATCCTTCATGCTATACTTTTGGCAAATCCTTTAAAACAAGTAAAAAATCATCTTGTTTGACTAAGTATGTGTAGATGAATCCTTCTTCATATACTTAGTTAAATTATCGCCTTGTGGAAAAATTTATTCCAAGATAACATCCAACATCTTGGGGTTTGTGAGTTCATTATCCAAATCCCAATCAAATTCAAAAGTTGTAAAGTCTAACATTGATCCAAAGTTTTGAAAAGTTCAAACACCCATATCACTCACCCTTTCATATTTAATCTCATCATTGGTCCTAAACACCTTGGAGGTTCACTTTTGAAACAAGGTCAAAACACAAGAAAAACATGCAATATAAACTTGATTCATACATCATGAGCAATCCAAGTCAACCAAACTATCAAGACTTTACAATACCAATATATTATCAAAACTTACATCTATACAATCCATACATAGGATCATTATCTCCTACAAACCTCAATGATACAACAAATGTGAGTTTTCCCAATCTAAATTTTGGACCACCTTTCCCTATGGTAGATTTAAATCAAATTCAAAACTCACAAATCTATCAACCAAACAATCAATGCATGAGTCTTCTTCCAAAAAACATTATCCCACCAAATCCATACATGCCAAATGTGAATATACCAAGTGCAAGCCTACCAAACATGAACATTTCAAATCCACACTTAGTGAACTTTGGAATAAATACGTTTGCAAATCAAACCAATATTATTCAAAATCCAGGAAATATGTTAGAAACTCCATGTATTGATCCAAGTCAACATAACACCATGCAAAATTAAAGTTACCTAAATACAAGCGATGTGTTTCCCAATCACAATAATATTCAATGCCAAATCTAAACATCATCCCAAATCAGAACATTGTCCAAAACCAATTTGTCCATGATCCCATACAAACACCACAAGTATACATTCCAAATATGCTTGAACAAAACCAAATAAACTATATCAAGGGTGTCAAAATCAAAATCAAGATCAAATTTTATGAGATCAAATTCCTATACTTAGAAAATTCATTGATTCATATCACCAAGAGACATTTCCACCCCAAAGTCAATACACTCTTCCATTGGTTGAACCATGCCATCAAAGCATTGGGTTGTATCCCCAACCACATCAAGAACAATATCTCCAATATTAACAACAAACCCAATCACCCCATCTTAAAGATCAGTCATCACATCTCCAAGATCAATCACAACTATCGATCAATGAGCACCTTAAAGATGCTTCTACCTCATCCAATGATCAAATCCATAGATATCAAGAGTCACTTTTCAATCATGATCAAAATCCACCAACAATACCCATCAATGATCCAATCCAATAAATGTTAACATCATTTGATCCTATGGTTGAAAATATTAAAAATCTCTCCACCACAATTGTTGAAAAGAATGATCAAAATCTATCCATCAATGAGCACCTTGAAGATGTTTCTACCTCATCCAATGATCAAATCAACAAGCATCAAGGGTCACTTTTTTATAATGATCGAAATTCACCAATAATATCCAATAGTGATCTATTTCAAGACGTGTTAACATTATTTGATCCTATTGACATAATCCAAGATCCATCCACCAATGATCATGTTGACAATGTCTCTACATCACCTAATGAGTTAGAAGACATGTTTCAAGAGTTTATTCCAAAGCATGATCATCTTTCACCAAATTCTAGCAATGGTCCTTTCCAAGACATATTGACATCATTCAACCTCATGGTTGTGAATATTGAAGGAATCTTCAACGCAACATTTCATCCAAGTACATTCAAAGATCAAGAGGATATTCAACCACTTCCCATGCCTAATAAAGATATTTAGGAACCCTCTACAAGCAATCCATCCTTTGAAACTAACCCATGTCAAGAACTTGATCCAAAGCATGTCAAAAGCAATTCCAAAATTAATCAAGATCAAGAATTCGTATCTCCACAATACTACAATGATCTAATGGTCACTCTCCTATCTATACAAGATGTCACAAATGATGATCATATCCATATAGCACATATTCCTCCATCTACCCATGAGATGCTTTCTTTGGATGGACATGTGGATGATCTGCATTCAAAACAAGAGTCTCATACTCCTGAAATCATTAGAAAGGAACAAGAGTCTCCTACTCTTAACATTTGTACACCTGATCAAGATATATAGAGAAATCTAGAGACATATTAGAAAGGGGTCATGAAGAAGGCTTCTATAGAAGTTGTGAATTAGAAACATCCCATGAAGGCATATAAAAAATGAATCATGAGGAAGAATTTTATGTGAACAATGAATCATCAACACCTCTTGAAGAAGCATTAAAATTTGATATTTCACAAGATCAAGCCAAAGATATCAATCAGGAATGTATCCCACATATGGAGGATCCTATCACTTATAAACTTGGATCACTTACCTTTTCTAGAGCAAGCTATCTTATCAATGAAGAAGATATCACCTTTGAAGATCCACGACAAAGCAAAGAAGGATTAGCATCTTGTTTCCAAGGCAAATCATACCCTATTGCAAATAAAAAAATTCAACAGATGAATTATCAAGGCAGAGGATTAGGCCTACATGAACAGGGTATCCTCGAACAAGTGTAGATTATTGGTGATTCCTAAGCATCAAGGTATTGGTTATTCGACAATTAAAGGATCTTAACATATCATTGATAACTCTATAAAATTGGAGGCAACTTCGTATCAAGCAAACGTCAACATAGGGAGCATGAAGAATCCTTATGATGAAACCTATGCCAATGTTACAACCAACCATATCACGAATCCTCGTCCACCCATAACCCCATCCATGAATTGGGACCAACATCAAAAAAAGAATTGAATCAAAACAGAAAGAACGTTATCAAAGTAGAAGAATTTGTAAAGCATGAAGGACAAATCAAATACAAGTGGATACCAAAGAATACAAAGAAATATTATCTCTATCAAACTCCATTAGTCAAAGAAACTATGGGGCAAAATCGAAAAGGGAAAAATATCCATCAAAGATGTCCAAAAAGGAAAAAGCAAGCTTCTCAAGCAACATACAAAGTATATCAAGCAGTTGGTCCTAATTCCACACACACTTCTATATCCATCCATTATTGCTCATCTTCCCAAGTTTGGAGAGTCAAAGGTTCCAAACTATCAACCAATCCATCCCCTATTTCTAAATGCACAACACTATCCTTTCTTCCATGCATAATATCTAATTTGCACATTGACCATGTATTGGCAGCAAACCTTCATCATAAGGATTCAAAAGGAATTCTATCATGATGTGTGTACAAAGATAGAGTTAACTTTGATACCAACAAAATAGATCAGGAATCTCAAAAGTTGCTTTCAAGTGCACGTATCTTGGCAAAGCAACTTCTTCAAACGGGATATCGATGGCACATTATGAAAAAAGCATCGACATCAACACCACCAAGTGGTTCAACATGAGCTTAAAATCTTTCAAAAAAATCAAAAATTATGAAAATAGTAAAAATAAAAATCGTCCTCCAGTAAAAATCGTATGGGTGACGCTTTGGGCAAGTACCATGATGAAAACCTGGAAAATAGGCGTCATGTGTAGAATTATACATTTCTGTGTGACAGTTCAGTTAGAAGCATCTCATCCCATCCATATTAAATCCAACATTCCAACCATCTTATCCATAATAAATCCATTCATCCACGAACCATTTATTCAATCCATTTTCATTCATCTCCATCCATCTTCTCAATTATCTTGACCTTGACAAATTTAGGTGCACACTTTACACTTGCTTATGGTAGACATTTTGACATGGGTCATTTTCATTGATCCTATCCTACCCAACATTATTCGAGCCTTGAAGTATTATCCAAATGAGCATCCTCTATTCGAACACCTTATGTTGTCACAAGATAATCCTTGGCATCCTTTGCATGCTTACCATATCCATCCATCTACACACCTATCTGAGCATCCACCCATGGCATTCCATACATTGCTAGACACTAGGGGTAGATATTTACATCTTGCTTTGGAAATAATATTTGATCTATATCTTCCAACTTATGTGGTGATCCAAACATTGGCAAACATGAAATCAAATTGGTCAAAACATTTGTGAGCAACAAATCCAAATCACAAATCCATGTCGTATTTTGACGAGAAGATATTCCTTATCAACCTTTATCTTTCATCGAACATCAATCCAAACAATCAATATGAATCACATCTAACTTGCACTTTAGTGCCATATCAAATCATCAAAACAATTTTATTCCAAATCAAGCTTCAAAATATTGATCAATCAAATCCGGTCAATCCCTCATCATCTCGGGATCTTCATCCCAATTTTTGTGTTGCTTAACAGTATCCTTGTATTGTTTTGTATCCTCAACAATGTTATCATCACAAATCCATCAATTTTATCAATCAAACCTAGCTTGGTTTTCAACAAAACCCCAAAATAGATCAATGGTATCATCAAACATATCCATATCCAAATCGTCAAAATTATGCGAAAATCCAAAAAATAATCATAAATATAGAAAACATCAAAAACATGGTTATCCGAACTACGTCGTCTCTGAGCTTAAACATAGGAAAGGCCATTATTGATGGGCCCTTGAGACACAAAATCCAAAAACATGCATAAATCTCAAAAAAACCCAAAAAATGGAAAATTTGAATATCAAAACATTTGTAAAACATCTTGAAAAAACCTAAAAACAACCTCATAACATTTCAAAAACATAAAAAACATCCAAATATTTGAAAAAAATCATCTGTCCCCTCTCGATTTCACCCGAAATAAGCATTCGCTCATAATAAATCATCGTCGCCCTCAACCTTTGGTAAAACAATCGGAAGCAAGTCTAACAGGTTAAAAGTGTGTTCTCAATTATCAAGGATTTCAATTCTACATTAGTAGGTAAGGAAATTAGTCAACTCAAAATATTAATAGCCCACCATCCAATCAATCCCAAATCATCTGATAACATCATGTCTTAGGATGCATGCTTCCTACAATGGACATCAACATCAGGCATCACCGTAGTTTAGTCTTGGCTAGAGGTATGAAGAGCATTAACTTGTTTGTTGACTTAATATTTGTCTTTTGATTTATCTTATTACGCTCATTCTAATGACCTCTTGATGATGTCTAAACAAAAATATTTAGAGAGAAAAAAATGGGGCAACGATCATTATCTTTTTATCTATTGTGCTTGTTGGATGTTCTTGTAATTTAACCTTGGTCATGCGTGCTTTGTTTGCTTTGTAGGGAAGATGTTTTAGGTGTCTTGTTGACCACATGGGAAGGCTTGCCTTTCTGTGTTTTGGTCTGAGATATTTGAAATATCTAAACTGCATCTTAAATAAGGTTTTGTATGCTAGGTGTGACCATGAGTACTCCTATCTGATTGTTGAGTCAAAGTCCATCACACTAGGTGCAACACCATCCTGGTTATTTATACCTTGATGCATCGTACCTAGGTGTGTTATCAAATATAAGGTAAGTAAGCCCTTTTAAAATCCCAATTCTTGATAAGCAAAGCATCATTATCATCATCTCTAATAAAGTCTCATAGATCAACTTCTTAAATCCCCCTCTCATCATATTATTTCTTTTTTTTTTTTCCGCGCTATGGTACCATGACAGTTCATAAAAACATCACTAAATGCATCCATCTGCATCCACAAATACATCAACATACACACATCTCATATTTAATGCATAGTCACTGCATAATTGCATAAATCATATCATAGTCATTTCGCATCGTTTCCATGTCATATCATGGTTATTTCATATTACATCATATCACATCATTGCATTAACATGAATCATCACATAGGCATATCATATCACTACATTTATGTCACTACATCCATAATACTGCATATCATAATCATTACATACATCATTACACTTTCCATAATCATTTTAAGTTATGAAGAATAATAGATATTTGTTATTATGAATATGTTAGAAATCGTGGTATTCATATTATCGCATATCACGAATTACTACATCCATATCACAAATTATTTTCCCATCATTGCATACCATAATCATTGCATTCACATCATTAAACATAATCATCGCATGTCATAAATCATATCATTGCATATCATTAGTCATTATAAATCATTCCATCATTTCATATCACATAAGAAATTGATTGATAATTTGCATATCATTACCATTCCATAACATAAACCATTTCCATATCGTAATCATATCATAAATTATTTCATCATTACACATCACATAAGTTATTGCATTCATATTATTACATTTCATAATCATTGCATATCATAATATCATCTCATAAACACATAATCAATCCATGTCACATTTAGGATATCATATCGATTTATCGTTCTAAGCATCTCATAAACCATACATCTGCATCATCATATCATCCATATATGCATAAAAATATATTGAAAAAGAAAAAGAGCACGTCATAGCATCTCATACATCTAAGCATTTTAAAGTCATTTGCATATCATGAAAATTTTGCTCTCATACATCATCATCATCATAAAACTACATAGAAAAAAAGGAAATGCATCCATAAACATATACATAAATCATACATCATATCATAAAGAATTTCATTACATCCATAATGCATAAAGTAAATAGGATGCATCTCATAATAAATTGATCATATCATATATATATATATATCAAAAATAACTATCATGGTACAAATCAGATTATGTGTATGTATCAATCAAAATATACAATGCTCACAGGGCTATCAAAAATGGAGCCCGTGGATAAAAAAGTATCATGGTAGCTAGCCCTGTTAGCTGCTCCCCTCGCCTGCATGTCTCTCAGCCTGGTCCTCTTCCTGTCTCATCCCAGTCTGTTGGGAGTACTTTGGAACCTGGGCTATTGTTGGTACAACTTGTCGATAGTGCAACCTATAATACTCTACCTCTCATATAGCCTCACGGTACATCCGCGTTGAGACTATCTTGCGCTGGGATGCAGCGTTCATGCTCTCCAACTATTGACTACGACCCACCCCCTGATCCAATTGAATCTCTGAGGCTGACCTCTGCTATTTCTCGTGATCCCGCTCTGCCCTGGGTTGGTCCCTCTCAATTGTCAAGGCCTGTACCTGTGCCTGGAGCCCATGAACCGCCACTGTAACTGTTGTATCTGGGCATCCCGTGGGTCTGGCTGTGGTAGTGGTGGTGGCTGGTGATCTCTTGCTTGCTGATCTCGGGGCGGTTTTTGTTGACCCCTATGCTCTGGCTAATGTGGAGGTGGTCATCCTCCTCCTCTGACTCACCCTCCAGGTACCCCTAGATTGTATCCCCCTCACCCTCGATCTGTTGTCTTGCCTCAAGGTCTCCGTCGCAGGAGTGCTGCCCTTGGAACTATCAATCTGAGATGGGGCTTGAACCACTCATCGTAGGCATGTGTAGTTCCTGGATCCGCTAGTCCCTATGCATATGCCCATGGTCGGGCCACTAGCTGCCTCAGGTTGTCCACTGCATCTGTTGTGGGGATCGTCTGACCCCATGTGGTCTCTCTAATAGAACGAACAAAAATGGACACATACTAATCGTCGGGCATATCCAAGACGTCTCTGAACTATTTGGCTACCTATCTGGCAAGTAGTGCTCAATCATGGTATGCTTACGCCCCTACATTAACTTGTCTTGTTGGGCAAAGAAAAGTTGTTGAACATCGTCATACCAAATTGACATCTACAGCGAAAGCCTCCAAGTAAAAGCTCCCATCTCATCTAAAATTATCCTCCAATGAGGGAGACCGACCCACCTTGTATGCCTAAAAGTGATGTCACCTCGGTACCTCCAAACTGGCGGATCGCCTGGCTCCACATCAACAATTATAACAATCGGTCGAAGCACGATAATGTGCTTCCAGGCCCAGATGTGTAATAATGTGACCCTTGTGCCAATAGCCTGACTGTCACAATAGGTGAACTCATGCAAATCATGATAAAGTGAGGCCAGCATCACTGGTCCCCATGCAAACAAATTCCTCCTAAAGAGCATATGCTCCCAAGCTAGACCCCATCTCAAACTGAAATATCAGCCTCGCCGATCTAGGGCTACTAATCCTGAAACAATAGCGGCCATAATCATCCGGAAGGTAGACACTTGACCTCTGTAAAACTCAAGGTCGATTTGTCCCTTAGTGAAAACAATCTCATCAATCTGTATGATCTCATAAGTTTACATAATGTTTGTTGTTTTATTCATAATGTACAAACTAGAATCCCACACAAGCCGTGGGAGTAACTTAATTTGATTTTTACAATCAAATAAAGGGTACATGAAGAAAGGTAAGCTATACAAAGGGAAATAAAGAAAGCATAGGGTAGAAAATAATTCGTCATTACCTGGAATGACGAATCGTTGACAAGTTGGGTCTTCAGCTCCAGCTCCAACGTACCTACAAGTTGATGGAAATTTTGTTAGAGCAATGCGAATCAAATCCTATCATATGCCTACGCTACCAACAAAAATATAGAATACAGTCGATCAGGCATCCATCAGATGATTACAAAAATTCAAAGAGCATAAGGAAAAGAGGAATCTTTCAGTTTCTTTTATTTTGCTAACATGTTTGTTCACTGTGCAGGAACAGGTTAATTATGTTCGTGATCATTTTATCAGATATGTGGAGTAAAACGGACTCCGACAGGGGTTGAGCCCGGCATATAAAAAGGATAAACTCTCAAGTTACATATGAGAGTTCATTAGTATGATAACAGTCATTAAGATAGCTGTTGAAACTGAGATTATAATCATACAAGCAGCTTTATTTCAAATAGATTCAGGGAAAGCAGTTTGAGCATACAACATATTTTTGCTCTTCATGTTAAGAAAGGATCAAAGCATATAGAGAATTCATAGATTTCATTGATACCCCTGTTTTCAACTCTACTTTATATTTTCACGTTACATTTAAATGAAGTATAGAGCCTCATTACACTTAAGAGAAAGGAAACAAAGCATCAAGCATCAAGCTATCTCATAAGGTTTTGGTATTCAATACAGTTTTCATCTTGCTGAAACATAGCAATAGAGCGTTCCAGAATGGTAGAAGTAATTATATTGATATTTTATCGAGAACAACCAGAGCCATACAAAGAGGAGATAGTGACAAGTTAAGTTCATGATCCTATATTCTTCAGATATGTAGTCAACCTTCAATCAGTGCACGATCATACAAATTATCTGGTAGTTAATTCTTCAATGAGCAGGAGAAATCTCAAAGTTAAAATCAGATAGCCTTCCATAGACGAAGGTAGAGTGGGATTATGGTAGTTTGGTTCAGGTTACAGTAAGACTGCTGCTATAAAACCGATAAATGTGGAATAAGACAGTACAAAATCAAAGGTGCCGCAGTTTTAAAGTCGTTATGCTAAAGAAGGATGGATTTGTGCTCATATTTTTGCTAACAATGCTGTCATATACAATGGAGGAAACGGTCATCATAATCTTCACAAGTCAAAGCATCAAAATCACACGTTCAGGAAGGTCACTGCAAATTCTGAATTTGACTTGAAAGGAAATAAATATTTTTCAAATGGGCCAGCATTATGAAGCAGGGACTCACTGTTCTAGTAGGTTGTGCAGGAATGGAAGTGCAGAAAGAGAGTTTGTCTTTTCTATTTTAAAAGTCAGAAAATACAAGATAAATCTTCTTGTTGTGAGCCATAGCCGGAATTGTGATATTTTTACAAACCTCATATGATTATACTAGGTTGTGTGTTTGAAACCATTGAAAGGAGTTCTTCTACTGAAGGGTTTCAAGTTTATCAAAATACAACAGATGCTTTCATAAACCATCTGGGTTTCTTCTTTTAAGATAGAGTGAGACTTTCAGATCTCAAATGTTTCACAGGTGCCCTCAGAAAAATAAAATAAGGATCATGTCACAACCTAGATTGTTTCATTCTATCAAGTTGTAGGATACCCATATTTCATAAAAGTATCAAGACCATCTTCAGGAAAATATCAGACATGCATGAGGAGGCTATGACCATGAACCCTTTGTCTGGGAAAGTGATAAGTTCAAATAAATCACCAGTGTTGGCGGCTTGCTCTCACAGAACTCTCAGAGCAGTAATAGAAGCCCATGAAGTGAAGTCGTGACCCATAATATAGAGATAGATAAGCATAAAGGAAACTCTCAAAATGTAAATTACTCATAGGAATATGCTTTTAAGTAAACCACAGAATGCCAAGGGATAAAAGCAGCCTGCCAAGATATAGATACAGTGAAAAGATACATAGATCACGAGCTAAATAATTGCTTAAAATTAGAATAGGGAAAGATGTCATAGCCAATCTCAAAACCATGGCGACGCTCAGAAAGGCCAGATACAGTGAAAAGACACATAGATCACGGCTTATTAGTTTGCAAAGGTCAAATTCGTGAGATAAGCAAAGAGAAGTGGGAAGTTTTTTTTCAAACCCTCGAGCTCTTTCGAAACATGCATATACCACAACCATAGTAAAAGAGCAGTAGGCGTCTGAACCCACATGGGAGTCGATTGCTCTGTGAAGCCGCAAATAGAGAAACCCAAGACCCAGCAAAGTGAAGAGGCTCGTTCTTTCCTTGTAGAGCTCGAACCCAGGTCATAATCCCGACCATTAAACTCAGGAGACATAAATACAGAATATGAGCAGAGGAAATTAAAAGAAAATAAGAGCTTGAATGGAGATGGTGAGCTTACCTATTATCCTACAAAGAAAACTTTCAAAGCCCGTGGAAGAATCTTCATAATCTTCAGATGTCGGCCATAGTATGAATGTCAACAAAGCAAAATGGTAGGAAAACGTTGAAGTTTCAGCTCCAACCCTATCTCATGGCGGCGCGACATAGTTTACCTCATAGAGAAAGCAAAGTGAAATGGTAGAAATGATTAGGGTTCACTCGTTTTTAGGTTTCTTTTTGTTTCCCTTCCTCGTTTCTTTTGAACGATGAATATTGACTTCTAAGTCAATTAAAAAATCATGCAAATTTTGAAGGGGCCGAGTTTAGTATTTGAGGAAAATGTATGTATTGGATCATCATATGATATATGATATGCATAACATAAGGACTGTGCAATCATATGAAAACACTTGAGTCTTCTTTACCTATAGTCGGCAATAATTATATACCTTGAGATATTGATATATGCTAGTATGGTGGCGGATTTTGGATTTTGCTTGGGCCCATGTCTTTGTAAAGTCAGTTTTCTATTTGCTATACATATTATTTTTTTATTTTTGCATTAAATATTGTAAAGTTAAATGATTAAATGATAAAGTATAAATCATTTAATTATTTTAACTATTTTTAGTGCAAGCATAAAAATATTAATCCAGGTGGAGTTTTAGTTTCGCATGGACGGATTGATACAAACGAGGTGGTTTTCGCATGCTTGGGCCCACCTTTTCAAGGATTTGCAGTTCAATTAGAGTGCCGCATGTTTCAGTTATGACTTGACAGTGAGTTTTGACCATCATGCACTCATTTTTGTATGGATTTGAGCCTCTTTTTCAGGATTTTTTGCTTCTGCTCGTGGATTACTTTGGAGTTATCATCTTCTCACTGAAATTGACTTTCAGTTCCTTTTCCATGCCTTTTTTGAAGGCCTTTTGTATATATTGAAAAAACTTAACTATTTTTTCCCCAGTTCTTATTTTTCTCCTTTGCAGTCTGCAAAAGCGAATTATTTTGTAACTCAGCATTATTTTTAGATTAATATAGTAGAGCAGGTTTACAAGTTCATTAGTGTTTAAATTGCAGAAAGACTCCTTTCATATTCAGTTTTCTTTTAAAATTTTGCCTTCAAGATTTCAAGCATCATTATTGTGTAGGATTGATCGAAGAAGTTATTGTGTTAGCGGTTTTGAAACCTTTAAATACTTATGTCTCCTTCATGAATTTCTGTATGCATTCTAGTTCATATTCACTGGTTAAACATTGTGCAAATCAATGATAAAACAGTTTAGTTGTGGGAATCATATTTTCCTTCTAAATTTGTTTCTTTGAAGCCTTTGTTTAAAGCATTCAAGTGTTTAAACTATTAGATCAGGTTGTGCAAATGAAAGTAGTGGATAATCATTTTTGTGAGTCAATTGCTGCATATTGCATAGAATTCCAAATTAGGTGCATCACCACAACTAAGGTTTATACAGTTCAGAATTTAGATTTAGTTTTTCTCCCTTTTCCCAACAGATTACTCAGTTAGTCGTTATTAATCAAGAAAATACATAGGAACCGGCCTAGAATCTGGAGGTCTAATTCCTTATAGGTTACCCACAACCTGGAATTAGTTCCAATGTTTCAACAGATTGTTGAATTTCAACATTCAAGCATTCGGGTGCAATTTGTTTGACAACAGAAACAACAAGACTTAAGTTTTAATCAATCCTTGGATCTTTATTTTCTATTTTTTCATTTAAATTGACTAGGTCTTAAAACATCATATATTTATAAATAGATATATTTTACCAAGATTTTAAATACACAAAGTTATCACATATTTGTTGGAGAATGCCAAGACTACAGAGCGTGAAACAAGCTTCAACAAGTAAATGTATTATGATCACAATAGTATGTATATCAATATACAAATGAGAGTGTAAATATACAATGACGAACCTTGCATATATAGGAAAGGTAGATGAGGTGAGAAGGTAGGAGACAATGACTGACTACTCCAAATGTGCAACACTTGTGAGCTCACTTGACAACTGTGTGACCAAGTGTAAAATGTGAATGAAATAGGTGTCTCACATGATGAGGACACATTTATGAAAGGTATGAAGTAAATAAATCCTAAAAGCCTAAGTAAAATTAAGATAGGTGTGAATAGGTCAATCCTAGAAAGGTGAGTAGCTAACTAGGTGAATAATGACTATTTACACTAACACTCCCCCTCGAGTGCAACTTAGGGAGTAATGTATGCAAGATGATGAATCTTAGCTACTAGACCATGTTAGCTACTCATGTAAAAATTGCTCATAAAGTGGAGTAAAGGAGAAAAACCCAATGGGAAATAAAAAACCCTATCCAAAAGAGAAATGATGCAATGAAATAAAATGTATGTTTTAGAAGATAGAAGGAATCATGAGGACGCCAAAACACAGCTTCTATCACATAAGTACAATAAATTTTCCCCCATATGAGAGATAGAGAGAGACTATGGAGCCCCCCATAAGATCATAGAACCTATTGTGTTGAGTGGTGCTTGAAAAAGAATGCAGAATGTGATCGTTGAATATCGAACAACATTTCTTCCTTGTGGAAGAAGATGAACTACATATAGGTGCATGAAATTTTCCCATTTGAGAAGAATATAAGTCTCTTGCAAAATATCCAAAGACAATGGTGAAATCTATGAAAGATTCTCAAATTTTCCATTTGAAGGCTAATGTAGAACAAAAAAAATACATAGATGGGTTGAAAACAATGTGGATGTGGCTATCATCAAAGGTGTTTGTCAACTCTGTAAAATAGGATTCACTAAAAAAAGTCTGATATTCCATGTAAGTAGTCATCCAATCAACTATATTGGAAACACAACTATGAATATCTTGCTACTCTGAATCATGAGAAACTAATGATGTAGGAACATTTAATACTAAAGAAGCAGAGTATGAAAAAGAAATGATATTAGTGTAAGGTGAAGGAATTTATGAGGATGATAGAAATATAAGTTTCAAATAACCAAAATGTATCTCCTTATACATTTTGAAGGTATCAGTGTCCTCTATACTTAAACCATCATCAATTTTGATAGAACCGAAGGAAGAAAATGAGTATAATCTAGAATCGTGATCAACATGACCTATGTTAATAGTGTCTTTATGCAAATATCTAATGATCACAAAATATGGTGTGAACTCAATTTTTTTCCTATGCCACTATGTGTAATATGATAAATAGAAAGGAGATTATTGGATAAGGTATATAAAGTACATCATTGAATGTTCCTTTTCCAAGAGCTACCATATAGGTGCTATTTTCCATCAATATTGGTGGAATGAACAAGCCTCAAATGTGGAAAATATTTCTATTGATACAATGATTGGTGTGATGCCCCATAATCAAGAAGCCACTTATGTTATGTGTTGTTTGCAGAAGCCAAGAGTGTCATACCCTTATTCTAATATTTTTTTGAATATGCAGATGATGCAGATGGAGAAAAATAAGAACCACTTGTCTTGGATGTAGGCAATTGATATTGAATTTGTTGAAGAATATGCCTCAAGTAGTCAATTTAAATTTTATAATATTGGTGTTCTTCATGCCCTACTTGCTTACAATAAGTATATTTGAGCTTCTCCTTAGAAGTTTTCCCTTTTGATGAGGGAGATGAATCTGACAAAGTCTGTGATTTTGATCCTTACTTTGTTTTTTCCCTTAGATGATTGAGCAACCAATGCTTGAATTTTTGAAGAGGTGATAGCATCCATAGATATTAAATTAGATTGTTCTCATGTGAGTATATCACAAAACTACTCAAAAGAAGGCATTGTATGTGCAATTCAAAGATAATCCATTGTAGAGTAGAAAGAAGAAGCAAATATTCGATAAGGACCTTTTAGCTTTAACAAAACCAAGAAGGCATATTCTTTGTCTATTTTTGTTTTACCACAACCCTTTACTTGAGAAAGAAAAGACTTAAATTGGACAAAGAAATCTTCAAAATAATGGAATGAATCAAGAGGCAATATTGTTAACTCAATGTCCAATTGTAGTATTTTGAACTCATCAACTCTACCAAAGAGATCTTTAAAATTGTCGCACATTTGCTTATTAGTTGTACATTCTAAAATCTGGAATTGCAAGTTATTAGAAACATGGAGACCAGTGATTCCCATTGCCTCATTTAACTTGTTTCAATAAGTAAACTATTCAAAATCTTTAGTAAACCACATTTATTGTACATTGATCATTTTCCATAATCCCTTAGGTTGAATTTGTTGTACTTTGACTTTACATGCGTGGAAATTATTTGGAATTAACAAATCAAATTTAGGATCCATGATGCACACACAATAAGGCTCTTGAATGTCCCTTACAAAACCCCCAAAATTGTATTAAATCTAAATGCAAACCCCCTAGAAAGATGCAAGACAATATTTACAAGTTTTGGTTAAGTTTGGAAGCCAAATCACCTATTTATAACTCATAGAGATTTGTACAAATATGAAAAATAAGGCTTTCCAAAACTTAATTGTGACTAAAAATCTTAAATCATTGTAAAATTATAATGAATTTCGAAAAACAAAAATTGTCAATTTTCAACAAACGGGGTGAAAGTTATCCCCTGTTGAAATCTACACAAAGTACATTGATTTTTAGAGGTTAAAAATAGATTTTAAAAGTACAATGTTCAAATCACAAGGCTACTTTGTTCAACATAGAAAGTAATTATTTCTGACTATTCACACATGAAAAATTGACTCCCCATTTGCAAGTTATGCAAAAATGAAAAAGTTCCCCTTCCTTTATAGGCTTCAAAATGACCTAGTGGTTAATCCTAACTGTTAGTGGTTAGAATTAAATGCTAATGGTTAAAAGAAAGCATTTAATAGTTACAATAAAACTGCACTTTAAATGCAAAGTTTTAACTGTTTATATAAAAATTTGAATCTTTAGGGCATGGTTGCTACTGAGCAAGTACATTGGTGGAGGAGATGTTGGAATGGAAATTAAGTCAACTTGAGGACCCGTATATCCCTTACAATGTGGGATTACAAAAATTGTTGGAAAAACCAAAAGAAAAATACACAAAAGGAAACAACTAAACAATGATTTTGATATCAAAGTTTATCCTTTGTTCTCGATGTTGCCATTGATTCAAACATTGAAAAAGGAGGTTGTGATGGGGTGCAAAGGAATGCAGGTTGGTGTGGAGGTCATTGGTAAATAATATGGTTGAATGACGTGTTGGTGATGATCCACATGCCTTTGTAAAGCCTAATTTGTGGGGCTTGAATGGCATAGGAGTGGCGCTTTTCTTGAATATGTGTCTGTGGAAAGAACTAGTGAGAAGAGGACCACAAGAAGCAAAACTTTATTGGCTTCATCTTCATCTACATGCAAATTTTATTAAAAATGACAACCTTCAAACTTCCTATGGCAATTGGCATCTTCGTGATAGAAAGACTACGATTAGTATCTTTTATGTTGATGGTATAAAAATTGACCTTATGACAACATTGAGATCTATTGATTCTCACGTTGCAAAAAATCTACTGCCAGTCGAATACATCTTAGAACCTGGTAGATCTTTTGGAAATTGCATATATTCTAGTTGGTTCCATGCTTAAAGTGGTCTTTTTTGCTTTTGTGCTTAACAAGGTTTGGCCTAGGGTTTTAAGGTCTAATACCCTCGTTTCAATTTTCTCAAGCCTAAAACCCTTGTGTTATATTTTTGCTTTGACCGGCTTTACTAGGTTACCGGTTGTTCTAGTTCAACCTATGTCATCGTGTATGTCATCTTTACCGGCCCCTCTGCCTAAGATGACGTCTCTCACAATTTTTAATAAATTCCAATGATGGGCTTAAATATTTTGTCATTTTAAAGACTTAAGTCTCAAGTCTTTAATCATTTTCTGAAGGGTCGTGGTTCATTACCCTAGTTGTGACCCCCTTTTTATAACTAACAATGTTTGCACGTGCAAAAATTTGTGTCGTCGGATGAAATGATTAGGTCCCAAGATTTGCGCGCACACCGCGCAAAATTTACAAAATGCATTTCTAAAGGGTCGCACATTGTGCATGATTGCGCCATGCATCTTCTATCTTATGTGGGACCTATTCCTCACTATTGACCTTAATCTCCTAAGGTAGTGGATCGATGGCTATGACGTACTGCCTAATCTCAATCTAGACCATAGTGCACATGTTGTGCAGAGTATTAAATATTGCTAATGAACGCATTGCACAGTCCATGCGATGGCGACACATGGACTCTGTTGGCGGCGTGAGGAGACTAGCCAGGGCCCGCAGGTGGTGGATGTGTTTTCTAATTGGGATGGTCGCTATTGGCTAGTGGGTTTGTCGTGCGACAGCATGGAGTTTTCAAATGTCATTGACTCAATCTGAGTCATCTGAGGGACCACCTCATCGGTAAATCCACGACTTACATTAAAAGAACAGAATCGGCCATGTGATGGTCATTTGGGCTCTGCAATGAGTAAGCATTAATGGCGTATGCTCTTCAGATGATATCAATTTGATATTTGTACATGTGAAAAGCTATTCCCTTATAATAATGAGGAATGATACGCAAATTTCCATGTACCTGGAAAATTAACGGTGGTGAAGTGGACTCCAATGAATAATCACTTGCTCACTCATGTTCTACTAAGCATTGATGATCGACATCATTAGTTCACTCAATAAATGCAGATGAAGGCTCGTCATTTTCACCATTACAATCAGGAGTCCAAATTATTTATGCTCGTCTAGGTGGTGTTTTCTCTAGTGTAAGTTTGCAGTTTGTATATTGATGCAAGATGAGTAGGTCAACTACTTCCCCGTCATCTCTCTGAAAGTATGTCATGTATAATGTGCAAAGGTCTCATGATGATGCTCAAAAATGCAAGAAGAGTACCTCCATCCTGAAGGAAGAATTCCAAGGGTCTGTATCAGTTGTTACAAGATGTAGCTCTCGATTGAGAGGCTAAGTTGTGGCTATTGAGAAGGCAATGGATATCAAAGAGAAGAGGCCTACATAGTTTATGCAATAATCAAAAGTGAAGATAAGGTATGGTCGGGGCACTCTGGGAAGGAAAAATTCACCCATTGATGTTTCTGATAGCTCTCTTGATACTGATACAAAAATGGATTTCAGTTATGGCTAATACCTAATGGCTTTAACTGAAATGGTTGGTGTGAATGAAGAGGTGCTCGTAGTTTCTCCTATTTCTACGAAGGCACTGTGTGAAGTTGTTGGTTTTGGTGTTAAGAAGTGTGTTGATGAGGAAGAAGGAGCGGGTGTTTTGCCTCCTACTATGGCGAAG
Organism: Sequoiadendron giganteum; assembly: GCA_007115665.2. Taxonomy (NCBI): domain Eukaryota; kingdom Viridiplantae; phylum Streptophyta; class Pinopsida; order Cupressales; family Cupressaceae; genus Sequoiadendron; species Sequoiadendron giganteum. Next base: position 358,785,807 of record CM021107.1, on the reverse strand, counting down.
ACGCAAAGTGGGTGCTTGTACCGTGGTCCTGGTGCTGGTGCTAGTTTAGGTTCTGGGTGATTAAAATGATGTTTGGGTTTCAAATTTTGGTGTGATGATAATGCTGGGAATTATGATGGTGAACGAGGATAACAAATCCTCAACGATATTTTGCACGGTTGTGGTGGTGTTGAATGGTTTTGGTGGTTGTTACAAATTTTGATTCCCCTACTCGGTAAAAGGTTACATCTAACCGTCTGAGATTTTTGAAATGCAAGTGAAAATTTGTTTTGAAATGAAATATTTCTAAAATGTAACTATAATGAGCTTGATGCTTGTTGCCCCCTTAGTCTATAAAAGGGATTTCAAGGCTCATTATAAGGGTGGGAATTTTGAGTCTGGAATGGTCTATGTAGGATGCATGCACAATGAACAAATACAATGCAAAATTCCTGGTGAATATCCTCGCTAATTGTCTTAGGTGTGGGTTTTGTATGTAATAGTCTTAAATAGTCTTACATGAATGATTGATATCAAAAGAAATCTATAAAATTAAAGTATGTACTCTCTTGTGTATAGTTGTTGCAGACTTTGGATGAAAATATCAAGTATCTTTTCGTTTATCTTCAATAGTTTAATTGAATGTATGACTCTCTTCTATGGTTTAACTCAAAGAGTTAATTAAATACTTGAAGAGAGTTGTAAGTATGTAAGAATTTGCATTGGATTTGGGTAAGAAGTCATGCATTAGTTACTGTGAGTTTTTTTAATGTAAGGCATTATGAAAATTGTCCATCTATTTAAGGGTTAAATAATTAATGTATTATTGAGTATGTCATATTTGACTCCATTTACCCAATTGATGAGGCACTGGCCTATTTGTCAAGAATTCATGTGACCTGATGAATTAGTGAAATGCCTAGCCATAGACTCAAAAAAAGAACAATGATTATTTAAATTCTATCAATTTTGAGATGTAAGTCTCATACACACCCGTGTTCTTAGTGAGTGAATACCTATTTGCATAAAGACCAGCCAAATCTTTGCAGATATTGTTCATTTGCAAGCTATAGGAACCTATTTGTGCATGAGTGTTTTGCATTTAAATAAATCAGAATGAACACAAATAGGGAAATACCCTCTTAGGTCCCATAGCGCCTAAACTGTAGGAGTAAGGATATCAATAATCTTTGCTTGTTGTGTTGGCCACTAGCTTTTGTAGTTCTTGAATATAAGGGTTGGCAATCCTTTAGGGAATTTCAAAGCTTAGTTGAAAAAAAAAACACCAACAAAACCAATGTAGGAGGCTAGAAATTTTGAGAAGGTCTATTAGATGCAAGATACAAAGGGAGAAGAGTTGTAGCAACAATTTCACATTATACTTGGTGAATGACAATTACAATGACAACAGATTATACTTCATGGTCGAATAGGCCAAATCATTTGCAAATAGGCCAAAATAGCCAACTTTTTTCAAAAAACAAATATCAACCCAAACTAGAAGACGAGTAGAGGGAAGATTGGCCCTTTGCTAAAAAAATCATTTTTTGCAGTTTTTTCGTAAAATGGCAAAAAAATTGTAATTTTTTATTATTAAATTTAGCAAAATGAAAGGCATTTCTTCATTTCTCAAGCTTTTTGGGATGCAATGGTGGTATTCATTTGGCTCCATGTGTGGGATTCACAATGGTATAGGAAAGAACGTGCTCTCATGGCTCTGATACCATGTTGGAGAATGCCAAGATCAAAGAGCATGAAACAACCTTCTACAAGTGAACAAAATATGAGCACAATAGTATGTTTATCAATAGACAAATTTGAGAGTGTAAATATGTATTGAGAAAACATGAATATATAGGCAAGGTGGATGAGGTGAGAAGGTAGGAGACAATGCCTAACTACCCCTGCAAATGTGCAACACTTGTGAGCTCGATTGATAAGTGAGTGAGCAAGTGTAAAGTATCTGCAATAGGTGTCTCAAGTGATGAGGACAAGTCTCAATGGTATGAAGTGAGACAAAAGCCTTAAAAACCTAAGTAAACTTAAGCTAGGTGTGAATAGGTCGATCCTAGAAAGTTGATTAGCTAACTAGATGAATAATGACTCTATTTACACTAACAATATTAGTTTATCATGTATTATTCTTAGCTTATAAAGTGCCTCTACAATATATTTTTTCCCTATTCATTAATAACAAAAAGACGTGTTTTCTCACATTGTTTACTCTTGCACATCTAAAATTATATTTTTATGGCATGTAACTACTATAAACCATTGCTTGTGGCCAACTCTAGTTGTATAGTGAGATATTACCTAAAATTTTCCTATATTTAAATTTGGAGCTTTAATACATTGATTATTTTCAAACCAATTGTCTCAACATTAGTAAGACAGAGAATAATATTTAAAACAAACTTGAGAGTTCTTATAAGTCAATTTGTGTGTACTTGTATTGCACATAATTATAACTACATTTAATAAAAATGGTTATCATTAATTTTATTTTTATATCTCTATCTATTATGAATATAGTTCTAATATGACCATTATAATTATTTTTATGATATAATAATTGTGTATATTCTTTTGATATAAATATGTTTATATATTTACAATAAGTATATATATTATTTATTTATTACATATATGTATATGTGTATATATGTAAAAATTACAATATATATTTATGTATGTTTTATATATTTTAAATATTACACACAAAAAATGATGAATCTGTAGATTCCAATTTACAATCGTGCATTCTAAAATCATTTTTCCTTTTTAATCTTTTTAATCAAATAATAAATCTATAGATGTATGTATACATATATACATATATACATATGTATGTATGCATACATATATACATACATACATACATACATACATACATATGTATATCTACATCTATATATGTATGTATGTATGTATGTATGTATCTATATATGTATATATGTATATGTATGTATGTATGTATGTATATATATATGTTTGAGAAATAGTTACTAGTTTTGTATGATATTATTATTTTTTTAAAATACTCGGCATTGCATAAAATTTACAAAGGAAATCTTCTTTCCTCTTTCATTAATTCAATCCTGTTGTTTGAAATAAACTCCATGAATGGATCAATCAAACAATAAGATTTATTTTCTTCGATATAAAACTCTAAGTTTAAATTGTATAATAGATTTAGTTTTTAATATCTAGATTGAGAAATTTCATATTTTATTTCCTTGTTTTGAATTATATAGAATTCCATAATTTCTTCAAGAAATTCATATTTATTAATGAAAATTTAAGTAGGAAAGATGTCATTTTTAAAATAGAAAAAAATTATACAATGGATAATTTTTTTAAAAGGAATATAGATTTTTTGATTTAATATTTTTTGTTTATTCATCAATAAAAAATTAAGAAGAAGAATGAACAAGAAAACAACTATTTACCTAATTTTATACAAAACTCCTCCTGTAGAAGCTTGATCTTGCCTCTAAATATCAACTCTTAATAACCTTCTGCTAATAACCTACTAAATATTTCCTTCTTCCTCCTTTCTTATTTATAATTTTATTTTTCTCTATTTTTCTTTTATAATTTATTTTAATTAAATTTTAAAAAATGCATTAAAATGTGGAGTTATCTCCATCAATTAATCCTATTAAATGGCGGAGGAGAAATAATTAAAAATTATTTTATTAACATAACTCCTCAATTATGGAAAATAACTTAGTAATTAACTATTACAATGGAGGAGTTATTTCCCCCCTTAATGATTGGTTGAGGATAATTTTACTTGAAATGTTCTTTCATGTAATCACATTTATTAACTTGAGCTATTATTTAAATTTGGGAAATGAACTATATTGTAGCTTGATAAGCTTGGTTGTCATTGATGTCAAAACTATGTCTGAGATTGTTGCAGTTTGGTTGTCATTGATGTAAGAGAGTTGTTGATGTCGAAAGTGAGTTGTAGTCTGGCTGATTGGTTCCTAGAGTCTCTAAGAAATGCTTCACATTTCTTCGTTGATGATGCTTTATTCCTATGGTTTGGAAGATAACTTTTTGATGTGTCAAAGAATGTGTGATCTAAGTTTTAGATCATTCGAGTTACAAGAAAGGTGTTTTGGAAGTGACAGTTTGAAGACCGTGTTGGTTCTATGAAGATGTTCATAGAGGTGCAAAGTTTGGCTTTGTATTCCTCCGCATTTATAGATCTGGTTGTGTGATTTATAAGTTAAGTTCGTGGTGCTGTGAAGGTGCTATATCCAAAGTTTGATATCATGTTATTCCTTCCACAATGAAAGTTGTAAGTGATAGAGTTTAGGAATGTGTCGTCTACTGACTTGTATCAATATTTGTTGGCTTGTGGCAACTTGTTGTTGCCTGAAGTTGTGAAATGGCTATATGAGAGTGTTCCTGAATATCATGTGATGTTTTTTTTTACTCTGGAATATGTTTTTTGGTTTCTCCAAAACATGTTACGGTTTGGAATGAAGGTGTCGCTAGGTCATGCTTTTGCTTGACTAATTGAGGTATATTGAGGGGTGTGCCACAATTTCAAGATTGTGCGGAGTATAAGAAGTGTTTGAAGGTTTTTTATGGGTCATTCCAACTCATATGGATGAAGCACAAGTAATTTTTAATCTTTCATGTGTACCACTAAGTTGTAAAGGCTGACATGCTACAATTTTCATGTTTTCCTACTTTAGACCGACCTAATTCGAATTTGTGAAGCCTGTGGATGTTGTTCATTGAAGAATGAAGCTATGAAGAGTGTTTAGGATCAGGTTACGTGTGTGTTGGAATCCACAAGGAATTTTCCTCTTCTTGGTGTTGTGTGTAGTATTTTTGGGTGTTTCCCTCTACACATTTCATATTGTTGTTTGATCTTTGGCCGACTTGTAAATGTGATATTCTTGATGTTATTGGCTAGCATGTATGTTAATCAATGTAATATCATATATATTATAAACCTAGTTAATCTAGGTCATGTGGTAGAGGCATATGTTAGTAATGCTTTATGATAACTATATAAGCGACAGAAAGAGAAAGAGAAAGAGAAAGAGAAAGAGAAAGAGAAAGAAGTTGCAGATCCTATGTGGATTCAATTTGATCATATCTTTATGATAGAAGGGAAGCAATGAGTGTGCCTAAATATTTGCTAGAGGCAGTGAGTCGGAGGCAAAACTTATTGAAGGCTAAAAGAAGTGAGCCAATAAGTTGTAGAGAAGACATTTGAAGAAGTTGTTGAAGAGTTGTCAAAGCAGAATTACAATCATCAAAAGAGAAGGGAAAAATTAGAATTACAATCATCAAAAGGATTGAGCCTAATTGTCAGATTCAGACAGTGGAAGGATTGTCATGCTATAATATTTTCCTAGTTTGTTCTTAATTTAGGGAGTAGTTGATCCTTGGGTTGTAGCCCTAAAACAAAGTCTATAGGGAGTTGTAGCTTCCTTGGGAGTGACCCTAAAACCTTTCTTCAAGGAGTAGTAGCTTCCTTGGGTTGTAGCCCTAAAAAAAAGTTGTAAACTATTATTCATTTATGAGGCTAGACTAGGACAGTAGCTTGTAGCATAATTTTTCACCCATGGTTTTTTCCCTTTGGGGTTTTCCATGTGCATTTGGTGTTGTGCATTACGTTCGTTTTTCATACTCTTTTTTGTACCATAAAGTTTAAGTTTCAATTTTCTCTGGAGGGTTTGAGATTTGATAAAATAGTAATTCACCCCCCTCTCAAAATTTTGGTGTGTGTTCAACAGTTGGTATCAGAGCTCGGTTCCTTAGAATTGTTCTAATAGCTTGAGGAAGGTTCGAGATGGCATAAAAAGGATCTCACAAGGTGCCTAGGTTTGATGGAATAAATTTCACTTTTTGGAGATTCTAGATAGAAACCCAATTTATCTCTTTGGGGTATGGTGTTTGGAAATCTATCAAATATGGATATACTATTCTTGCTAATCCTCCAACTGATCTGATTGAGATTAGGGCCTATGAGAATAATGGAAAGGCAAAGAATGTTATCTTGTGTGGCCTATCAAATTTTGACCTTGTAAAAGTAATGCACTACAAATCTACTAAGGAGGTTTGGGATAAGCCGAGTGGTATCGATGAAGGAGACAACAAAGTGAAGCAAGCCAAGTTGCAGATCTACAAAGGTAAGTTTGAGAGCCTGAAAATGTTGGAAGATGAAGATATTGTAGGATATGTGCTCCAGGTAGATGAAGTGGTCAATGCAATCAAGGTTCTTGGTGAAGATCTCGAAGAATCTTTGGTGGTAAAAAAGCTACTAATATCTCTTCTTAAATCTTATAGTTATAAAGTATCTTCTATTGAGGAAGCTATCGATTCGGATTAGATTTCAATGGACCAATTATATGATGTCCTTATTGCATTTGAAATGAGAGAATTTGACAAAGATGTTCCAAAGAAGGAAGCAACTTTCAAATCCAGAAAGAAGGAAATGTATGAAGCATCTGATCTGGATATTGACACTGGTGAAGAAGAAGAAAAATTTGTAAGGAAGTTGAAGAGAGGTACTAAAAAGTACAAAGCTAAGCTACCTTTCAAACGTTTTAAGTGTGGAGAGGTTAGTCATTTTTCTTCTAAGTGTCCCTTGAAAGATTTTGAAAAGAGAAACAAAGAGCCTAAAAGAAATAAGGTTAACCAGAGTCTCCACTCCATGGAAGATTCCTTCTTTGCAAAGGATGATGAATCTAGTAGTCTAGATAATGAAGACGAAGTCTTGTTTTTGGCTACTAACAAGACTTAAGTTAAAGCTAAATATCCAAGCGTTGTGCGTATTGCATTTCATGCAAAAAATGAGGCTAACTCATGGGTGATTGTTATTGGTTGTTCCAATCGCATGACAAAAGATAAGATCAAGTTTATCAAACTTGTGAAGTGGAATGGTGGCATAGTCAAGCTTGGAGATTATACTTCATGCGAGTTCTCAATTGTAGACATTGTGCTTCCATCCAGCTCATGTGCCGGATCATAAGCGCTAGAAGATTTATCAATTTGGGACTCAATTGAGTCCATGCCATCTCTTATGCTCTTTCTAGATCTGAGCCATTCATAAAATTTTGTCTTCCACCACATAAGCTTGTGCACCCTTAAGATTTTCTTGAAATTTATTGTGTGCATTGGCACACTTATCCATGACATCCATCAATTTCCTATCATTTATGTTTTTCTCTAATTCTTTTTATAACTTCCGCTTCAAACCACTTGCATACTCTTGGGATAGTGACTTCAATACCTCTGTGAAATAATTTAAGACATGAGTGGAATGAGGATGGAATAGAGTGCAAGGAATTTATCAATGGGTGACCAAGAATGATGTTATACAAAAGGTTAAGATTGATAACATGATAGATGGTGTTATGGACAATAGTTTCAACTTGAAGGAAAAGAATGATACTACCAATGGTCTCCCTTTTTTAATTTTCATAGGATTTGATTGTCTAGGGCTACAAAACCTCTTCTATGTATCCCAAGAGTTTAATAAGTCACAAAGTGTTGAGGTTTAGTGCAAAGCCTCCATCTATAAATAGTAATTTTATGTTATGTTAGGTAATGAAAACGTTAATGTGGAGTGGATGATTATGTGAGGGGTCAAGGGATCCCATGTATCTAGGATTAAATTTGGTATAGTGATAAAAATTAAGGTGTGCAATGAGTGTCATTAAACGGTGTTAGGAAATAATGCTTCAATGCACAGTTCATTTAATCCATTTCCTATATAACCTCGTGAGAGTAAAGCATACATGCAAGCTTACACAATAACCATAATACATAGATCAAAATAGAAAAGCCACAATATAACAAAAGATATACCCTAGGAAAACCCTCAAGAGGGAAAAAACCAGCCTCCAAAAGCATCCATACTCCATCTTTTATTCAACAATAAAATAATACGTGCACTTATAGAGTTACCATGAATACTTCTAAAACATCAAGCATCTCCCATGCATCCTCAATGTGTACAAGTATGAATCCACACATCCAATTCCATGCTTCACATATGTACTCCTAAGAAATACTGAATAATAACAACCCACTCACCCAACCAACCTTAACCACTAAACATGTGTTTTATTTAATAGATACGAGCTCAAACAAATACAACCAAGTGTTAAAATAAAACCATGTGCCACAAAACCACGTGAACATAAAACCATTGACCCCTTATTTAATATTGGGTGCTAAGTTTTATCTTTATTAAATTCTTTCCCCAAATATTAAATTATTATCCTATATTTTCCACACATAAAATAATAAACCTAATATTCCAATATGTGGCCCCAAATAATTATCTAATGTGGCTAAACACACCTCGTAGGTTCACCACAATTAAATAATCACAACATTATAATATAATAACTTATGCAATGGTGTACAACACCATATCCTAACATTCTCCTACTTGTTATATATATTGCATAAGGGTCAATCACTGAAATACACCATCATAACCATACATATAATCACATGAATCTCCAATATGCTCCCATGCTCCATCAAGATACACACAATAAGACCAAAGTGACTGCCATGTCAAGAAAGAATCTTAGAAACTATGGAATCAACTTATTTATTTAGGAACATACATCATCGATTTATCCTATATTTGCAGCAAAATCCATTGATGTGATAAACAAAAAATTGCTTAGTCAAAAAATGTACACTCTTGGGAATGGGATGCCTGAAAACAAATCTTATCATGGATCAAAAAGGCTACAAAAATATTATTTTTTTACTACAAGTTCTTCCCATTCATTCTCATCGGCATGCTTTACAATACTATGAAATTGTATGGATCTAAGCAACCATGGCCCTAGATCAAGCCTACCATGAAAGTTTGATGCAATTTTTTTAGGGTTTTATTGCATAAATGTATTTATTTAGGAACATACGTAATCGAGTTGCCCTATATTTGTAGCGAAATCCATTGATGCAATAAACACAAAATTGCTTAGTCATAAAAAATACTACTTTTTGGCATGCGATGCCTCGAAAAATATCTTATCATGCATCAAAAAGGCTACAAAAATCTTGTCTTTTAATGCAAGTTCTACCCATTCATTCTCATTGGCATGTTTTTTAGCGCTATGAAGTTGGTCGAATCTTAACAACTATGGTCCTAACTCAAGGCTGTCATGAAAGCTTGATGTAAAAAAATTCTCAAGTTTATCACATAAATGTATCTATTTAGGAACATACATCATTGAGTTGTCCCATATTTGTAGCAAAATCTATTGATAGGATAAATTAAAAATATCTTACTCATAAAATGCACAACTTTCGAGAATGAGATGCCTGAAAAAATCTTATCATTCATCAAAAAGGTTGTAATTTTTTTAATTTTTATTACAAGTTCTTCTTGTTCATTCTCATCAACATGGTTTATAACACTATGAAGTTGGTTGGAAATTAAGTTTTCGAGGGGCAAAGTTTGAGGTGGTTGGAATGCCTTTGGACCCTGACACGATGGTAAGTCACAACTAACATAGTTATATGATGTTGGCTAAGAAAATAATTATTGTGTGATATTTTTGTGTTATGGTTAGGATTACCAAATCGTGAATTTTATACAGATTGAAAATGTTTTTTTTTTGCTTTTAAGAATTGTATTAAAATTAAAGAAATGGTGCTTTGATAGGCGGATCTATGACTGAAAAAAATTGAATGCTTAGATGACATAAAGGATTGTCTTGTTGGGGATCTTTAAAATGGTTGAATTGTTAGACGACTTGCGTATTTGCTCACCAAGCACAACAATGTGAATAATTATTTGCAGCCCCATATGTCATGAAAATGAAGGTAGGATATCTAAAGCATTGCTACTTTTTTACATAAGAAATGTTTATAGTGTTATCACCAAAATCAAAATTCATGCTTATCCTTACTTCATGACATATGTAAGTCTATAAATTGTATTTGATTGAAATTTTATTTAACATTAACAATGAATTATTTTTTATTATATATTGCAATTATAAGTTTTTATTGAAAGGATAATGTCAATAAGTTAGTGATGAGTTGAACTTGTATGATATTTCCTCTCTATTTAAATGTCCATACCTGCAATCTGATGGTCGTACCTTCACTGCAATGTATCTAGCAATCACACCTTACTGTGTTCAATGGGTAAGCCGAAGATGTGTGGAAGTTCAGTTAGGATAAATTTTGGTCTATTTTTTGCATACATTTATGTAATACATGAGGTCAATTCGGTAGGCCATTTAGCAAATGATGTTGTTTTCACAACAAATGTCTCAATAGAGAAGTGATAGCTTCAAATCAACTATGCATCCACTTACAGGGATCAAAACATGATTGAAATAAAACCTCTGAATCGGGAAGATAATCAGGCTCCATTACCAACAAGCTCATGTTATGTTTGCAATATAGAGAGGGACAGAGAGAAAGGGAGAGGGATAGGTAGAGGAGGAGAGATAGAGAAGAGGGGGAGAGAGGGAGAGATAGACCTTGAAGAGGGAGAGAGAGAAGAGAGAGAGAGGGAGAGAAAGAAGATGGGGTGGAGAGGGAGAGATAGAGAGAAGATGGGGGAGAGAGGGAGAGATAGCTCAATAGATAGAGAGGGGGAGAGGGAGATATGGAGAGATAAAGAGCGATAAGGATAAATATATCAATCACCCTCCCTATATCTCTATCTATTCATCTTTATCTCTCTATCTCTCTACCTCTCGCTATCTCTTTGTCTCCCTCTCTATTTGTATCTTTCTCATTATCTCCCTCTCTCTCTATATATTTTCTTCCCTCTGTTTATCTTTATCTCCCTATCTCTTTACGTGTCTTTATCTCTATCTATGTCTCTCTCCTCTTCTCTCTTTCTCTGTTCCTTTATCTATTTTTCAAGCTATCTCCCTCACTATCTCTACCTCTTTCTCTATCCCACTTTATTCCTTTATATCTCTACCTATCTCTCTGTATCTTTTTGTCTCCCTCTTTATCTCTCCATTTCTATTTATCTCACTTTCTCTCTCTATCTCTATCTCTAGCTTTGTTTCTCTCTCTTCTCTCCTTTTTTCTCCCTATCCCTCTTTTTATCCCTTTATTTCTATATCTGTTCCTCTCTCTTTATCTATCTTTGTCTCTTTCTCCTCCTTTGTCTCATTTTTCTCCCTCTCTCTTGCTCTCTTTCTCTTTTCTCTCTCCACCTAACTATATCTTATATCTATCTCCCTCTCCCTTTTCACTTCTTTTCTCTTTCTCTCTCTATACGTTTGTCTCCTTAAGTGTGCAATGGGTACATTGAAGAGGTCTTAAAGGTGAATTATCATATCCTTAATCAAATGACATGCTACCTTGAGCATAACTCCCCAAAGACACATGCCATCCTTGTATTGTTGGGATGAAACAACCAATCAAAAGTTAGTTTCTCTTTTCTCTCTTTTCCTTTGTATCTCTTTTATTTCTCTCTCATGCTCTATCTCTCTTTGTCTATTTCGCTCTTTCAATCTCTGTCTCCATCTCTCTCTCTCTCTCAATATCTATCTATCTAAATTTGTCTCTTTCTCTCATTCTCTATCTTTTGAGTTTCTCTCTCTTTATTAGCCTGAAACAAGTCTCACACTTGCAAACCACTATTGATTCGTTGGAAAACAAGTTTTAGTTGCCATTTAATGGTAAACCAGCTGTCGTTTAATGGTAAAATCCTCTAAAATATTAGGTAAAAGCTCCAAAATCTCACTTATCACATAAAAGTTAGATAAATATTGATTGGACAATTGGATGAGAACATTTTATTTCCATTTGCAGTATTTTCTGTCAATTTGATGGCAACTTCCCTTTTCATTTGTATTGCTTTATGTTCTAAATCAGTATGCAAATATTTCATAATCAGATAATACTTGATTTCTTTAAAGAAAAAATCTAGATTTGTCTAATTTTTTTCATTCCATTATTTAGCATTTATTATTAGTTGTTTAAACTAGCCGCATGTAACTAGAATTTTTAGCGCATCCATGCACAAACACATATTCTCTAACATATTAACATACATGTAGTTTTCTATAGGCATAATCCTTGAACCTCCTTTAGGTGCAAGTGCTAGTATATATACCTCTCTCTATATAGAATTGTCTCCCCTTCTATCTCTCTTTCTTTTTCCTAATCTCTTCAAAGATCAATTAAACTATCAAATTTTTTATATATTAGTTTAATTTGTTCTATATAAAAATATATTAATCATTAATTATAATAATTTCATATTTATATTCAATAATTTTTATTATAGAATATAATATATAATAATAATATAACATACATATATAGTTTAATCTAATCACATGTAATTAGAATTTGTAACGCATCTATGGACAAACACATACTCTCTAACATATTAACATACATATAGTTTTCTATCGACGTAATCTATTCTATAAAATATATATAATAAATTGGTATTATATAAAATATAATAATCAATAATAATTAAATATATATATATATATATATATAGTTTTGTTAAAGAATGTAATATAGAATAATAATAAGTAGTATAATTATATTATTTATAATTTATTTTTTATTATATAAAATATACATTATATTTTATTTAATTATACTAATATATACTTAAAATAAAGGACGCCATAATGTTAAAACGTTAATGTGCTCATCTTGACCCTAATTTTCATTTTAATAAACATACTCTAAAACCTCCTGGAAACCTTATGCAGTTCGCCAAATTGGACAAGTGAAAGGTGAATACCAGTGAAAAGGAGTTTGGAAGAGCGGAAACCAATAGTGACGCGAAAGCAGGAAAAAAAACCGCGAAAAACAGCCGAAAATGATGAACGGCTAAGATTCGTTTAATCGTTTTGCATTGATATGGACGCAAGATAGCGTCGACACGCTTTTACAGGTCTTCTCGTTGATAGAAAGCCTGTAACGTACGCCGTTGAACGGCTAAGATTCGTTTAAACGTTTGCATTGATATGGACGCAAGATAGCGTCGACACGCTTTTACAGGTCTCCTCGTTGATAGAAAGCCTGTAACGTACGCCGTTGAATGGCTAAGATTCGTTTAATCGTTTTGCATTGATATGGACACAAGATAGCGTCGACACGCTTTTATAGGTCTCCTCGTTGATAGAAAGCCTGTAACGTACGCCGTCAGTTGTAAAATCCACTGACGCCTGAAAGGAAATCAAATCTTGAAAAGGCTGAAAAAATCTTGTAGTTCTGCCCGTTCATTCTCATCGGTATCTGCAAACAGACTTGAAAGTTTAGTTTAGTTTTTGTTTTACAGCAACATGTTTGCTATGCTCTGTATTCTTCTTGCCAGGCAGAGCTTGGGGATCGACGATAAGTAAGTGATAAAAGGATTGGTGTTTTGTATTTCCTTTTCCGCCAATTGACAGATTCATTGTTGATTAACATGGGGCTTTTCATTGCCAGGTAGTCCCTAGAAAATTAATTATTACCGGAGTCGTGTTGCTTTTAAATGGATGGAGAGAAATTAATATAGATGGGGACAAGAATAGTTTGCGCGGCTCAAGGAGCACGGGTAAGCGTCAAGGTAACTATATTTTATTCGTTTATCAGAGAGAATGTCGTGCCTGTTGGAAATGTGCAATCCACAGTTGTAGGGATAATCTGGGAGTTTCTTACTGAATTGAAAAAAGCAGCTCACCTTACAGGGTAGTAGGTCTTGTGTTAGAAGCCTACCCTGTTTAATGTTTTGAACTTAGTATCAGGGTCATTATTGAGTGTTTGGCTAGGAGCTCACCCTGAGTGTGGCGACAACGACAAAATATCGAGGGTATCTCTGGTTGGCCAACATTTTAGTATTCCTGATTCGAACTTCGCCCTTAGTCCTTTATAAAAACAAGTGCTGCGCTGCAGCTGGAGTCCCTGCCAAATGGGAAAAAGCAGGGCTGAAGAAGCAAAACTTCATGTCTATAGATAAAAAAAAAATAAAAAATTGTAAAGCAGAGAAACTAGATCGCAAAGAACTTAATACTGACTAATGCTCAAGCTAATGGCTGATGGCAATAAAGTATACGTAAATATGTAGCTGAATGGAAGGTTAAAATTGCAAGGCTGCTGAGGCTCATGAGTCGTGAGAATAGTTATATCATATGAAATTCAGTTAAGGTTGAAACCTTATTAGTTCCTGGAAGTGCATTGTGGAACAGTGGTATAAATGCAAATAAAAACAATCCAATTCACCAACTGAGGAAGGCAAATCATTTTTAAAGAAAACTGTTAATAACTGAAAAATGCCATAGTTTTCACTTCGCCTATTTGCAGATGCAATTGTACGCACATTTGAAAGACTTGTTCCTGCGAGTCCTTGGCTTCGAGTGATGTCAACAAACTGACCCAACGCATCATGGAATTGTTCTAATACAGATACAAGAAGTATAATAACTGAACGGTCTGATCTTGTCACCTACTACCAAACACTATAAAACACTGTCAAAATATAAAACTCAAAGCTAATAAGGGGTATTAAAAAAACGGGTACTGAATGATGATGAACTTTGTTTCAGTACAGACAAAGCTGCCATGCTGACCCCAAAAAGTGAGCACTGTATCATTAAAATTGAAATCTAAATTTGTTGCTGCTTGAAGAAAAAGAAAACTGCAGACTGTTGTACTGCAGATTCTAAAATCCAATTTGATAAAAAAATTAGCCAAAAAATGTTGAATTACTACTAACCTGCAAAATGTTGAAATATAAAAAAGGCGCATGAAATGTTTGACAAGAATGCCTCAAAGAGATGTCATCTCATGGACTGCAATGATTGCAGGTTATACGCAAAATCGATATATTGAAAAGGCTTTAGAAACTTTCATTGGCTGTGCCACTTTCAATGCATTCTGTGACATTTTCTTAAGCTCTACAGACTTTGGATCAAACCAACGTGCAACAATATTGCCTATTTCTTTTGGAGATATACAAAAGACTCCGGCTCCATTGTCCACTACATTAAGGCTCATTTCCAACTTCCTGCAAATTGAACCAATCAGCAAAACAATTACATTTATTTATAAACTTTTTAATCATATTTTGCAAATTTAGAATACCATTGTGCTCAACTACTTCATTGGAAATTGAGTTTAATATTTCTCCAGTTTATTTGCTAATCAAATAGCCCATTGGAAACTAGTTTTTTAAATATAGGAGTGAAATGTTTCATATGTTACATCTAAATAATATTAACATTCAAGGAATACTCTTTGCATTTGCATTTATGATTTTTTCTATAGAGTACAGTAAATCCAATTCACTTGGGATCAATAATCAATTATATCACCCACTTTTTTCCTTTTATATTGTCATTGTATGGTCATTTTATTAACAAATAATCACCACAATAAACATTAATGAAATTGTTAGCCTTCGCATTCATGATATTTAGTTTTCCTTGTATTGTCAATTACAACGTGTCAAATTTAACAATTCTTTTCTGTATGACTTGTAAAAAAAATCTTGAAAAAGCTCTGTAGTCCATGAAGAAATGTTTGAAAAAGAAAAAAAATGCTGTAAATGTTTTGACTACTGATATACATATTCTCTCCTCACTTGTTCAAGATAATAGATAGATTGTGATCTATTATAAGCTGTTGTTTTTTTCAATGTTAGAAGTATTGCGAGCAAGGATCCCAAAAGGATAGTGGAGAAAAATTCAAATAAGCTGTGGAGATAATAGTTACCATCCAATTTATCAATTTGACAATTTCCAATCGACTGTGCTTTTTCAGTCAATTTTTTAACCATGTTTATTAGATTTTTTTAATGAACTTCAATATGATGGACATCTTGTTTCTACCTTATAGAAACACAACTGAGATAATTTTTTACTTTCATTTCCACTCTTAAATGTCGTTGTTTTGAATGTCCATATTGTGGATAACTAGAGATTTGTTCCTCTTTATGTATTACTAAGATCAGTTTGAAATCCCTTGAATAACATAGAATGTCAGGGCAAAGTTTTTATTTTTTTTAAATTTTTTTAAACAATATAAAGCTACAAGACTAGAAAAAGATAAAACTTAGGGCAATGACAATAAACTCCCACCAATCAACCACTAGACAACATCCCTCAGACCCTTTTTGGAGGTTGTTTTATAGAAAAGTGAAAACATTTAGTGTTGTGTTCTATCTACGCCTTGATAGCAAGTTTAGCCAGATTCGTAAATATGGATTCTCCTTTTGATCCTTCTAATGGATTTGTACATACCAAGTCTGCTATTTACCAGATTTTCTTTCTTTACTTTTGTCCATGTATTGAAAATTATATTTGGCTTCCTGCAAAAGGAGCAATCTAGTTTTCTTTAATTTAGTTCTGCTTTTGTTTTTTTTGAACAATGTTTGGTTATAATCCTCTTATTTTCCAAATAAGAGCTTTTTCTTTTATTGTAATACTTATCTGAGGCCTAGAAGACTGTCAAATACTATCCCGTTGCTTTATGACTTGGTAGATGAGTTGAAATTTGTTTGTTTCTGAAAGGGATTCACAACTTTTTCTTTTCATCTAGTGTTCTAGGGTTCACAGGAGAAGAGATTGATTGTGTGTAATGTAAGTGTTTAGTTTCAATGTTTGTTGCATATTCTTGCCACCTCTCTGTAACCTCCATTGAGCAACATGAGTATTTTTTGAATTTCTATTTACAAACTATCTATAGCGAAGTACACAATGTGTTCTCTGGCATAATTTTAGAATTTTCTCCATTTTCAATTATTTCCACATGTATTTGATATGCTAAAGCTTACCCTGTGGCTCTGATGTCTTCCTATAGCGCATCTAACTGCTCTAGAGCAGAAACAGATTTGATGTTATATAATGTACTGACCTGATTTAAATAATCTGCACTTTCCTGTCGTCAGCCTTTGTTTGTTTGTTCACTTCCATCTTTTGGTTGTTACATTTGATTGTCCCTCCTCTTAGTTGGATGTATCATTGCCTGCTAACCAATTTCTTGTTTTGTTGTGTCTGGGATACTTTCATTTTCTTATGTAGTGGTGGATAGAAATCAGCTGGATATCCATTTTGATGAAAATTTCTACACCTGAAAGGTATATTCTTGACATATACTGGCTGGTATCACACCATTCCTGATAACATGGATTGTATTCTATCTAGCAAAACTTTCTCCAATCAATATTTTTGAATCTGGCATAGTTAAGAATTGTTAGACGGATCTTAAGTTCCATTGCAGTGATATATTCCTTTAGTTAATATCGCATTTTCAACTCCAAGAATGATCGCTCCCAAAATGTCCATTTAAAAGCTGAAGGGAAACCCATATTGGCACTGTTTAATGCAGCTCTTATGTGGATTTCACAAGCAGACCAGATATTTTCATGACCTATGATCCTCCTTGGAAAACTACAGCCTATTTAGCTTTTAATGAGAAAACTTATGTGAAGTAACCACATGGTATCATCCTAAACCTATCTATCAACACCTCGTTTTGAGCCTCCACAATCTTTGTTCAATTTCGTCCAATGGAACTGGATTTTGGGGACCAATTTTGGAATCTAATGTTAACCAATTAAAAAATCATCAGACAAGTCAGTGGAATCATTATCTTTATGGCATGCTGTTGTAAAAGTCTTCGCATGTCCTCTTTTGGTATTTTTTCTTCTTCTCGCACAACTGCTACTCTAAAAGATTGTGGCATTAAGTTTCAAAAGGCCATTTCCTCTTCTCTTATGGTAGAAACTTTTTTAGATAAGAGGGGGGAAAATTACAAAGGGCAAAAGTTTTCAGAAGCATAAAAATGCCTAGCCTGCAATGAAGTCATTAAGAATAACTGGAAGTCCTTGAACCAAAGCTTCTGCAATAGTTTCGGGTCCTGCCTGCAAGTACAATTCAGCCATTCATAGGATTAGAAACAAGCATAGCTATAACGAGATTCATTTTGAAGAAATTCAACGTGATCCAACAACCAAAATCTGTTAGTCATGTGTATTTCTCCTTCACAATAATGCAGTTATACTAGATGTGGATAAGTACAGTCTGGTGATAACAGAAACATCATATATTCAAATTGGAAGTGCTTACACAAGAAAGGGGCCTTATATTTATCCAAGGAAACCCATATTGCTATTCAGATTTGGTAAAAAGACAAGTAGTGATAAATGCAGACATTCAAATGTAATATACATGAACTCTTACAAAGCAAGTAACTTGGAGACCCTTTATGCCATGGATGATAGCACTAAAGTACAAAAAGCCAAATTTTGATTCATAGCAAAGAGCTTGGAGACATATACTCTGTCCCACTTTACTAATTGAGGGTAAGAGGACGCAATGAAAACAAATAATAAAAAAGAAAAGAGGTTCCCGTTGTTACATGGTGATGCGTCCTTCCCCACTGGAACACACCTTGTCCCCATAGCCAACCCTAGCGAGACGTCAAGGGGCATCCCTTATATCCGGGGATTCTCAAGAACATTGTCAGAATGCCCTCGAAAGAGGCAGGACATCACCAATACACATGACCATCCCCAAAATGGCCAGGGATGTCTGAGACGTCCCTCAACTGTCTTGGGGGCCACATCCAAGCATCCCTGACATTAATTTGTCTTTTCAATGTATAAAGAAAATTAAGGCACTTCAATAACTGCCAAGGCCATTTAGGTAGCTTTGCTCAATCTAAATAAATTGGCTACATAGTTTTGATTTTCGTAATGAGTAAAGGGAGGGATAATTCTTATCCCCCTTCTTCTTTCAAGCAAATGGTGGTTAAAGCAAAGGCAACTAACTCTATGAAAGAGGTTGAAACTTGAGATAGTGATGGATTTTGCAAGGAAACAAACAGTGGATCAAGGTTCCAGATCTAAAAGCCTTTGCATATAGGCTCTAGATGAAAATCCTATCATCTATTTGGATAAAATTTATTGCTGCTATACTGCTATCAACTATGTCAATTAAATTTTGATTTACTTTTAAAATCAAATTCAATACATTATTACTTAATGAATATCAGTTCATGTGCATTGTTTATGCGTCCACATTTTGCATAACATTCACACACACATATGCATAGATGTCTACCATATAGGTGTGTACAGAGAGAGAGAGAGAGAGAGAGGGGGTGTGCATGAGATTAGGTTACTGTATTATAATCACTTCAAGAAGAAAACTGTAGTGCTTCAAGAAGAAAATTTGTGACAAAGGAAGAGTAGCAGACTTTTTTGAGACACCATGCCAACTCCGAGTGACAGGGAAAGTTGTATTATCCAACTTTTACTTAAAATAAACAAGCATTAAATCTAAGTAGAGTGACCTTTGCTTCTCCAAAAATAATAAAAAATTGCTCGGAAGAGAGGAAGAGTGGAGTGATTAACATGGGGAAAAAATCTACATAGACAAGCTCATTAGTATATCAATAGCTAATGATTACAACTTTTAAGGCATTGGGCATCGCTTACTCTCGAGAATGTCGTTGAGTCATCATATTGCAAACTCTTCTCTTTGGCATGTTTATTGCATTTGGCAGGGACTGCAGCGAAGTTATTGCTAGTCCAGATGTTGCAATAATAAAAGCTTATTGATTATAGCCCTTAATTTATTATCCCCGCCTTTCATAGGTGATGCTGTATGTATGTGATGATAAAATCTGGCATTGGTATTCCTTGTATGTTACTGCATTATGGAAAAATATTTAGCATCACAATTGATGGGATAATTTGTTTCCATTGCATTATCTTTCTTGTATGTTGTCATTGTAATACATAATTTTTTTAACTTCACAATTGATGAGATAATTTATATTTATTATGTTAGCTATTGAAAGAAAGAGTGTAAATCTAGCTTGGACATATAATTGATTGCAACCAAACTACATGCAGGGCTCCACTATAGAAGTAAATTATATAGTCATGGAAATGTGTTGCACTGCAGGCATGCATGCAAAATGTGGAAGCACAGACAGGGCATGTGAATTTTCTTCCTTCTATATTTAAAGAGGAAAATGAAAAACCTCTAAATGAAAAAGCACAATTAGAATATCAGTTAAAAAAATCGAAACATTAGAAACCATGGGAAATATTTTGCCAGAAAAAGGGCCAATACGAAAATGAATATGTGTAGTTATTGTAGTCCATCTTGTGATCTAAAGAAGAATTAATACATGTCTAACACATAATCTATTTCCATTAGAAATAGTACCACCCTATATTAAGCATAAATTCTTACATTTTTAGCACAATGACCAATCACGGCCTCTTCTATTCCCAAGGTACGCTTCACTGGTGTCTTTGAAGCTAAGAACAGGAGCTTACGACGGTGCCCAAGTGATGAAAACTTTTCAATCCGGTTAGAAAGACTGTGTGTTGAGGTTGCCTCATTTGAACAAGGAAGTAACGAGTCTCCTAAGCCCTCAGATATACAAATCTCTGAAATTGGCTTCAGACTGAGATGGATTATGACATCAAATTATTCACCTCCTTTAATCTTTCCTAGTGCTTTGCTCAGGGATGATTTCTTTTGACGTTTCTTGGGACACTGCATTCCAAACACAAAAATGCATTCAAAATTCAACCCAAATGTTCAACAGAATTGGAACCAACCAAATTACCCGCAGGGCTCCAGTGTTAATTTATATATTCATTGAAACGTGTTGCATTGCAGGCATGCATGAAAAATGTGGAAGCACAGACAAGGCACGTGAACTGTTTAGCGAATGCCACCTTGTGTGTGGTTTAGATGGCCAAAAATCAAGTTTTATATCAATTCCGATATAAATGATTCATATAAGTTGGTGAATCTAGCTGTCAATCAACAACACAACAAAAAAAATCCTTAGATTAAACTTCGCATAAGAATTTTGAAGACACTATTGGCTGCCAAATTTTTTTCTTCTATTCTTAATCAAGAAAATGAAAAACCCCCAGCTGCAAAGAACACGAGCCAATAGAAAATTAGATTATCAGGTAAAATAATTGCAAAACATTAAAAAGCATGGGAAATATTTTGCCAGCGCTGTTTTCTAGATAGTATTAATTGGAAAAAACGTGAAGTGAAAACATAAGTCTCCTTCTCTATAGAGGCAGGGACTAACAATTGCATACATTTAGTGCAGCTAATAATTCATGTTTGGCAGTATCACTGTTTGTGAAATGAAAATCGAATACATCAAAATGTTGATAAGCTTTTTTACTGTTTCACAACATCACCTAGATCTTGTAAGGGTCCCGTGCTTAATATAGCGGATAGTTTGGGAGTCTAGAGTATAACTTTATGGTTAAATTTAGTTAAGTAAACTAATCTTTGACACATCCATCTCTGATTTTGGGCCAACGCAATGATGGGTTGCAACTCCCCAGGAATCAGATTTGTGGTACGTTCACTGTTAATGCTGAAAGCATTATGTAAATGCTTATCCGCTCGATTCTTTTGTTAATTTTCATGTCTATGCAAAAACAGAAACAGGCCTACTATGTAAACAAAGATAATTTCAAAGTGTTGAAAGGCTTGATGCTGAGCTGCTGCTGTACAATTTTATGAATTCATCGTGCCCATTTTAGGGGCCCGTGGAAAAGAATAAGAGGGTTTTCTGCTGGTTTTTTAGGGACCGCGGCGTTGAAAGAGGGCAAGGTAGGCTTTTGTGATCGTTTAAGCATCGTTATGTGACCCATGCTCATGCCTCGCAGGTAGGAATCTATTATAATACCCATGTCATAGCATTTGCTTGAAGATTATTTTATTATCCTGCAATTATCGATTTTTCTTGAAAACATAATGCCAATCAGTTCTTATGCCTGGTATATGTTCCCACATCAGATTAGTGATGAGTTGAACTTGTAATACCCACATTCAAAGCTCTGAGATATGCACACGGGGAGGTAGGAATGCTAGAAAGAGTTAAAGTATCAGGTTTTACGCTGCCCTTAACATTTATACTATATTTCGGGTATTATGATTAGATAGGATTGCTTTAGGGTAATTATGAAATATCGTATTATCTATGTTAAACATTTGGTGTTAAATGACATTTCTATTCTGAACAATTTGTAAAATTATTGTCAGAGTTTGAATGATCGCTTGAACCATATCTTGAGAAATAATATTATTTGGTATCATTTTATTTCTATTTCAAATAATCTTACTTATCAATTTAGTTTAGCCATTATCAATTCATCTAGTTAATTTTCGTTAAATAAAATAATAATCTTAGTTATTAGTTTCATCCATTTGTTATTAGTTAAGTATAAATTTTGGTAAATGTAACAAGTCTAGTGCATGTAATACATAGCTCTAAAAAGAAATAAAAATAAAGAGGGTATTCTCATGTGCTAATAGGATATTGAAATAATTCTCATAAGATAGAGGCATGTTAAAGCTAAAATCATGACATCACAAAGGGTAGAATGATAGTCTTTAGATATTATGATACCTAGGAAGCTAAACATTTTGGCTACATAATGGTTTATATTTGGTTGAATAGATTTGCTTTTATTCATAGTAGAGCACATACAATGAAGATTGGTTTATGATGGATTTGATTCATTTTGAGATCATAACGTATTGTAATGTCTGATCGTATTGATCTCTAAATGTAATGTTATCACATATACAAAGAATTAAGGTAAAGGCTTTGATTTATTCGAATGTTTTGAATTAATAAGGAAATATGGACTCTTTCAGATACTTTTTAGTAGTTGGTAAATCATCTAGTTTTAATGAGACATATTGAGTTTTCAGTTGATTAGTTATGATCACAAAAAAATATTTTTTTTTTTTCATATATGTAAAACTAAAATGGTTTAGAATAATTGAGATTAAAGTAATTATTTGGCATTACGAATATAAGATATTTTGTTTAGAAATAACTTCTTAGGATATTTTATGTGGCCAAGGTTTAGAGTTATACATGGTGTTAGGTAATTTAGTTCAACTTGTATTAGGTTTAGCCATGTTATTAGTGTCTTTGGTTTAAGGTGATATTTTGTAGGTGGCATCTTTTGGCTAAGCAATTTCATGGGGTTGTAATTATTGCAGTTTTACTTGAGTTTGACAGGGTTATCATTATTGTTAGGTGTTGTATTTGATGGAGTTATAGAGCTAAAATATGATGGGGTTTTTATTTTGTAGACACAGTGATGGTATGATAACTTCAAGAAGGATGTGTGCCATCACTTGATTTAAGTCTAGGAATAATATCCAAACTTTGGGTTTTCATTTGAGAAGAATCTAAATGTGATATAGAGAATTAAATTATAGTAAACAAATATCTTATCCACTAGTTACATCTAAGACACTAGACATTGGATTAGAATATTCATTTCAAATGCTTTGGAGTAGCAAATCTGAGCGAGTTATAAATTGATTGAATTATAATTTCAGGTCTAGGGAATAAGATCATGTGCAAAGAAATTATAGTTTTTGGAGTTTAACATTTTTGGATCCCAAAGAGAGATGGAAGGACAAAACTTCCAGAAAATTGGATTTCTTAGACAAAAGGGGTTGTGGAGATATTCAAGCTCTCGAACTTATTAAAGTACATACTTCTATACTTCTTATAGAAAACCTTTTTTTTAATTGTAGAAAAGGTTTTTCAAGTTGAGAATTGTGAAATTAACATTTATAGTTTCTTGAAAAATATAAGAGAAAATAAAATCTTGAAATGAAAGAAAAAAATTTAAACAAGACTTTGGGGATTCCATCAAAAAGGGTATCCCTAATTTTTATAAAGAAAAATAGGATGTTTTGTGTAATATATAAATTTGAGGGTTGGGGGGGTAGGGGGAAATTGGTTGATGCTATTAGGAAGCTGCCTTAGTCCCTTAGGTGGTGTTTTTATGTTTGAAAATATGGTAGGTGAGATTAGGAGTTTGTGATCCCTTGGCTTTGGTGTTTTATGATGTGTGAAAAGTTTGCAATTATCGAAAACCCTAGGAATAAATATATCACTATGGTGATGTGTGATAGTGAAGTGGACGAGTCAAGGAGGTTAGAGATCTATATAATTTATTGGGTTTCAAAAGACGGGGGTAAAGATGGGACTGGTTGACAACTATGGAAGTGAAAGAGGAAATATGAAGGGTTATGTTTTTCTATGACTAGAGAGGAAACCCATGTGAGAAAGAAGTATCATGGAAAAAAACAAAGTAGAAGTTAGAAGTTATACAAAGTAGGGTATTTACAAGTGTACCGACTATAGAAGATGTGTTTAGGATCAATAGCTAGGTTTAAAATGTAGTGTTGGAAATGAAGCACAAAGAGAATGCGAAATTGCTTGCATAAAGAGTCAAAGTAAAATGAATGAGTTGTAACCTCTCCAACTCAGGAGAAGGTTTTGTAGAGTATACCCAACCAAGTATCAACTAGAAAATATGAATTTGAGATAAATCATGTGTTCAACAATCTATGATGAAGAAAAGTGAACCCATTTCACCACATTATATAATTAAGTATTGTGGCTTTGACATTAGTTTTGTGTGTGATTAGTTGATTAGAGTTTTGGTAAAGTTTTAGATGATTTAACATGAGTGCCTATAGTCCTTGATGAACTTTTCCTTTGAATCGGTTCATTGAAGTTTTTAGATGGAATCAACATATTTCTTTTTATAAATAATGGCCCACCCTTTATTTATACTTATTTATATTATTAGAGGAAACATTCACGTGCTACTCCTATGATTATCTCAAATCTTTTGTCATATACCCTGTGATTGATTCCATGGCCACCCTTTATTTATACTTATTTATATTATTAGAGGAAACATTCATGTGCTACTCCTACGGTTAACTCAAATCTTTTGTCATATACCCTGTGATTGATTCCATGGCCACCCTTTATTTATACTTATTTATATTATTAGAGGAAACATTCATGTGCTACTCCTATGATTATCTCAAATCTTTTGTCATATACCTTGTGATTGATTCCATGGCCACCCTTTATTTATACTTATTTATATTATTAGAGGAAACATTCATGTGCTACTCCTATGATTATCTCAAATCTTTTGTCATATACCTTGTGACTGATTCCATCTAAATGCTTTGTGGGCATGACCTCCACACCTAAAAACATGATTCCTGTGGACCATCTTTCACCACCTCTTCCATATCTACCTTCACGTTAATTATTTTATCTACTACACCAGTTACATCATGATCTTTCTTTTATTTTTGTAGGTCTTTATTAAAATTGACTTAAATTATTATTTTTCTTTTAGGTTCAAGTTGCTTTAAATTATTATTTTTCTTTCTTCTTCATCTTTACTGATTTTTATTTTACAATAAGTTAATGTCTTTGTCAATCTGAGTACTCAGGAATTTGTTAAATGTTGTAGCTGAAATTAAACCAATAACCATGTAAGCAAAATCGTGGAAACATAGGTAAGAGATGGGAATTGATTATTATTTCCACCAAAGATGTGATCTCAGGGTCGACTATGACTATAGGATGGGAAAGAAAGGGAAATAAATCTGTTGAAAAGTTTTAGACCTTCCATGAAAATGCAATTGATAGATGTGATACAAATCCTCTCTGCCTACGCCAAAAGGAAGTTTAGAAATGGATTACGTAGTGTTTTCCCTGCAAACTCTGTCCATTTTTTATCATCAATACTATTGACAGCATGGCACAATTCGTGCAGAATTTCTAAGTCACTTGCCATGGTTTAAATGAGATTATTTTTGTGACAGTTTCAGCAATAGCATTAATTAGTATTTGTTTTTTTATGTCGTAAATGCAACGGTTGCCAAAGGTATGTTACTGAACAGTAAATAGTGGGGTTCAGACTATCTTCATATGCTGAACCTATTTCATTCTTCTTCATAAACTCTATATAATGTATATCATTTTTCTTCACATTTTATGCTATTATACTGCCTCGTTTACTTTAAAGACCACGTTGTGGAGGTCTAGGTGACGCCTGCAAACTGCTGACAGAATGCCTCGGAATATTGCTCATCATGGAAAGTAATGATTACGAGAATATACAAACTGGATTTTATTGAGAAGGCTTCAGCACTTCTGATGCAAGACAGGGGTGACCCCAACCAACTTGAATCATGAGAACACAATCTGATATTCAAAAGGGCTCTGAAACCCCGAATTGACTCTCCAAGGTACTAGGCACCCAATGGCTCAAATACGCTCTATTTGTTTTCAATCTTTTCCAAGACACAAAAAGGCATCTAACTAGATTAAATTGCCCAATCCAACAAGGCTGACTCACTTTCAAAGGCTCAAGAACTTCTGGTTGCACTTTCACCAATCTAGCTTCCACAAACCTAGTAGGTTTTCCAAGACCTGTTTTTGAACCTTTTCTCTCAACCACAGCATCAAATCCTTCAAACCTTTATACTTTCAGGGACCCCTTATCTTGCCTCAAAACATACTTAAGATTCACCATAGGTTGCTTTAGACCACCCGTACTCAAATTGACCTTTTTGGCTAAAACGGTCTCCAATTAGCCCTATTTTCCAAAGGACCTCACCTTTAAACTTGTCACAAACTCTCCAAAAATCAAAACAGTCTTAGACAAAACACAAGATTCTCCAATTTTCAAGGCACCGTACGCATACTAAGGCCTATTTCTTCAAAACCCTCACTCCTCATCATTCCCACTAGGGCTTATTGAATCTCTCATGCCCTGACCACTCTCAAGCCTGAAACCTCTTCAATACTTCATCGATTTACCTGCACACGCTCAAAACAACATTACCTTACGCTGCCCTCAAGTTTAACACACACTTGCTTTGTTAAAATCACCTTTTTTCAGTCTTCTCCAACCTTCTTCCACTAGGGTTTCAACTTCCTTCTCACATCTAACCACTTCCAACCTCTCAGACCTTCTAGACACATCAAAATACACTTAACAACACAGGAGCAACCAAGTTCCAACCCTCCTTAATTCAAACTCATCAAATCACCTACTCTAGCCTTGATTCAAAGGCTTAAAACTCAGAATTTCACCAGGGCAGCAATGGAACTCACTCAATCTATTTTAACACACCTATAAGGCTACTCCTACACCTATGCCTAAACTATACAGGTCCATTCCTCCTAGATACAGTAGGTATAGGAGGAGGAATGGCCTGTTCAATGCATTTTTTTACTTCAAAGCCCCAACACCCTGTTTCAGACCAGTCAAGGGAAATCAGACCTTAATATGCTTTATATTCAATGAAATCCTACAAGAATGCATTCAAAAGGGATCCAACACCAATTTACACAAAGTTCAAAACATTTAGAATCATAATCCTGTTGTACGGACCTGTCCACAGGCAGAAATTGCAAAGAAATACAGAAAATAACTGAAAGCTGAGTTCTTTTATTGATTTTTCTTCTCCAGAAGTGATTCAACAACCTGCTCGAGCCTTCAAGAGGCTTTAAGTACATTTTCCAATCAGAAACCAACCAAGAACCGCCTAAAACTGACCATACAACTAACTAGACCCTTCATATTCTTGAATTTTGTGTTATTTGACAATTTGTTGACAACAATTACATCATTGTGCATCTTTTTGCATTTTGAACCAACCTAACACTATAACCTCCAATTACATCAAATGTGGTCTCATTAGACCTTTATTAGCATAAATGACTCAATTTACCCCGAATTCCTAGACCTACCCATAACCATCCCTCAAATGATGCATTTTTGCAAATACATGCTTTAGGTGCTCCTGCACCATATACAACCCTGCCTTAAGATTTCTTCCAAGTCCCTTGGAAGTCTTCATCTGCAACAAAACTTCACCTCTGATGCTCCCACTTGTCCTTGTAGCTGCTTCATTTTTGGTCTAGTTTTGTCCATGCTCATCAATCCTTCGCTTGTGTTATCTTCTTGAACCTGCATTATCATGCTCAGACCTGTGTTCACACACCTCATCCAACTGCCTTCAACTTGTTCATCATGCTTATTCACTTCTAAACAATCTACACCTTGTACCTCTCCTTTCATCTTAACTCTTGGCTTGTCTCTCATCAGCATTATCATCAACATAAGGAAGTAACATATGACTCCCTTCATCCTCTGTCCTTTAGCTCTTCTTTTCACCTTCTTCCTCAGGTCCTCTATGCTTAGAACCACTGTGACAACAGCATACAACTGCCACACCAGTACTCTTGTCGTCCTAGGACAATCCACTGTCCTAACTACATCATTTTCTTTCTTCTCTATCTCATTTGGAGACTTCTCGAACTCTTTTTCTCTAGCCTTCACTTGGTCAGCCACTATTAACTTTTCCACTCTAGTCTCTTTCAGCATTGAGACCTCACTCATCCATTTTTGTTCATCTTCTTCACCATTCAAGGTGACTGCAACTTCTTCATATCCTCCATACTCTTTCACAAACTTACCTTTTGTCACTAGCCATTCTCTTTGGCTCACTAACTTCTCTTCCATCTTGACTTGTTCTTCACTCCCGACCTTTGCCAACTTTGCACTTTCAGGTTTCTCAATCTTCTTCACTTGCATCAGACTTGCTGTCTCAATTACCTCTGTACCTTTTGCCTCATAACTCACTGTATTTGCAATCCTTGCCTGCCTATCACTTTCATCTGCCTTTAAGGGACACATCACTGCCCCAATGATGATCTTTTCACACCCTTCAAGCCCTTCATGGATTTCTATCATCCTCTCATCTTCCTTGACTGTATCCACTCCGTCTCTCTTCATATTCTCAGTTTTCAAGACCTCTTTGACATCAGATCTTCCATCTTTTCCCCTAACACACATTTGCTGCATCTCATCTTCCCTGTTATCAAGCTCTTGCTGCTTCTTACCTTCTTGTCCTTTCAGTGGACAGTATATCTCCTCAATGACCTTGCTAGGCCATTCTTGCCTCTCCCTAGGCAACTCTTTTGCTCTCATATCACTTTCTCTTTGTAGGAACTCAGTCCCAAATCTTCCTCTTTCATAGTCCTTTGTATCAGCCCTGTTCTTTGTTGCCTTGACCTCATTTGTTTGTTTCTCAACTTCTCTTGCCTTTGTTTGCCAAATCTCAGTCCCTTCCTTGTGTTCATCTGGTTTTACAATCTTATCTTGAGTCTTCAAAGTCTTTTCACTTCCTATTTGCACTATCTCAGCCTTCTTTTTCAATCTATCATCCTCTTCCTTTTTCAACTCAGCATCCCTGCTAGTGCTTGCTTTCTCAAATCTTGCTTTCCTTGTAGTAACTGTTTCTTCACCATTTTTGCTTTTCTCATGCCTCATAAACACCTTACTGCCCTGCATTAGTATTCTCTTGGACCTGCATTGTTTCTTATCTTCTTCTAACAAAGGAATCAAATTGAAAGTAACCCCATCTTTCTTGATCTTATAACTATTGTCCCTTCCATCATATAGAGCAAATCTATCATACATCCATGGTACTCCTAACAATAGATGGCACGCACTCATAGGCACAATATCACACAAGATTTTATCCTTTATGCACCTATTTGAATTTGAACCCAAGATTGTTCCTTGACCAACAAAGCATGCTCACCATTCACCCAAGAAATAGAATAAGGTGATTCATGAGGTATCCTCTCTAGTTGCAACTTGTCTACCATTTCCCGAGAAACAACAATACAAACTCATCCAAACACATGAGAACACCAGATTTATGTGGAAAACCTAAGAAGGGAGAAACCACGGTGAGGATTAGCTCACAATATAAAGTAATTGCAACATCGAATACAATAGGCTCACTGCCCAAAAGAATAGAAGGGCTCACTGCCAGATTACAAAAAGAAAAGAAAAAGAGAAGAATGTTACAATGAGAAATCCATCTCAAAGCAATAGAAAGATCCGCCACAACATCACCAACACATTCGCAGCCTCTTTGAAGAATGTAGACACCTCTGCTCATTGCTTCTGGCAGTCTAACACATTGAAGTTCGTATCGCATTTCGCACTTTCGCACTTCACCGCTTTGCAATTCACATCACATTCACCATTACACACTTCTCCATCAATTAAACGCTTATTTATATCATCCTCAATCTTGAAAACAATCTCCAAGGTCGGCTATACACCTCAACCGTGCAAATTCAAATTAGGTCGACACTAAGCATTCTCGCGGAGGAAAGGAATGAAAGAGGACCGCAAAACACCTTAACTCGGACCCAAATCATATATACACCACGCCAGGCTTCCACAAACACCGAAGCATTTCTATAATTAGTGTAAACACCCAAGGTCGACCGAACCTATATAAACACAATTAAGCATTGAAGTACATGCTTCCTTAGATCCAAAGACGGCTCACGGACAACATACATCACTTGAACACAATGTGGAATATTCTATAACACCCTGAAATTCAACAAATTCTTTCGCAACAACTTTCACTTGAAGAACATACTCATCTTGTACACCTAGTTAACCTTCCACATACTGTAACACATGATCCAACCTTGCGGAGCACCAAACTTTGAATTACTCAGACTGAAGATAGAAATGATCAATACAAGCACACTCTCAGATCCGCAAGACCAGAAACCATACTATGGAGAAATGCGGAGCAAGACCATTTCTCCTAGGCACAACTGCAATACACTGTTCACATACTGGTGAACACAACTTTATCTGCACAATGATCTAGAACTTGAAACTCTAGATGTGACATCTCTTAACACCTCTGATCAACATATCCGAATCGCACAAGCATGACATCAATCATGAAGAAATGCAGAGCAAAACCAGAACACTACTTTGCTACATTGAACACCTCTCCAACACCCTGTTTTCTCTTTTCTTCAAATTTTCTCAAAAGCACTTGGAAACCAAGTACCGCAAACATATTCTCCTTACCTGCAACACTTCCTCATCACAACTAGACCAATTGCAACATAGCAACTCAACCATATGCTTATCAAAGCAACACTAGAGGTTGACACTGGTGATACTACTAATGACAACACAATGCAACAAATCAAAGCATCACCAAGGTTGACATCAATGCAACAACAACATAGATCTGTTTACATCAATGACAACACAAACTGCAAATACTTGCAACAACACACAGTTTGTCCTATTTCCCTTACACCAAGGTTCTCCTAGATTTTGGATAACAAATCACTTTTATTTGTGTTGTAGCGACACGTGTCAAATTCTATAAAATTTCATTGCATGAAGGTGATACACAAATGTTTGCACAACATGCTGGAATCCCAAGAGTTTCTCGGTTGCAAACATTGGTTTCCCACTCAAATTCTTCTTGATGCATGTTGTAGCATCCACTTAGTGGCACGTAACACTCTATACTTCCGTATCTGATCAAATATATTTCTTTATTTAAAAATATCTTTTATTCTCTTAGTACCGTAGTCATCTATGCTTACATACATAATCAAAGTTGCTTGCTAGAATTCACAATGATTCCAAATTGACAAATGTGTTGGCCCATAGACACTGGTCTAATAAATCCCCAACCAACAGTAATTCAATTGATCTCAAAATTTACCAAAATTCCAATCAATCACAAACAAAACTAATGTTGAAACCACAAAACTTAATTACATAATGTGGTGAAATGCATTCATTTTTCCTTATCATAGATTATTAAACACATGATTTATCTCATTTTTGTATTTCCTAATGTATATTCGGTTGGTTATATTCTATAAAACCTTCTTCTAAGTTTGAGAGGTCACAACAAGCATTCATGCCACTTTCACTCTTTAGGCAAGTCATTTCACATTATATTTGTGCTTCATTTCTAAAAGTATATTTTAAACTTTCCACTTGACACAAAGCACATCTTCTATAGTTTATACAGTTTTCAATACCCTACTTTGTACAACTCCTAACTTCTACCTTCCTTTCCTTCAAGATACCCTTTCTCACTTAGATTTCCTCTCTAAATCTAGACAAACCTAAATTGTTAAATTTCCCTCTTTCATGTTCATAGTTGTAGACCAATCCTTTGTTTACTCTCATCTCGTGACACCTTGTAGGATTATAGTGATCTCTAACTTATCTCGAGCACTCCGCTATCACACACCGCCTTAGTGATATGTTTATTAATAGGGTTTTTGGAAGTTGAAATCTTCTTACACACCACAAAATACTGACACTAAGGGATTACAAACTTCCATATTCACCTAGCGTATATTCTAACACAAATACACCAACTAAGATACTAAGGTAGTTTCTTAGTAGGGTTAACTAGTTGCCCGCACACCCACCCGCAAATTTATATTTTACACAAAACATCCTAGTTTTCTTTGATAAAATCGTGGAAGCATAGGTAAGAGATGGGAATTGATTATTATTTCCACCAAAGATGTGATCTCAGGGTCGACTATGACTATAGGATGGGAAAGAAAGGGAAATAAATCTGTTGAAAAGTTTTAGAACTTCCATGAAAATGCAATTGATAGATGTGATACAAATCCTCTCTGCCTATGCCAAAAGGAAGTTTAGAAATGGATTACGTAGTGTTTTCCTTGCAAACTCTGTCCATTTTTTATCATCAATACTATTGATAGCATGGCACAATTCATGCAGAATTTCTAAGTCACTTGCCATGGTTTAAATGAGATTATTTTTGTGACAGTTTCAGCAATAGCATTAATTAGTTTTTTTTTTTTTTAATGTTGTAAATGCAACGGTTGCCAAAGGTATGTTACTAAATAGTAAATAGTGACTATCTTCATATGCTGAACCTATTTCATTCTTCTTCATAAACTCTATATAATGTATATCATTTTTCTTCACATTTTACGTTATTATACTGCCTCGTTTACTTTAAAGACCATGTTGTGGAGGTCTAGGTGACGCCTGCAAACTGCTGACAGAATGCCTCAGAATATTGCTCATCATGGAAAGTAATGATTATGAGAATATACAAAATGGATTTTATTGAGAAGGCTTCAACACTTTTGATGCAAGACAGGGGTGACCCCAACCAACTTGAATCATGAGAACACAATCTGATATTCAAAAGGGCTCTGAAACCCCGAATTGACTCTCCAATGCACTAGGCACCCAATGGCTCAAATACACTCTATTTGTTTTCAATCTTTTCCAAGACACAAAAAGGCATCTAACTAGATTAAATTGCGCAATCCAACAAGGCTAACTCACTTTCGAAGCCTCAAGAACTTCTGGTTGCACTTTCACCAATCTAGCTTCCACAAACCTAGTAGGTTTTCCAAGACCTGTTTTTGAACCTTTTCTGGCAACCACAACATCAAATCCTTCAAACCTTTATACTTTTAAGGACCCCTTATCTTGCCTCAAAACATACTTCAGATTCACCATAGGTTGCTTCAGACCACCCGTACTCAAATTGACCTTTTTGGCTAAAACGGACTCCAATTAGCCCTATTTCCCAAAGGACCTCACCTTTAAACTTGTCACAAACTCTCCAAAACTCAAAACAGTCTTAGACAAAACACAAGATTCTGCAATTTTCAAGGCACCATACGCATACTAAGGCCTATTTCTTCAAAACCCTCACTTCTCATCATTCCCACTAGGGCTTATTGAATCTCTCATGCCTTGACCACTCTCAAGCTTGAAGATTCATTGTAGCCCACAAATATTCCTTTCTTGCCTGATCAAATTAGAATGAATAAGATCTGGAAGCATTTAGATCTACTTTCACTACTATGAAAAGGACCTTTAGTGTTCTTACCCAATGCGCATCCTCGGCAAGTACCTTCATGCTCTTGATTGAGTTTTGGAAGACCAGTTACCATCTTTTGCATGGATGGAAGAGCTCTGAAATGGAGGTGAGCAAGTCTTCTATGCCAAAGCTCACTTGGACTGGTGGAATCATGCAACAATGCTTGTATTGGATGAATGGAAAGCCTATAAAGACTCTCATGCCGAACACCAATCACCCGAGCTGTGTTGATGCTAGAGTTCTTTGCCCAAGCAAGAACTTTCCTTTAGAAAATGCAACTTGATATCCTTTGTCCTCCAAGGCTGAAATTGATACAAGGTTCCTCTTGATACTTGGTACGAACAACACATCGCTCAAATGAAGAGAGATGCCATAATCTAGGTGGAGAGAGGAGGCTCCAACACCTTTCACTGAATAGCATGCATGATCTCCAATAATGACTTGCATGTTGGTATCTCTCGCCACCAAATCTGAAAGATGTTCTCTAAATCCAGTGATGTGTCGAGAGGTGCCAATATCAATCAACCATGTGTTGCTATCGGTTGGAACATTGCTTGATAGGGCTGAGATAAATAGAAATCCACTTGAATTGTCTTTTGAATCGTTTTGAGGAGAGTTCCATCCAAATCCATGGTAGTAGCATACTGTTTTGGTCTTGTTGCACAGTCTCTTGCATAATGACCTAATTTGTCACATCTGAAGCACTGTATATGGGAGAGATCCTTCTTCTTCTTAGATTCAGGAGCACCATATGATCTTCTATCTTTGTTTTTCTTGAAATTGCCTTTCCTTCCTTCTTTTCCTTTCCTCTTCGATGTTTGATTAGCAAGAACATGGTTGTCTTCATTATTAGAACTCCGTCCATTACCTCTTGCTGCTAATCTTGATTCCTCTTGAATACAATCTGCCCTGAGACGATCAAACTTTGGTAGCTTCGATCTTCCACTAATACTTTGGATAAATGGCTCCCAAGATTGAGGAAGGCCGTTGAGAGCCAACATGACTAAATCTTTATCATCAACCATAGTAGCAATGGCACAAAGCTGATCTCTCAACTCAGTGATCTTCATGAAGAAGGAGATGATTGAATCTCCTTTCGCCATCTTGATGTGATGTAGCTGTTGCCTAAATGCAAGGGCTCGGTTGGTATTATTAATCTCATACAAGCCATCCAAGATTTTGAACATCTCTCTCGCTTTTTGCAACTTGGAGATAATAGGCACAAGGTGATCTTTCATAGAATCAATCGATATCTTCTTGGCCTTTGTGCCATTCTTCCTCCATTGTGTTTTCTTATTCTCATCGGAAGGTTTGGGTACTTCGCTCACCACGAACTCCAAAATCTTATTTTCTTCCATTGCAATCAGAACTCAAAACTTCCAAGAGGTGAAGTTAGAGGCACCTTCGAGTCTATCTTCCACCTTGAGATCGTTCACCATTTTTTATAGTTAACATAGACACACACAAATGCGAATAATGGAGAGGGATAATGTTGCTTATAAAAGTTTGATCACGATCTTTTCTTTGACTCGCTTTGATACCATTTTAGTTTTAGGATGAGAAATTCAATAAGCAGAAATTGCAACACATAAGACAATGAACACAACAAGATACCTTGGGAAATTTGTCCTACTCGAGGGAGAAAAGCCCAGCAAATATATTGCTCTCCATGAACTCTAGAATCTTATTTTCTTCCATTGCAATCGGAACTCTAAACATCGAAGAGGTGAAGTTAGAGGCACCTTCGAGTCTATCTTCCACCTTGAGACCGTTCACAATTTTTTGTAGTGAACATAGACACACGCAGATGAGAGTAATGGAGAGGGATAATGCTGCTTATAAAAGTTTGATCATGATCTTTTTTTTGACTCGCTTTGATACCATGTTAGTTTTAGGATGAGAAATTCAATAAGCATAAATTGCAACACATAAGACAATGAACACAACAAGATACCTTGGGAAATCCTTCCTACTCGAGGGAGAAAAGCCCAGCAAATATATCACTTATATATTGAAGGAATAAGAGCAGAAATCTGCTTACAACTCAAGCACAACACAATGCCGAATTTGATACAATGAGTAATAGTACCTCTCCTAGATGCAAAGATGCAAATGAATATGTTTCTCCTTGAAATCGATTTGCTGTGACAAGATGATGTTCTGCTGCTCAAGTACGAACTTCTTCTAGGAATGCGAATTGTCTTGAATTAACTTGATGATCAAATGAATTGAAATGATCTCTCATATATGCAATTTGGTGGAGAGGACACACCCCTTCATAATGCAAGGTTTGCCTCATTAATAGTAATTAAATAAGTCGGCCTTATTAAGTAAGCCGACCTCATTAATAATAATTAAATATTATTTCTTGTCTCAAGTGAAGAGCCTCTTCACTTAATGATGTCTCCAATAAATTAAATATCCGATGAGGCTATATTTAATTTTTGCTTGATAAATCGTGGCTGGAAGTAGAGGCCCAACGTTGCTAACATCAACACAACCCTCATAATTGCCTTTGGTAAAGAAGGTGGTTCAAAAACCTTCATCAAACCTTGTAAATATTGAAATAGACCTTCCATAAGAAGCACCATTGATAATTTAAGGAATTTAGCCACAAGTTGTATTGTTTGAGCTTTGTGAACTCCTTAAAATGGCTCTTAGGGTTTTTTCGTGAGATAGATCAATTAGCCTTCTTCTAAACTCATCATAGATGTTGATGAGGTTATGATCTTAAGCGACAAACACATAGTTCCACTAATCATGACCTATGTCTTCAACATGAAGGGCGGAAAACGTAAGTGATTCTTCTTTAAACATGAGTTTAAGTGATACGTGTGTGTTTAGCTTGTTGCAAGTATGAAGGTGTTGTCATTAATGTCAACCGGTTGCTATTGTCATTGATGTCAAGGTAATTGGTTATTGGTTGTATATGTTGAGGATATTGAGAAAATTGTAATAAAGTTCAAGTTTGCAGGTTGTGCATGTATAGTTGAGATGTTGAAGAAGTGCTATGAGTACATGGAATTATCCTTATGTTGCTACACCTGAAGGTGTATTAGAGTGAAGTAATGTGCTATAATGATGTCTCTGCTACTTGGTTTCAAATTGCTTTTTAGAAAATTTGATAAATAGAGAAAACAGTGTTAGGCAAGTATTTAGTGTATGCTCCAGGATGTGCTTCGCATTTCTTCTGGATTGATGCTATGCTTGTGCGGATTTGAGGTATTGTTCATGATTGTTGGTAGTTGCTATATACAAAATTTGGGCTTTTGGATCATCGTACAATGCGAGATATTTTCACTAGTGTGTGAGTTGTGCATTTCAGTGTGTTTGGCCATGGTTTGGGAGAAATGTATTTGCTTCACATTTTGGTTTCAGGACTTGCGGGTCCGAGAATATGTTGTTAAGGCTTATCTCTTGCTGGGTTCAAGTTATTCAAATGTACAAAATATTCATACTTTTTAGGTGAAGTTTGGTGCGAAGCTTCTGGATGAATGTTCAAGTGTTCATTACTTACTCCAGATCATGTTCAAGTGAAGTTTGTTGTTCAGAAAGATTGGACTAAGTTAAGGATGCATGTGCTTAATTGTTTTATGTGTTTTGCACGGGTGTTGGCTGACCTTGTGTTAAAATAATACTTGCGAAGGTCATGGAAGCGTGTTGAGGTGTGTTGGGACTCACTTCTAGGTCCTCATTAAAAATATGTTTGGGTTGCCCTCATTATCTTCCACCGCGGGAATGCTTTGGTGCCAACCTAATTTTAATTGGTAAATACAAATGGCCGACTTTGGAAAGGTTTCAAGGTTGAAGACAAGAAAGTATGAGTTGAGATGCGTGTGAGAGATATAGAGAGATGTGAGATATGTGTGTGATGCGAGTTCGAGTATATTAGTGCGAATTTCAGTGTTGAGTTCTTGAAGGCAGTGAGTTGAAGGTCTACTCTATCTTTAAAGCATGTCTGCAAAAGTGTGAGAAAATTGTGGTGGAATCTCTGTTGCATTGAGATAGTTTTCTCTCTGTAACAACTCTCTTCTACCTTCTTTGTAATTCTGTGGCAGTGAGCCCTTATTGGATAGTGTGTCCTGCTTTGGCAGTGAGCCTTTCTAACAGTGAGCGTTTGTATTTGATTTTGGAATTCTTTATATTGTGAGCTAATCCTCACCGTGGTTTTTCCCTCATTGGGTTTTCCACATAAATCTAGTGTTATTGTGTGCATGGTATTACTTCTTTCAGTTTTTGTTTCCGCATTTAAATTTGAATTATTTAGAGGTTTTCTCATTTTTACAATAAATTCATATTGTGAAACATTTATTTAAAAGTGCTAAATTATAAATCACTTTCAAATAAATGTTGATATTGAATGCAAAAATGAGGTGTCTTTTGACATTTATTTTCAAGGACTTAGTCAGATTGAGAAAATTTTGCCAACATGTGGAGTGAAGATAGGGAGTTTGAAGCCCTAAATCAGGAAGTCACCTACAGTTATGAGTTTGGATTGATTGGATTTCAATCAAGGAGTGATATGAGACACTAACGTGGAGTTAACTTTCTGTTTTGAACTTGTTTTTTGGGGGTTTCTCTTTGCATACGGCTCACCAGGTTGGTGAAGTTTGGACAACTCTTCTTGGAGTTGTGTAATGTCCCCGATTTAGCCCTACGCTCTACAATTGGATTTAGCCTATTTCCAGAAACTCGTAGGCTAAGCAGAATGGGAACACTTATTATTTATAGTAAGTCATGATACTGCTCAGTTGGCATACAAATGTGGTTTCGGGAAACTTACTATTTATAGCAATATGCTATTTTTGGTAAGTATATTTATAGCAGTATCACTCTAGCAGCAACTCAATCTTTTGCAGTTCAGTTTGGCTTTCTGTTGAGTTGAAGTGAACTTACTATTTTTGGCAGTGGCTATTTTTAGTACGTCTAATCTTGGTAGTATCATCATCTGCAGTTCAACTCAGATCATCATGCTAGTTGTGGCAATCCTTAAGTTTCAGTATTGGCTTTGGTTTTGGTTATCTCTTTGGACTAAGTGTTATACTTAGTTAATTTCATGATTTTAAGTTGTACCCCCACGCCTTTGAGTAATAACTTCATGTTGTTTTAAAGAGGGGACATTAAGGGGTCATGTTGAGCATTTAATGATTTATTAAATGTTTTATTGTTGCAAAGTAAAATGGACGCCTAAAGGGAAGGGGATAATGTTTTATTATTTCACAATAAAGTGAATGGTTAAAGGTGCGTCTCTTGGGAAGTTGAAGTGATTCGACTTCTTGGAATTCAAAGTGTTTCATTTGCCCATTGAAACTTATATATTGCTGCATTGTGGAGACCTGATTATGTTATGTTTTGGAAAGCAAAGTTATGTTGCTGGTTTGAAATCCAGAATCCGGGTAAGGGAGAGTTTAGCAATTCTATTCCACTCTCCGGGCCTGAAACTATGGTTCCCTAGATGATGGATCGAGAGTGTGCTTCATTCAGAAGTGCACATTGAGCCTCAATGTTGAAGATTCAGATGTTATTTCCAGATTTTATCGTTGCTGATTCAGTCATGGCTGTAGGTGAAAATCATTAACAGCTTTAAGGGTAATTCTAATTTGGTTATGGGTATTTGTTCATCATAATCCTATGCTTGGGGCGACCCTTCCTACCAATTTGCAGATTTTAGTTTGGAGTCTTTGATTTTATATGTCAAAATCGCCCCTCAAGGAGGGTTGTACATTTCAGCTTGCATGGGGATTTGTGCCATAAATAAATAAGGGTGTTTTGAGGCTGTTTCTTCATCTCAGCAGGGGCGCCTATCTTCTAGTTGATCATTGGACTTGGAATCACGCATTTCAGAGGTATTTTGATTGAGTTGTGAACAATTTATGAATTTCTGTAGTTGCTGATATACATTTCCAGAATTACAGTTCGTTGATCAGAATTAGAATCAATTGCTGTTTTCGATTTGTCTTCTTCTTTTCTCGTTATATTCTGACAGAGAGATAATGTATAACAAGGTGCTTGAATATTGGTGAAATTGACATTGTAAATTGCAGCCTTCTCTTTTGTACAAGCTGCTAACAGTAGTATTGTTTCAGTTTTATTATTGCTGCTTTATTTAATTAATTTCACACTAAGCACCCCTTGATGATTTACCGCTAGTGAGGACAATCTGTTTTGTAACCTCTTTCATACCCACTTCAAGTGGAGAATTCCCACGTTTCAGTGGATGCCTGCCGCAACAGATGAAGTCTTTAATGTTGTAATCTTTTCCCCCCACTGTTTGGTGGTAGCGTGGAAAGTTCATTGGCTGGTTATCCGCCTTGTTATTTCAATTCAGTAGTAGTACTCCACCATATGTTAGCACCTCGCCTGCAAAAGGATCTTGAGTGCACATCCTTGGTGTCGAGTTTAATATTTCTCTTTCAGTATAATCTCGTACTTGTTGATTCAGTAGATCCTAGGGATCCTCTGACCATATGCTCGCCCCTCCTCCTTAAGTGGTTTTAAAGCGCATTCTTGGTTAGAGTTCTTACATGTACGTTTTGCTTATGCTAACCTTAATGGGTGATTGATTCTATTGTAAATGTTTGGTTTAAAAATCAAAAAAATTGAGAGAGAATATTTCAAGTTGGTTGGCATCTGCATGCCTTGTTTGGAGGAGAGATTTGACAACACATGTGATTTTGGAGCCAAATTTGAATTCTGAATTTGGAGACAATTTCTATAAGTCTTTCTCTTCTTGCAGATTAGGGGTTAGTTCTTGGTTGGGAGATTGCTGTGAGAGCATTCACTCAGATTTTTGTAACTCATGATTTGTTGAGATTTGTAATACAGATATCCTAGATTTTTCAACAGAAGCTTGTCTTTTCCTTCTCAGATCTGTCTTGTGCAAGTATTGTGTGTAAGCTTTTGGGTTAATTTTTTTGTGATTTCCATGAAATCCTTATTTTTAATCTTATTGCCTCAATGTCTTGTTTAGATCCAGTATATTATAGTGCAGGTCATTGATTGTGTTTTTTACATTTGTTGAATGCTTGTTATGAAAACATTATTGTTTTCTTTCAAACAAACTTCAATCATAGAAGCCTTTCAAATGAAATATTTATGCAAAATATACTTGATTGAGCTGTGAATCCTTTAGTTTCAAAATGATTTATCTTGTGCGATTTTAAAAGCAGATTCAGGTCATCTTTCACATGTTGGTGAATCACCTATTTTTTTTAGTTAT
The DNA here is from genome assembly GCA_007115665.2 of Sequoiadendron giganteum. Taxonomy (NCBI): domain Eukaryota; kingdom Viridiplantae; phylum Streptophyta; class Pinopsida; order Cupressales; family Cupressaceae; genus Sequoiadendron; species Sequoiadendron giganteum. The sequence continues at coordinate 358,745,028 of CM021107.1, read as the reverse complement.
ATTCCCTTATTAAAGGTCCTTCTATCCCTTTTCACCTGTTATCAAAAAAATCAGTTTTTACCAGAAAATCCAAAGGGAACTAGTCCATAATCTGGAGGTCCACTTCATTCCCTGGTCACCCATAGCCTCGAAGTGTTGCCATGTGTCAATAGGTTGCGACTGTTAAAAGCTTAGCAAGGGTGTAAACCTTAGTTGACGAGCATTTTTTGCATCTCGAGTTCACTCAAGCAGAAAGGCACTTCAAACAAGTAAATGATCTCTTCCTGATGCACACCGTGAGAAACTTAGATCATGAGTTGCATATACGCATATCACCAACAACCAAGGAGGCAATGGTAGATTGGGTGGATTGGTTCATCTAGTTCCCCACCTCCTTCTACATACGCATGTATGGGTACAAAGGTCATCCTACCATGTTACCTCGCTATCCTTGAGATAGGGTTGTCTTCATGGAGTTCTTACGGTAGTTACACGAGGTACATTCTCTTTTGCGTCTCAAATGCAAGACAACTACAATCTTTCCTTTCCATCCCTTATAGGTAGGTGTATGACATCGGTTGATGCCAAGGCCATGGGCTAGGAGACGGTGAGACTTAATCTCAAGTATCTCATCGAGAGACGGTCATATGATCCTAGGGGCCACGATGCAAAACTCCTTGGTCAATACTCTTCACACAAGTCTTCTATGGAGGACTATTGTGTCAACTATGAAGACGATTTTGAAATGAGAAGACACAACTATAGTCGATTCAAATTTCCACATATTATTGACTTCATGTCAGAGGACGAGGAAGACCTATCCAATGATGGTGGTGAAGTCATTTTTCGTAGATCAAGTTGAACCACAACCACTTCGAGCTGTGGATTGGTATGCCAAGGAAAGTGCGTCTATTGAGGAAAGGATAAGCAGAGTTGTCAGAAATAGCCAACTCTACTTGCGTAGTAAAAAGACAAGGTAGTTATTCCCAACACAGAGCCGCCACCAACTCATTCTTCACTACCTTCCACGTCTAGGGCTAAGCCCAGATAGAAGAAATGGAGGAACCCTCCTAGAGGATCTAGAATGTTAGGACACACAAGGGGAAGAATACCGATTGCTGATACAAATCAGGAAGAAGAACATGTGGAGAGAGCCACAAACACAACAGAGCCAGTCATGGAAACAGTTGTAGTTGAGCCAATAATGGAAACAGTTGCAGCTGGGATCGTACCAGAAATGGAAGCAAAGCCTACCATTTCGGCACCACCACAGTAGTCGTCGATCCGTATTGACTTAGATTCACTACTACACGACACTACAACACAATCCCACTCGTCAGGAATTCAAGGGCCTATCATCCATCCTTCCAACTAGGTTAGTCAAGATTCATCTTGGCTTGAGAATCTCCTAGGAAGGAAGAGAGAGAGGCCATCCTACCAATTGGACTTCACAGAATTTGACCATGTCTCTCAAGACATGCCAAAAAAGAAGTTGAAGAAGCAGCTCCATGTGGGAAACAATGCTGACAATGAGATTGTCATAGAGACAACTACACCAGCTGAAAATAGGAATGCAAATGTGGTAGCGGCTGATGACTTCACTTTGTTGAAGGTCAACCTCGGTAAGACCACTCGTCAGGTTGAGGGAGATATCCTTGAAGTTTCATTAAAGTGTCAAAGAAAGAATGACAAACAATGATATCCAGTATTGCATTACTACTATACTTTGAGTTAATCCTCATCGTGGTTTTTCCCTCATTGGGTTTTCCACGTAAATCTGGTGTCTCTAGTGTTGTGTTTCTTGTGTCACTAAATCAAGAACATACATTAATAGCTATTGAGGAGTGTCTGTGTTCCATAAGTTGGTGTGACTGTTGTATGCTTGCAATATCTTGCATGGATCTATTTATTGTGACAGAAGTGATCCAGATGTCTATACCAAAATGTTCGAATTTTGTGTAGGTTCAGTTTTTCGTAAACATCTTTTCAATTTAATTCTACAATTCAAACCTTTGAACAAAATACATTTAATTTATTAGATGTATTTAATGAAGCCACTAAATAGGGGTCCCTTGGTAAGGATATTGACAAAAGTTTATATGAAATGAATTTCAAAAGGTGGGAACGAAGCCCATATCAAGAACTAGAGACTTATTGATCTTCTCAATATCTCCCATAATACTTTAGATAAATTGATTGATACGAGGCTATTCACTATCCTCCCTTTCTATTCCTAAAACTCATTTTACGAGAAAGAGAAGAGAAGAAGTAAACATCAGAAGAGAAAAGAAAGTAAACAGAGGTAATTTATAAAGGATAAAAGGAAGAAAAGCAAGAGGGATGTAAATGGAAAAACAAAATTCAAGAATGTGCAGCAGACATGAGGAAACAAGAAAATGCAGATGAAGAATTGGAAAGAGGTATTGTGACAGCTGTAGAAGACAAAAAGAATTCATGTAGAAGAGGGCATAAATATGGAAGTGAATAAGAATGCAACAGGAAGTAAGGTTGATTATATTGGAGCAAGAGTGGTCAAAAAGGGAGAAGACAAACAAGAGAATGAAGAAGATATTGTAGAGATGAACATGGAAAAAGGAGCAACGATTGACTACAAAGAGGAAGATTTATGAGAACAATTTGCAGCAATTGAAGAGGAGTGGAATGACAAGCTTGAAGGCATACCGACAGAATGGGCAGTGCCAAATGCACAGATGGAGGTTGTAGCTCAAGATAAAGAAATTTTGGCAGAAATTGATGCAGATTTTTGGAAAAGAGATGGTAAGATGTGGTATGTAGAATGAAGCTATGGAAATTGATTCATTGTTAGCTTTTGCTATTTTGAGAAGAATTGCCAATATAATTGCAATTAGATTTTGCTTCATTCTATGAATGTTTGCGTGCTTTGTGTTCGGTCATTCAGGCCAGTTCTTGATGAATTGATATAATCCAGTTCTTGTCCTGTGCGCAATCAATTTGGAATGGATCTGTGTATATTTTAATTTAGTGTCTCAATGATAAATAGAAGACTATTTTCTGTCACCTTTGAGATTTTATTATCTGGAAGTGGAGAATCGACATCGTTGCATTGAGTTTTCTTTTGATACCTCTTTCAAATCTTGATTGTGGTGTTTCTATTGTCGATGGAGTGCATTTGTCTAAATTTGATGTATGAAAGAGCAAGGGAAAAGCGCTTTCTTTGTTTCTTGTAATGGAAGTAGTTTGTCTGACTAAATGAAGGGAGGATCTTTTACAGTTTTAATATGTGTTTATTGAATGCTTGAGTATGGAATGCATGGAGATAGATTGTTGTTGCCTTTGGAATGTCTAGCTTGTGATGATGCTGCTTGATGTCTAGGGTTTAGCCAGATTGGTCGACTCTATGTGCACTTATTTTTTTGTTTCGTTTTAGAGAAGTTTGAACCTTTGTATTATGTTATCGAGAGTAGGAAATCAGAACGGTGAGTCATCAGTTACATTGGGAAAGACGTGGTCCAAACAATACTGTAAGGTATTTAGGGATCTCCTTTACTTTGACCCCTTAAGGACATGTAGGAATTGATCTTCAAAAATATTAAAAATAAAAAATATGAAATGGTAGGTTTGTGAAAGTTTTTCAAATTTTTTTTCATCCTTTAGTATAAATTACAGTAAAATCACAACTTATGTCCTACTTTCGGCCAAGTAAATAATTTCAAGTGAAATTGTTTCGACCTAAATAGTTTTAGTCGAAACATTTTATCCCGAAACTATGTGGCATCCTTATTGGTAGCCACTTCATCTCTTTTTAGAAATTTCTAATAAATTCTACTTGAACATGATATATATATTTTTATTTAGAACGACTTTCCAAAAAACTAAAAATACTTTTTTGTAGAGTTCGAAGTAAAAAATCCAAATATATATTTTTTTGATATTTTGATTTTTTTAATATGTTTTTTGATTTTAAATAATGCAAGTAGGTTGTTAAAACAAGAAATGAGGCTAATTAGAAATTTTAAAATAATATTAAAATATATTAAAAAATATTGAAAAATATATGGTGCACTAGAGAAGAGAGTCCTTTTGAAAAAGGTATAATTTGTTTTTTGAAAATAATAAAAAAATAGACAATAGTTGATGTTAGATAAGAACTGTTAAATTTTAGTATGTTTTATTTTAAAACGTTATTACAAGGGAAATATACATCAATTTTTTGTTTTTTTTTTTCCATGCACTAGATATTGAAGTTATTTATTTGGAAAAAAAACTAGGGGAAAATAAAATTGTTTTCTAATATTTACTTGACATCAACTCAATGTCAGTTTTTCTTGAATTGCTCACCAATTCAAAATGTTGTCTTAAATTTAAAAAAAAAAAATCAAAACAATGTACATTACTCCATGCCCATGTAGCAGATACAATATTTCTAAATTTATTATTATGTGGTATTCCCATTCCTATTTTTATTTTTTTGTGAAGTTGAAGTTATAGTAGAGGAATCAATCAAAATAACCAAAAATTTAATAAGTCAAATAAGCTACCTTTTCTTTAATAAGTGAAATAGGAATCAATCAGGATCAGGACCGAACGTGTTCTTGGCAACCGCAACAGTCTTAAGGATCACATCATAATACCTTACTGTTGCTTCTCTATGTTCTTCAAAAACAATTTGCATTTTATCGAAGATCGTTTGATGATTAATAAGTTTATGAATTGAATCCACAATAAACTGTTCTGACTCTAGCTCTTGGCGAAGATTTGTTGTTATCTCAGTAATAACCACATTAGCTGCAAGTAGCTCTCCTTCGTGACTTAGAATCCTGCAAGATATTTTCTCAAAACTAGAAATTATGTCCTGCTCAACTTTGCCACGCATTTCAAGTGTAGCTTGAACGTCTTTGATGTGGTCTTCAACAACTAATGACTTGTTTGTCATAAGTTCTTCAAACTCTACATATTTTTCTCTGCCTGATATTATTGAATTGCTGCTCAAAATTTCCAGCTTGACTTGATCCATCTCATGCCAGATTTTCAAGTCTTTTCCAAGTGTGTCCAGACTTTTCTTGAAAGCTTCCAAAGTTTGATTCATCTTAACCCTTGCTGCCCTGATAGTGCTTAAAATATGTAGTGCCTTCTCAATCACTTGTGTACCTTGATCAATCAACTGAGCTGCCCAAGAATCAATTGCTTTGGCCTTATGTGCAATCTTTTCCAATTGTCTGATTGATTCTTTAGAGGTAAAAGAAGTTAATGGATTAACTTGCTCCGAAGAATTTGTTATTTTCTGAATCACTGTGATGAGCTGTGAAATCTCTTTGAGCTCACTCTTCTTTGCCAGTAGTTCATCATATCTCTAAACCAATGAGGCTATCGAGTTCGTGGCATCATGCATAAGACCAGAATGTGTTTGTTTACCAAGTTCAACCGTCATAAGCCTGTAATCTGACAACTGCATTGCTTCGGGTGGCTTCTCAGCCAATGACTCAGCTATCTCTGCATACATTTTATTTTCATCTATCACCACCCATGAGACTTTCTTCACCTTCTTTGCAACCTTGGATTTAGGTTTTACAAATCGTTGGAAATCAAACACATTATGAGAGATTGCTTGCTTCTTCCTTTTGGGCGTAATTGAATTCAACCATTGGGGTAATTCTAACGAGTTCATATTGGAGACAACAACTGTGGTTTCTGAAGAAACAGGCTCTACATGTACCATAGTTGTCACATAGGAGAACTATCAGTTTGAATTGCAACAGGCCTTTGCTCAGGTGGCAACACATGATTTGCCTCTGTCATAAACTTATTAAAAACTGAAGGCAGAAGTATCAACCTTCGGGAAATGAATAAAAGTATTAAAAGATAAAAATACAACCTAGGTTGTGAAGGAATGATAGGTTCACCATAAAATATAATGACAATAAGTGCTTTCACTAGAATGCATCCAAAGAATATTTAAACGATAAAAACCCTAGTATTATCAATTATGACTATTATTAGATTTACTAATCAACATGGAAATTACATTAAATAATGCAAATGTACTTAGCCTTGTTGGTTGAAAATTTTGTATACTTGGGAAAGTGTACAAAATTGTTGTTTTAGCTGGAGTACGTGAGATAAAACTCTCCTAATTAAGGGAAGGCTCCCCCTTTGTTATTAACTAATTTAAACTAATATGGGTAGGACAACAATCTTTCCTCTTTTTTCAGGAAGGGTTATATTCTTTTCTCTTCACAGAAAAGTAACAAAGAACTTTAAGAAAACTTATCACAATAGTGTTGAAATGATATCAAGAAAGAGGAAATGAAGTTTCTTGGAAGCACAAAGACTTCCGTCACCTCCTCCGGGATGAGAAAACAACCACCAAGCGCAAAGTCTTGAAGATCTGAAATCCTATCTACCCTTTTAGAATGGTTACCTAAGAACAATATACAACATAAGACAACACAAAGTCTGCAAGTATGATGCACCTATTAATTACTTCAAATGGGAATTACTATGAGCACAAAGACTTGCAATTCTTCTCAATTTCTAAATACAAATAAAGAATTCAATCTTCAACATTTACAACAAAATTCTGCTGATATTTAGAGTGAAACTCTCTTCAACAATCTTCCACAATCTTGAAATAATCACAAAGTATGTCCTGCTCAACTTTGCCACTCATTTCAACTGTAGCTTGAACATCTTTCATGAGTTCTTGAAAAACTAATGACTTATTTGTCATAAGTTCTTCAAACTCTACATATTTTTCTTTGCTTGATATTATAGAATTGTTGCTCAAAATTTCCAGCTTGCCTTGATCCATCTCTTGCCAGATTTTCAAGTCTTTTCCAAGTGAATCCAGAGTTTGCTTGAAAGCTTCCAAAGTTTGATTCATTTTAACCCTTGCTGCCCTAAAAGTGCTTAAAATATGTAGTGCCTTCTCAATCACTTGTGTACCTTAATCAATCAGCTGAGCTGCCCAAAAATCAACTGCTTTGGCCTTCTGTGCAATTTTTTCCAATTGTCTGATTGATTCTTCAGAGGTAAAAGAAGTTAATGGATTAACTTGCTTCGAAGAATTTGTTATTTTCTGAATCAAAGTGATGAGCTGTGAATTCTTCTCTTTGAGCTCACTCTTCTTTGCCATTAGTTCATCATATCTTTGAACTAATGAGGCTACTGAGTCCGTGGCATCATGCATAAGACCAGAATGTGTTTGTTTACCAAGTTCAACCCTGGTAAGTTTGTAATCTATGATAACAACCAAATTCTTATTACTAGAATCATCATAGTGCATATACCTTATGGTAGAGTTGCCAACTGCTTCTTCTTCCTCTTGCTAAGGGACAACAGCATCATCAGACTAATTATTAAAGAACAAAGATTTATTTTGATGAATCTCAAAATAACCGAATGCTGCTTTCTGTGGTGGTGGTCCAAGTGCAAGCCTGTTAGGAGCAGGAGGAAGCTTGGACTTATTTTTTGTAGCATAACTGGCAGTAGAATTAGGATATGTATGCCCTGGAATATCCTTGTAAGGTGCAACAAAAGAATTTTGAGATACTTGCTTCTTTAAAGAAAGAAGTTCATTTGCCAATTTTTGCACCATAGAATTTGTAGTGCCTTATGAAGACAATGCCGTGAAAGAATTTCAGCTAAGATCAAATGATCTTCAATTTCTGTGGCCATAATTTGAGTAGTGGCCAAATTTGTTGGAGTTGCTCGTCTTAGCAGGAAACTAACTTCTGGATGCTGTGTGTTGATGAAGAAGCATTTAAGATTTTCAGGAGTAGGCTGTGAAGATGTGGGAATTCTATTCGCCAACTTGTTAAACTTGGCAATGAATTCTCGCATGCCTTCATCCGTATCTTTCTTCATCTGGGTCAACTGAGCCAACAAAGCGTGTTAATCTTCCATAGGCTGAAAATGTTCCTCGAACTTGTCTTTAAGTGTAGCCCAAGACATGATTGAACCAGCAGAAAGATTATAGAACCAATCAACAACAATACCTTGGAGAGTTTCCACAAAAAGGCGAACAACAACCTCTTGATGCTCTACTCCAAGAACACCACATGCCATATAAAAAGACTTGACATGCTCGTTTGGATGTTGTTTACCATTTGCATAGAACTTAGGAAGATTCTTTCAGGAACCTTGTGGAAGAGAAGGGAGAGGCAGTGTTAAAGGCAAAGGACCAAAAGTTGCTCCCGAAGGACCCACAGGAGCAGCAACAGTGGGAGCGGCAACAACAACCATAATAGGAATGGAAGGTATCAACGACTTGAGAAAGAGAGGTGAAACTTCACTTGGAATAGGCCTTTTCTTCTTGGCTGGTGGGAAACTAGTAGCTCGTGAAAGACATGATGTATTGGTGAGCAAATCAAACCTAGCTTGTTCACCTGGAGTAATTTCTTGAGAACCTTTACCCTTAGGACGAATGTAAAAATGAGTTCCTTCCAGCGTAAAGAAATAACAAAAACCCAAGAAAAGTAGTTTTGAGAAATGTAAGACACTAGACTTCAAACGTAAGCGAGAGGCTCACGAATGCGTTCGGTATCGCTAGCGTAGTCGCCAAAAACTGCTGGTTGAAAATTTTGTATACTTGGGAAAGCGTACAAAATTGTGGTTTCAGCCACAATACGTGAGATAAAACTAATATGGGTAGGACAACAATCTTTCCTCTTTTTTTAGGAAGGATTATATTCTTTTCTCTTCATAGAAAAGTAACAACGAACTTTAAGAAAACTTATCACAGAAGCGTTGAAATGAAATTGAGAGAGGAAATGAAGTTTCTTGAAAGCACAAAGACTTCCGTCACCTCCTCTGGGACGAAAAAACAACCACCAAGCACAAAGTCTTGAAGATCTGAAATCCTATCTACCCTTTTAGAATGGTTACCTAAGAACAATATACAACATAAGACAAGACAAACTCTGCAAGTATGATGCACCTAATTAATTACTTCAAATGGGAATTACTACGAGCACAAAGACTTGCAATTCTTCTCAATTTCTAAATACAAATTATGAATTCAATCTTCAACATTTACAGCACAAAGTCTGCAGATATTTAGAGTGAAACTCTCTTCAGCAATCTTCCATAATCTCCAAATAATCACAAATAAATGCTCCAAAATGACATAAAAACACAATGGATGCAAAGTAGGACTTCAACACGAAGTCTGAAATTCCAACTCTTTGATATTACTTGAAATATAACAACTTATAACTATAAAGCTCAAAGTCTTTATGAGTACAAAATTCTGCATAACTTTCTTGCTTGCCAAAAAGATAATTTTACAATAGACCCCCTCAAGTATATATAGGAGAGGAGTCATGAGAAAAAGGTGGGAGGATCCCAACTAACTTGAGAATTTCTCTCAACCCCTAACTAACTGCAGTGGACTTATTCAACATTACAAGTCCTATTGTAATTTGACTTGTAATGTAATTACGTTTTACAAAAATGCAAGTGAAAGGAACACTTGCAATTAGAAAATTTGCTTTTACATGTAATTTGTCGAAAACAAAATACATAAAATATAAAGTATCATGAGATACTTTTTATTCCATTTCATTCGTAGCTTTGAAAGAGTGAAATTTATTGATAATTCCTTGCAACTCATCAGGGTCAAGACCTAATGTGTTCTTGGCAACCGCAACAGTGTTAAGGATCACATCATAATACCTTATTGTTGCTTCACAATGTTCTTCAAGAATAGTTTGCATTTTATCAAGGATCATTCGATGATTAACAAATTTATGAATTGAATTCATAGTAAACTGTTTCGACTCCAGCTCTTGGCGAAGATTTGTTGTTATCTCAGTAATAACTTGCAAGTCACTTTCCTTCATGACTTAGAATCCTGCAAGACATTTTCTCAAAACTAGAAAGTATGTCCTGCTCAACTTTGCCACTCATTTCAACTGTAGCTTGAACGTCTTTCATGAGTTCTTCAAAAACTAATGACTTATTTGTCATAAGTTCTTCAAACTCTACATATTTTTCTCTCCTTGATATTATTGAATTGCTGCTCAGAATTTCTAGCTTGACTTGATCCATCTCATGCCAGATTTTCAAGTCTTTTCCAAGTGAATGCAAACTTTGATTGAAAGCTTCCAAAGTCTGATTCATCTTAACCCTTGCTGCCCTAAAAGTGCTTAAAATAGGTAGTGCCTTCTCAATCACTTGTGTACCTTGATCAATCAGCTGAGCTACCTAGGAATCAATTGCTTTGGCCTTCTGTGCAATCTTTTCCAATTTTCTTATTGATTCTTCAGAGGTAAAAGAAGTTAATGGATTAACTTGCTCCAAAGAATTTGTTATTTTTTGAATCACCGTGATGAGCTGTGAATTCTTCTCTTTGAGCTCACTCTTCTTTGCCATCAGTTCATCATATCTTTGAACCAATGAGGCTACCGAGTCCGTTGCATCATGCATAAGACCAAAATGTGTCTGTTTACCAAGTTCAACCCTAGTAAGCTTGTAATCTATGATAACAACCAAATTCTTATTACTAGATTCTGCTTGACCATTACCTTGAGGGTAATAATCAGAAGAATGAGCCAATGTGATACCATAATGAAAACAAAACTAAGTTACCTCATGAGAAGAGAAAACAATTGCATTATCAGTCACAATCTTATTTGGAACTCCAAACCTTGAAATTATATTCTCCTTGAAAAATCTACATACTACTTTTGAAGTAGCATGTTTAACTGGTATTGCCTCCACCCATTTGGTGAAGTAATCAGTTGCGGTGAGGACATATGTGTGACCATCACTAGAAGAAGGATTAATAACACCAATAAATCAATTCCCCATTGCTGAAAAGGTTTTTCAATCACCACTAGCTTCAGAGGTAATGCTGCAAATTTCTGTTTACCTACAAACTATCAACAATATGTACACTTGCGCACCCATTTGAAAGCATCTTGAAAAAGCGTAGGCCAAGAATATTTGGCACTCAAAATATTATGAGAAGTTACTGGAGCAGAAAAATGCCCACCACATGCTAGATCATGGAATGATTCCAATAATCTAACTTGTTACGCGTTATCAGGACATCGAAGAAAAGTACTATCAATAGCACATTTGTACAAATTGGTGTCCCAAAGAACAAAGTTTGCTGCTTTAAGTTTTATATTCCTCTTTTCTTTGAAAGACAAATGTGCTGGACATTCACCATATGTCAGAAAATAAGCTATATTTGAATACCATTCATCACTCATGCTAACAAATAATACCATTGGAAGATCCTTTGAAACATCCAATTCCTGTTCCTTTGAATCATTCTGAGCTTGATAAGCTGACAAAGACCCCTTCCACAAACAAGTTTGGTAGGCTTGATTTCTATATCATATTCTTGTATCTTAGCCACCCAATTGCCTCTCTTTGTACCAAAATCCTATTGTGTCAGATTAGACTTGACCGCTGTATCAGGAACAAGAACAACAATACGAGAGTTTAGAGTATAAAATCTGAAGTACTTGACCGCTTTTACCATAATGAAAGCATTCTTTTCAATTGAAGAATATTTGAGTTTATGAGCCTTCTATGGACAAGTCATAAAATCGATAGGAGATTCAATTCCTTCTGAATTTTTCTACATCAAAATAACAGACATAGTATGCTCGGAAGCATAACTATACATAATAAAATCTTTGGTATAGTCCAGACAAACTAGCACTGGTGCATGAGCAATTGCATCCTTGATCTCACTGAAAGCAGCCTTACTATCAGAATTCCAGCGAAAGGTATTTTTCCCTTTCATCATATCAATGATAGGATGAGTTTTCTTAGCAAAATCTGGTACAAATCTTCTCAAGAAATTAACCTATCCAAAGAAAGAATGAACAACGGTTTTATTGGCTGGTAAATGAAGATTTTGAATAGACTTAACCCTTTCTTGATCAATTTTGATCCCTTCTTCGGATACAACCTGTCCAAGAAGTTTTCCCTATGTTACCCCAAAAACTGACTTCTTACGATAAAGAGAGATACCATGCTTGTGACATCTTTCTAGCACATCTTGCAAATGAAAAAGATGATTCTCACGATCTTTGGAAAAGACAGTAAGATCATCTAAATATAAAACAATATATCTTCCCAAGATACCATAGAAAGCTAGATCCATAGCTCTCTGAAAAGTTGCTCCTGCATTAACTAACCCAAAGGGCATCTTGCGATATGCAAATGTACCCCGAAGAGTAGTAAAAGCAGTTTTATGCTGATTTGATTCACTTACCTCAATTTGATTGTAACCTGAAAAATCCATCCAGCATTGACATCATTTCAACACCTGTCACTGTTTGCAATACCTAGTCCATGATTGGTAAAGGATAATTATCCTTCGGTGACAACTGATTAAGATTTCAAAAATCCACACAGATACGTATCTCTCCATTCTTCTTACGCATCGTAACTACATTGGCTATCGTAATGGCTCACCTATCTCTGCATACTGGATTTTATTTTCATCTGTCACCACCCGTGAGACTTTCTTGGCCTTCTTTAAAACCCTGGATTTAGGTTTTGTAATTTGCTGGAAATCAAACACATCAGGAGAGATTTCCTGCTTCTTACTTTTGGGCGTAATTGAACTTAGCCATGGGGGTAATTCTAACGAGTTAATATTGGAGAGAACAATTGTGGTTTATGAAGAAACAGGCTCTACCTCTACCAAAGTTGCCACCTTAGAAGAATTATCAGTATGAATTGCAACATGCCTTTGCATAGGTGGCAACACGTGATTTGCGTCTGTAATAAACTTATCAAAACTCAAGGCAAAAGTATCAACCTCCGAGAAAGGAATACTAGACATGGCCACATAAGAAGGATTATCATAAAAAATTCTCTCCAAGCCTTCGTGAGAAGTTCCAATAGGAATTTCCACATTAACACCAGCAACTGTACTAGGTACCACAGGATCTACAAATACTTTGGAGAAAGAATCTACATCTGTATCAATATCCATGGACATTTGAGGGATGATCGCATGAGTGTCTGAGACCACTGAAGTAGGTGATTCTGCTGTATTTTATTCATAAGTATCATCCTTTTCATTAATGACATGTACCTGCACCTGTGATGTCTCTTTCCCTTTTGTTGACACTTTTGTTGGAGGGATTACCAAAGCTCTGCTAACCCTTAACTTGATACTTGTGCCAGATGAAGAAGCACCTTCTTTAGATTTGTCTCTGATTTCAGACCTTTGCCCAACTGGACCAGCCAAATCATTCTCCGGTTCACCCTTGATCTTGATTGGCTTAACATTATTATCCTTCAACCAAGTATTGGTCTTAGCAAGGATGGGCTGAAAACGGTCAAGGATAGAGTCACACTCCTTTTTAGACCATTGCAGGGACGGGAGAGGAGATTCTGCAACTCTTTGTTGAATGTACTCTGGATCTAGGATTTCTCGATCATCCACAATCCCTTCAGGGAGTTTGGTTAAGTTAAGATCCACAATCTGCTCCAAGGTAAGCCTGTTGTAATCCATCCTTCTTATGTCTTCTTCAGTATGAAGATCAATCTAGATATCTTCAAGGCGATGAACATGAGCAGAGGCTCTCTTGATTTGATCTTTGATCCCACGATAATCAAAATCTTTTCTCGCAATGAACTTCTTCAACTTGATTTCTTGAAGCTTTGCCTCCATTGCCTTGGCTCTTTGAGAAGTGTTTATAGAATATCGACCAATCTGCAATGGATTGTGCGAAGAGATAGTAATACCCAACTTGTGATTAGCAAGTTGTACAACATGAACCACCATTAGCTGTCTTGCCAACTCGATTAGAAGGATTCTGTCAGTGGGATACCGAGGTAACATGTATGGTTGTCCCTCAAAACATGCAACTCTCATGTAAGTGAAAGTGGGGAACTACATAAACAAACAACCGTACTCATTCACTTTCTTCTAGGTTGCTTCAGAAACTCTTCTAGTTTTGAGTGATTTGTCAAAGAGACACATAAAGTGAGCAAAGAAAGCATCCTGCACTCTCATGTAATGAAGCCTACTGGTTTAAAGAGTTAGCTGATCATAACATTCCCAAACTGGCACCAACGATCTATTACCCTTGATAGAAAGACCAGGAAACTGTTTGAGCGATGCAACAATATACACCAAGAATGAATTCATATAAAAAATGTAAATAGTACGAACTTTTCTCAATTGTCTACACAAGTTATCACTTATTAATTCCCCCCATAAAATATGAGACTGCCCTTTCCTCATAACCACGATGTTCTTGTACATCCAAGTTTGAAACACATTGGAATATTTCAAACCTACTAACTTGTTGAGAAGTGTAATGATATCACCTACTTCGTCAATGAAGTCAAAACGATACAACTTAGGCCATCCGGAAAAGCAAGTTCGGGGAGTCTTCAACCACTTAGAACTAATGTGTCTAATGCAATATGCTTTTCTTTGTTTATAATGATCTGTTGCACTCTTCATTGTGATTTCAACATACAAAGGAGCTTCATGTACTTTGAAGATCTTATCAATTGTTTCATAATCCAAACTTATTATGACATTTCCATCTTCGTCCCTGATTGCCCTTGTTTCTTCATCAAAATGAGCAACACATGCAAGCACAAATTCCGGTTCTAAGGTAGCCACCTGGAATGAAGAGACTAAATGAATATAACTTCTGAGAAGTAATTGCATCCCATGAGTCGGTGAGCCCTTCGTTCTTTCTAGGAACTCAGACATATCAACGTGCTCAATCTCCATGTCTCTAATCTTATCAATGGGAGAAACAACCTGGGAGGGAGCAATCTCATTCAATCATTTATCATATTTAGCCTTCAATTTATTTTTTGGAGGTGATACTGGCTCTTCTGTCATCGAAGAAGAATTTGAAACACTATGATGAAAACTTAGAAGAGTAAGAACATCTTCAGTAGCTATGGGTGATTCCATGATGCCAAAATCTTAAAAACTAGCAATCCCACCAAGACTTGCTTGGGTTTTGAACTTATAACACTCGTCATGACTTGAAGATGCTTGGCGAATATGTTTTGGACAACGATGGGAAGAAAATCGGATTTGGGGAGGTCATTTGCAAGTTCAACTTGTAATTGGGTCTTGGGAACCCGATTGCAAGTAATGAGTATTTTTTTAACGATGTATACTTGCAATCGGGTCTTAAAGACCCAATTGCAATTGATGGGGCTATGATATGCCAAATGCATTCTGAAGGGATTTTGCAAGCGAAGTGTGAGGCATATGAAAGCAATGTAAGCGTTTTGAAGACTCTTTAATATAACTTTTACTTGCATTCGGGTCTTGGAGACTCGATTGCAAGCATGCAAGAGATGAGATATTTAACCCTCAATGCATTTCGAAAATGGATTACTAACCTTGAGACCATGAGGACACCAAAAAGAAGAAAACATTAAATAAAATAAATAGAACAAGAAAGACAAAAACGTACCTTTGAAGAGAAAAAAACGCACAGCAGAAGAAATAAAATAGTAAGCCTTGATTTATAACCAACACTTATAGATCAAGTGAGACAAAGACTCCTTTGAAAAACAACCAACTCAGTAATAAATCGTCTCCTCAATAAACACAAAAACAAAGGGAGGAAGAAGGTAGAGAAAACACGCCATGAAGAAGAGAATGACCAAGACTAAGTCAAAAATCGGGTTTTGATGACAAAAATGCATGCTTCAGCAAAGACTTCTAACTTTCAAGCTTGAAGTCGGGTTTTAGAAACTCTTGACAAGTGATAAACTCCCAATCTCGTATGGGTCGGGTCTTTTAAGACTATATGGAAGTCTTTTTTCAAAAAGCTTGATACGCGAACTTGTTATCGGGCCTGCAAGACCCGATTGCAAGTGACATACTTGACTTAAGAGCTTTTTACTTGAAATAGGGTCTTACAAGTCCGATTACAAGTGAACAATATTTGAAATGTAACTTAAAAAGTCCTTAACTTGCAAATCGGGTTTTGGAACCCCCATTACAAGTTACAGGAAACTTCAAAAAGTAACTTAAAAGGCCCACACTTGCAAATCAGTTCTTGGAACCCCCATTACAAGTGATTAAAAACCAATTTTTAAACCTTTTACTTGCAAATCGGGTCTTGGGACCCCCATTAGAAATGAACAATTTAAAAACACAAAAGTGCCTTAAAAAGTCTTTAATTGAAATCGGGTCTTGCGGACTTGATTGCAAGTTAAAGTATCACTTGCATTTTAGAACTTGAAACCCCCACACTTGCTGTAAGACGTCCAAAACCCGACTAGAGGAAGAAGAGACATAAAAACAAGACCAAAAAGGACTCAAAACAAAAACAAAAATGACCAAGACCACCTAAGACCTAATAGAATATACAAGGCACAATTTTCCCTTGAGAAACGTGCATTAGAGAAACCAAAAATAAGAATTTTAGAGAAAAATTCGTATAGGTTGTCCAATTTTGCTTGCAAAAATTGAGGACAACAAGCCTTAGATCCAATGAAGATATCACTATGACAAATGTCAAGAATTAATTTGTCATGGTATTAAAAAAGAGAGCCTATGGAATGGCTATTGTTGAACCGAGAATCTAACTTTGAAACTATCTAGTTCACCTTTGTGAATGTGAAAGTGATCACGAGCACGAAACTAAACTTTTGCATAGAACTAAAACCAATCACAAATCTAAACTTCTTCGACATCTATAACATGTTCATGTTTGTGTCTACAATCTATATCTAAGAAAATAGCATTGACAAACACCAATTTGGAGCTTGCTAAGTGAATTTCATATTTTTTCTATTCAAGCCCTAAGATTGGCTAATTTAATAGTGATGAACCAAGATTAAAGACAATAAGCATGCAATATGCTCCTAGAATATTTGATATAATACTTATTTGTATACTTTTGCACTAGATGATTCAAATGATTAAGAATTAGTCGTTGAATAAAACATACTAGGGTGTAATTTAAAATAATCCACATTTTATTCTACTCATAACAATGAATAAGAAAAGTGGAAGATTTAAAATTTGAAAATTTGAATTTGAATGTTCGCCATTGAAATCCACAAGGGAAAAATGACCTGAGATAATTATATACTCATGGATTTGAACTATGACAAGGTAGGATAATGTTATTTGCCAAATTCCATGCAAAAATAAACCATCTTGGACAGTAGTTAGTGTGGAAGGACAACCTAGCGCATAGTAGGTCCAAAACATGAGTCATGGGTATGCATTTTTTTACCATTATAACAATACAATATTTTTCCCATGCTTGCTCTATCACCAACTTGTTGTACTTCTTGTTTTGATTCTTAATTGTTTAATCCTATGTACAAGTATTTATAGGTATATCACCACAAAAAATCACTAAGTGGTATTCTAGTACAATGGTTATAAGCCACAAGCAAAAAGCCACCCTTGACCTTTGATAGTCCTACACATGACACCAAATATTCCATACATGAATCCTCACACTCCCTACTTACAACACCACTAGGAACAGTGGGATGAGGTATAGGCAAAGTATACAACATATACCCAACAAGGTGGAGCACAAATTACAATACAAGTATAACATATGATGAAAGATAAAATTTTGAACCTATTAGGGTATGGTCCTTGAATGTCATAATTAAACAAATAACAATGCTTTTAAATTCTATCAACCTCCTTCCACAAAATTTGTATCGATTGTAAAGTTTTATAGTTGAAGTGTGGAAGTTGAAAGCAATACGCAAAATTTGAACATTCAAAATATGTTTACTCTTGTCACCCAAATCTTTTAAACCTAACAAACCTAGGTGAGTGTTGTACCCCAAATTAAACTTTTTGCTACACTTAGGCATTAAATAGAAATTTGCATGTCACGCATGTTGGCCAAAATACTCAAATTTTTAAAATTTTGAGGATGCGAGTCTGCTCAGAGCGAAGTTGTCTACAAAACCCAGATCTCAGTTTTTCGGCGCTAAATTTTAGGAAATTTTCTAAAAATAGACTTTTTTTTTGGTTTCTTCTGAAATGGATATTGGCAAATTTTTTTAAAAATAGGAAATTTCTAAAAATAGAATATTTGACTCTAGGTGTTCAAACTAAATTTTGATTGTCTTAAAATACTTCCTCATAAGGTTGGTCCAGTCAGAATCATCAAAATATAAGTTCTTCTCTAATGGGTCTATTTTGCTTTTCCAAAAACCAAATTAGGAGCTCAAACGTTATCAATGGAGGTTGCTCAAGTGCCAGGTACCAGATTTAAAGTCTCAAATACTTCACAGATCGAGAAATGGTAGAAGATGCTCGCAAAATGAAGAATGAAGGAGGGAAGTTGACAAATCTTGATAACTAAGGAAAAATGATTAAGTTTGGAGATGCTAGGTGGCCTTGTCCAGTCAAGGCGCTTAGCCATTTTTCGGTCCCGGTAACGCGAAGCAGTGAAGATGAAGAACATGAAGGAAAGTTGAAAAAATGAAAAAAAATTCTAACGCATGCTAGTAGGGGCGCCCTTTTTTTCAGAGCTATCGGATGCAGTTTCTAAGGTTTGTGCATGCATGACATTTTTGGTTAGAATCCTGCTTGCTCTACAATGAATCTATCATTGAGTCCATCAGATGAATCAGTCAGTCGGAATATCAAATCGAATAGAGAGGTTTTGACAAGGAAGCAAACTAGAAATTGTGAAAAACATCAAAAATATTCAAAGTTTGAAGAATAAAGGCACCCCGGGTAGCCAGGGGCGCCTAGCGTTTTGGAGGATCTAATCCAGCTGTTAGAGTTTGCTAGATCAGTCATTGTGTTTCGAATTTTGTAGGCTATGTAGTGAATGGCTCAGCTAGATCGTTGGATTCACCAGTCATCCGCAGTTGTAGATCAAATGGAGGACAAGGCATGGAAAGTCAAAATTGAAAGTTGAAATTCACTAAAAAGCGACTAAGTTTGGTGAGTTTGAGGGTTCAAATGATGTACTTAGCAGATGTTGCCTCAAGAATAATCATCTCCGATTTGATCAGGCTTCGCAATGGATTAGTCAGCCAGTTGACGAGATTCATCTAGTGTCCAAAATTGAAGATCAAAGAGATGCATTTTATGAAGCAAAAAGTTGAAAATTTCTGAAAATTAAAAAATAGAAAATGACTAAGTCTGCCAAGAGAGGCGCCCAAGAATTCATGCCTTAGTGAAATTTGCAATTTTCATCATTCATCATTTGAAGTAGTGTCCACATTCAACGAATCTGGCATAGGATTGGGTTCAAAGATTGAGAGTTGGAGAATAAAAGTATTTTATCCTCAAAACCTATTTAAGAAGACTTTTGGCATTAATTATTCACTTTTGGCATCCAGAGGAGGAAACAGACAATTTTCTTTACATCAAGATTTGGGGGCCAAAACGTGGTGCTTTTTAAGTGTTCTTTGTGGTTCAGGTTGCACAGAGGTTTGCTTTTTCATGCTTTAGTTTTCCAGGGCATCACATATCAAAAGAAGGGGATCGTCTCTTTCAAATTCCATCAATTTGGGTCCGCTTGGTTTTTCATCCTCTTCAAGTTTGGAAAATTTTATATTTTCAAGAATTTTCTTTTTCCACGCTTTTTTGAGAAAACATCTCTTTTCTCAGAATCTAATAATTTGGGTCCATTTATTATGAAATTGTTTACAAAACCCAAATCCTAGATTTTTAGCTATTTTTCGAAGCTCTGGATGTTGAGGAAAGATCAGGTTTTCAAAAAATTGACAATTTGGATTGCTTCATAATATAGTTATCTTGAAAAGCAATATTTGAGTTTTTTAGCTTTTTTCGGCCAAAAATTGAACATCTTGCATGTTATTGAATTTTTTTTTTTCTATCTTTCATCGATTTGGGTCTCTTTAGAATGACATTCTCTACAAAACCTAGACCTTAGTTTTTTTTTGGGAATCTGCTGTTTCAAGAAAATTCACCAGCTTGTTTTCAGAACTTTGCGCAAAAGTTTTCCAGACATAGGCGCGTTCGTAGTCAAAATTGAAGATTTTCATTGTACAAAATTCTTCCATTGAAAAATCAAGAGAACTGTCAGAAGCATGAAAGTTGCAAAAAAAACAGAGGAATGACAAATGATGGTCATAGACAGGGTAAAAAAGATATGTTGAAGCAAGAGGATTATTTATAAAAGGTCATCACTCTAGTTGTAGAGTCATCGAAATTAGCAAGATTTAATAAAGCAGTTGAAGATGTCAAAGATTTTCTAAGTTTGATTGAAGAAGGCGAAGGAATCTTGGAAAAGTGGAATATTACCTTAGATAGTATCAATGCTCCTAACAATGAGGTAGTTATGAACATTTTGGCAGATATCCTTTCGCAAAATACCAATGGATGAGTTATCTTATCAGGACAACAAAGATCTCCAAAGATATATTTAAAGCAAAAGTTAATTTGATGATTTTTCCATGTTTTCTTGCTATTCTTGTTTCATGCTTATCTATTCTTTGTAAGAGAGAAAAGAATCAAGATGTAATAGTTGGCACTTTCCCTGTTTTTGGGTTTTAGTAGATTGTTAGTTAGTTGTCATATTTTAGTTTTAGAAATAAAGCTTGCATGTTGGCAAGTCTTGTTGTAAAAGCAAGGAGATTTTAGGGTTCCCTACTCGCTTGTGTATAAATAAGGGAAACCTTGCCCATTTTTTTGGAATAGTTATTGTAATAACAAATTGCTGAGCCTACTTTTGCTTGTAAATTATTCAGTATCAGTTCACTTAGTTTAAGAGCAAGCTTGTATGCCTACCTTAGCTGCAAGGTATTGTTTAGTTCATGTGTTACTTGTGTTAATGTATTATGGTTGATCACAAAACTGTATGCCTATTATTGCTACAATCTTGCTGTCCTAGAAGTGTAATCTATGTTATTTGAAATTCTAGAAAGGAAATCTTATGCTTGCTTTTGTGCTTTGATCTATTGTCTTAGGTTTCTGTTTTATGTGATATGCTTATATAATCTTTATTTCAACTTGCATCTAAAAGTACAATGAGTGTTAAGGTGTACATTGAGAGTGAGTTTATGTGAGTTTTTGTGTCAAAGAATCATTCCTTGTTTACTTTTAACTCTCAAGCTCTGAGTGTACTTGAGCTGTTAAAAGCATCATTACTGTAGGCTTATTCATAGTTGAAGTTAAAAGAGAGAAAATCTCAACCACGGTGCTAGAGTTTTATATCCTTGTTTTCTTAGTTGAAGAAAAAGATTGGATATTAGTTTTTGTTTACTAACTTCAAGCAACATCAACGAAGATGGAGCTTTCGCTCCTAATTTGAAGTACAATTAATTTGTGCATAGTTGTCCATTTCTAATTTGCATACCAGAGGTGCAAATTGAAATGCCAACAGCGAGAAAAGTTGAATTTAGGTCAAGGTAAAATATTTAAGGCGCTATATAATATATAGTTGAAAATTTTCCTCTTTAACAAAGAATAAAAAAGAATTCAAAGACAATGATAATTCACATAGATCACAAGTGGTCTCAAAATGTTAGGAAATATAGAATCGTATATAACAATGCCAAAATAATTTAATCTACATAGTATTTTGTATCGATGTAATTGTGTTAATAACAAACCATATTCCCTTGTACTATGTCAATTTGAAGTTTATTAAAGTTGCATTGCATAAATATTCAAATGTTTCAATAACCGAATGTCCCAATGGAGAAACATTTTCTACAATCCTTAAGAACATCAGAAAAGATTCAAGGACACATCTATATGATTATTTGGCATATGATGTAACTGTTGTGTAAGTCTATTTTGTTTACTCCTTTTTTATAATACAAATTAATAACTTCCTTAAGATACCCTTGAGCATTCATTTGAACCTTCAACCAATGGTGTCACATAGAAAAACTCCCTAACTCATGACATTTGTTAAGTTTTGGAATTTTGTATTGAAAGAATAAATATCTAACAAATTTTAGCATAAATAATCAACCTCTTTTAATTAAGAATTAAGGATTGACAAATGTTCATTTTGTTAAACTCACCTAAGACACAATAATAACCTCAGAATGGCAGCCAAGATCATGAACACGATCAAAAAGGGGAAAGGGTGGAAGTCGCTCAGGTTGAAACGAGATGAAGAGGTTGAGGAGTAGTGTCTTTTGAGCATCAAATACTTTTTGTTATCCAATGGAGCGATGGTCTCCCTTGGAGGACAGTGAAGATCCTCACTTGGAATGTTAGGGGCTTACATGGCCTTGACAAGTGATGCTTGGTCGAGCGCCACCTTGACAAAAATTTTGTGGACATTGTTCTTTTGCAAGAAACAAAACTATGTTCTGCGAAAGGCGACAAATTCATTGGTTATCGTAGGAAATGGTCTAGGCTTTTTGGGGTGCTACTTGATCTGCGAGCGGTTTAGGGATCATGTGGTCTCTAGCCATGTGGACATTAAAATCAAAGAGGCTAGTTCTAATTGGCTCCTATGTGTGGTAAGAAGCAAACAAACAAACTTGAGCTTCCCCTTATTCAATGTCTATGGGCCCACTAAAACTAAAGAAAAATTGACTGTTTGGAAGTTGATATGGGGCTGTAGAAAATTCATCACGAACCATCTGTCTTGGAAACTGGAACGGGCGTAAAGTCAATATTTGGTTCAACTCTTGGAATGGGTATAGTGCCTTAGACATACCTCTTTGCCTAGGGATGTGTCTCTTAGCCCAATTGTTTTGTCTTTTTGAATGAATGTTAATCCCTTATGACACACCATCGTTGACTTTAAAACAGTCTTAATTCCTCCCTAAAACAACCTTTATCACTGCTTTTTAAAATATAATAATTGTTGTCTTTGAATGCATCATGTCCTTTGATGGTTGTTGTTTTATGGTTTGTTTGGGAATCGATGCCTTTCACAACCATTTATAAATGATATGAAACATATGCATGGTTAATGATTTGTGAATATTAATTTTCTCCATATGATAATTGTATTATGATAATATTATATATATCAGTATTTAGATTTATGTATATAATAATTTATTTGTTTATTATTATTTCGTGTATAGGATTATTATAATGTTATCTTGATAATTATAATGATAATGAATTTTCTAATACATATTTTCATAACTTACTAATTATGATGAATCACAAATAATGACTGTTTGGTTATTTCTGTATTTTAGTATCATAATTATAATTATAATAATATTCTATTACTAATATGTATTTTATTGATTTTATTCATTTATTTGCATTTCAATGTGTTATCATTTCGGGGACATGACATGTATGCATTTCGTTATGAAATCTTCTTGTTCTATGCAACGTATTACATGGAGTTTGATAAAATGACACATCTATCTAACTGAGACGATCTGAGAGGGCATCTTACATCTACAAGGTGGTCGTCGAGCTGTCCAGATTCAACTTGTGTAAAATGACTATTCGTGTTGAACTATATATTGGTACAAGATCCAACATCGGCAATAGCTGTAGTGTTCCAAGCTGGGCATAATATGCTCCAAGGAGGTTATACTTGTTTCAGAACAATCCAATTAATACTTGGAGAATTTGTTGGATAGCTTCCGAAGGAGAACCACTAGAGTTTAAGTTAAAAAAAGAACAAATCTGTTTTAGGAGCAATTGTAAAATTTATTTTGGAACAATCTAGTCGGTATTTGGTTTTGGAATTCTATAATAAGATGCCACCACTACTATATATACAGTCTCAGGATTCCAAAGTTTCAAATTACTATTTGTACAAGCGCCCAACAATTCATTCATTATTATATGAATATCAAATTATCTGTTTTAGGAGTGATTTTGTGTCTCGTGCACCAATTTGATTGGGGAAGGGTATGCTCATGAGGATTGGACAATTTAAGTTTGCTTTAATATTTTTGTGTGCCTTGTTTGTGATTTCAGCTTTGATTTAGTAATTGTTCTCTATGCGATTATTGTAACCTATTCATTATTTCCATTTTGATAATTTGTTATAATTCTGATTGAAATTTTGAAAATTGTATAGTTCTGAGTGTCCAGTTTGAATTAATTGCCTTTGTTGTTTTGTGCATAGATTAGTATTTTCTTTTGATGTTAATCAATTATTCTTCCAATTCATCCAAGGTTCGTGAATTAGATGTGCATCTCATATAGGACACTCAAATTTAAAAAAAGAGCTTATATATTTTGCATTGTCCTAGTCAAAGCCACATTCATTGATTAAATAACATTGTGTGTGCTCAACAGTGTCCTTAGTACTCGGTCTCAAAAATCATGACTTTATGGCCACCATGATACCTTTTACAAATTGCAACCTTTTGGCCTTTTCGTTTGCAATTTTGCGATTCACACACTTTTGCTATCCCCATCTATTTTCCAACTTAATACATTTTTTCACACGCCAATGCCTTTCAGACAAATTGTGCTTATGTTGTCATGAGCCCTTTTTAAAACTAAAAGAAATAATAATATTTTAAGTTGGCGCATGTCACTTTATTTTTAAATGGGCAACATAAATATTATTAAAAAGTAAATGTCATACTTAGATTAGTGGTTTCAACACTTCATTCGAAATGTGATTCAGAAAAGGGCATTTGGATTTAATTTATATTTTTAAATACTTGGAGGCAAAAAGTGAAATAAATTGAGGGCCGAAGAGTAAAGTGCCTATAAAAGAGAAGTCAAGTCTCAGATTAAATCATCCATCATCCACTATGTCATTATTTCAAACGAGTTTTCAAATTTGAGCTTTCATGGACAAAACCCCTTGGTGGCTTGATGTAGAGGACAAAAACCCTTTGGATTATTGAGTGGATTGAAAACAAAAACCTTGACTATTTTCTTTCTCGACTAGATGCAAGTTTCAAAGGCACTAAGGAAAAATTGTGATCGTCTCCTTGCGCCAAATGTAATTGTGACGCAAGTGAACTTCCTTCACCTGCTGCGCTAACATTGGGGCAATTTAATAATAATATTGTTGGCTGTGATCTCTATTTTTAAATTGCACATTATCAAATATACAACGCTTTGTATCTATTGCAGTCTGCCCCTATTTACTACTCAAATCTCAATTATTATACATGCTATGGTTTATCTTGATTGGTGCAATCGAATATGTTGCATATATCATGATAATTCTTGAACCATCATTAACAAACCTTCCATATTATTGTTTTTTATTAAGTTAGGCAAGAAAGAAGGGTCCCAAACCCTAGGGAGAAGCAAAACCAACCCAAGAATGGCCAAAAACAACACATTAGCAATGTATTAATAGATCAACAAATGTAAACAAGTTCAAATGAAAATCTACTTTATGGTACTTCACACATCACTTCTTTTCTTCCATAGGTTTTGGGGTCACCTGCAGATCAATATTAGCTGAGTCAGTTGGTTATATATGGGAAATATTTGAGAGATTGGGTAGAAGAATTCATCACTAGGGGCAAATATATACTTGCAGAGATGTACCAATTTAGGTACAATGCCCATGATGTTCGCTTAGGGATTTAGGAGTTAGAGCAGAACATAGCGGAAAGGAAGCCAAGAGACGGGATCATCATTTCCGACTTGAGAATGGCTTATGATTCAATCACTATAGAAGAACACAATAATCTTTTTTCTTGGAGAGAACAACACCTCTTCAAAGTAAAAACCTACGAAGAAATATCTACAAAATTGACTGAATATAGACAAAAGGTTGCTAGTGCTCTAAATTTCGTAAGCACGCTTGTGTCACTAATTCCTTGTCAATATCGACATGAAGATGGCACTTACATTGTTCTCGGTCTAAGTTGCTGGTTCGGGTACAGGTTCAGATACGTGTTTGGGTTCGGGTTCTCCGGTTTGGCAATTTTTTTTTTTCTAGGGTACAGGTACGGCTGTACTATATATATATATATAAATTTATAAACATAATGATAATGTCATAGACTCATAAGCATGCTCAAAATTATAATCATATGATCATAATGCCATAATGCCATAGAATATTGAAACAATGAAATGCACCATACGGTAATACCTCATATAATCTGTAATCATATTCATAATTTGCAAAAATGTAAATAGGAAATTACTAAATAGTAAATACTCAAGTCTTAAAATGTCATTACACATTGAAAATTCAAATTACAATCAAGACAATATTTAATTCAGTATTACTATTCTTCAAATTCGTCTTCATCAAATTCGTCATCCTCAATTGGTTCAATTTCATTTGAACCACTATCAATTGGTTTGCCACTCCCACTAGGTGCATTAGTTGCCTCATTGTCATCTATAGAAGCCAAGGTAAGTTGTGCAACTGTAGCATCTAAATCAGCACACTTAGGGGTGAGATCCCAATTCTTTGACACACCCTCATTGTATTCAGGTTTCTTATGTGATAAGAGACGAAGGTTGTAGTGTACATAGACCAAATCCTCTACTTGTTTTGCACCCAAACGATTGCGCTTGACTGAGTGGATGGAGGAGTATGTACTCCAATTCTGCCTAATTTGGTTGGCCAAGTCATTATAAGGCAATCTGGGCACTTTTTAGGGTTTTATTTTTTGTTTTTAAGTTGATTTTTTGCCTTTTTCTAGGCTAGATAACGTGGGTCCTCTCGGGTCCTTCTGGGTTCTCCTCGGGTTCAGCTAGGGTTCTTCACAGAAGGACCCACAGAGAACCCGGGTGGAAAATGGAGAACCCAGGCGAACCTAGAGAAGAGCCGAACCCGAACCAGAACCCACAAGTATTTTGGCCGGTTCGGGGGGCTAAAATGAAGAACTCGGTAACATAGTTCTCGGTGAAGTACATATAGAGTTTCAAAACCTTGTATATAGTAGTTTTAATGGTGATCCTATTGCCTTGAAGATGAATCACGTGGTTTCCTTGTTAGCAAGATTTGATGTAGCAGCTGAAAAGAGAAAATAATTTCTAAATCTGATTGTAGATGGTGAAGAAATGTTCCAAAGAGTCAAAGACAATACATTGTTTTGAAGATTATTAGTGTACTTGACGAAGAGGTAGTTAACGGCTTTCTAGAGGATATGATATCCCAAGTTGTCAATGAGTGAGCTGCGAGTTATAGCATGCAAAGATTTCTAGGAATAGAACTAAAGTGAAGGCAACAGTTAACTTGATGCCTTTTCCAAGTTAACTGGCTGTGCTGTTTTCATACATATCTATTCCTTGGAGATATCTATTGTATAGTTGGAGCTTTCCTTAGTATTAGACTAGTTAATTGATGTTAGCATTCTAGTTAATTGTTAGTTATCTTTTGTTTAGACTTAGAAATAAAGCTTGCATGTTAGCAAGACTCATTGTTAAAAACAAGGAGATTTTAGGGTTTTTTACTCCTTTGTTTGTGTATAAATAAGGGTAGCCTTCCCCATTTATTTTTTAACCGTGCTTGTGATAACAAAAATGCTATGCCTACTTTTGCTTGCAAGTTTTCTATTGAGTGTCTGTTCAATTATGTCAATTGTAATTTGGTTGATCGCATATTGTATGCCTAGATTTGCTACAATCTGCTGTCCCAAAAGTGTATTTACTGTTAGAAGTTGAGAAAGAAAATCTTATGCCCACCTTGCTTCGTTCTACTATCTCAATCCATTTCAGTTTTTCGTCTTATGTTTTGCTTTCATTATCCTTATTTCAGCATACATCTAATAAGTACAATGAGTCTTTGGATGTATTCTGGATGCAAGCTTATTTAAGCTTTTGTGTCAAATCAATCATTCCTCATTTACTTCTAACTCTGTTGCTTTGAATTTACTTGAGATATTAGAAGTGTTATTAGAATAGGCTTAGTTGTAGTTGAAGTTACGAAACCAGAGAAAACCTCAGCTATGATGCAAAGAGTTTTATAACCTTGTGCTCTCAGTTGAGATAAAAAGATTGGCAATTAGTTTAGTATTTCTTTTTAAGCATAAGCAGCAAAGATGGACCTTCCTCTCGTGAATTGAAGAGCTGTGTAATTGTGCATAGTTGTCTATTTCAAATCCACACTCTAGAGGTGCAAATTGAAGCGCCAACAATATTTCAATTTCCAAACATACATGATCAAAGTAGTATAGAAAGACCAAGTTTACAAGTAACAAATTTCAAAGTAGCAGTTGTAACACTTAAGATTTCAAAACCTCCCCAAAAAATATATGATCACCATTGAAGAACCTTGGTACCTTTGCTATGACAAAAAGGAACTATGCCAAGAAATTATAACCCTGCATCAAATTAGTGATGGAAAGATTATCAAACATATACTCTAATCATCCAACTGAGAAAGCAAGGTACCATATCCTTTTTCTTTCAATCACGTGCTCTGTCGCAAATGTTATGATGTTTTAAAAGGAACATCCTCGTTTGAAACATCAATGGCTCTATATGGTTTACATAAATGATAAGTCATGTAAACATCTGTTATGTAGGGACATGTCAGATGTGCAGCTACAATTATGTTCTTGTCATTTTTGCAGGAAAAAAACAATGAATAAGTTATACCTAAGGATGCTTCGAGCAGTTATTTGTCAGTTTTGCAAGAACAAAAATTCACTAGTTAAGAATCACTTATGCAGCCAATTGTTATAGGTTAGCTATGCAACCAACAGTTATGAGTCAGAGATGAAGCCAACAATATGGGTTAGTTACTATCAGTCATTCACTCATTAAAGATATGCCAGTTCCAACAAAATGTAGAATTTATGCCTACAATTCTGTGAAATTTGTAAGGAAATGATATCTCCTGGCATAATTGATGTTTTGCGAGAAGTAGATCTTGAAGATTATTACATTGGGAGACGATGGAAAAGATTTAGATACTGATACACCATGGCTCTTCAAATGTAGAGGACATAATTAAGCAGAATTATTATTCGAAAATAAAAATAAACATGAACAATAGTAAATTGCCAACAGATAAACCCAGAGACAAGCGGAGATTAGGAAGATTTCATGATATTGTTTTGGGATCTATTGTTGTATATTAGGGAGGAGTGGGTTGAATATATTGCTAGCAAACCTTAAGAAACCTAGTTATCATGAAGAAGCCTGCCAAATATGTTCATGTGAGGATATGTATTGAAGATGTGCCTTGAATCATAGTCAAAAAACTCATTAACTCGCCTACTCACTAGAAAATAGTGTTTGTGAGTAATTGCCCCCAAAAATCATTTGTTTACTCACAAGCAACCACAAGTCCCTACTGTTCACTCTCATGCCTACACCTAAAAGAGGTGGTTGATTAAAAACCAGTCAAAACTATTCTACCCATGGGAAAAAGAAGTCTACAGCTAAAACTTGCCTACCCTTAACCAAGAGAGGTCAATGGTAATTTCTTCTGATATTAGCCAATGGTTAGTCAATGTATTGGCACATATTCTGGAAACTTCCTCATAGGCTAGGCATCTTCTGGAATCTTCTTGCATCTTCTGGAATCTTCTAGTAGCTTCCCGCAAACTCTAAACCTCTTCTATTTTTTGGAGACTTCTACTTCCTCCTAAAAGAGGATCGATGTAATACATTTTTCAATGGGCAAGTTATTGCGTTTATGTATTTAGATTTGTGTTTGTGTTTTCTGCTTTATTCACCCTCCCCTGTTTCATTTCCTACACCTCCTAACCACTAAAAACTCGCCGATCGATGCCTATAAATGGTCCATAGCTAAAAAACTATTAAAACTCACCTATCCGTGCCGAAAACGGTCAAAACTTACCTGCCTTGCTGATTGCTGATTTTTGCTCACATGCTCTCAACGTCTTGAGTCTCATTGCATTAATTTTCAATTGATTAGGACTAGTTTCAAGGGACATCAGACCAATTCAATGGATTTATTAACAGGATTTGAAAGGTATGTAACTCTTATGTTTGTTTTTTGATTTAGGATTTTTACTATTTTTCAGTTAACACTAGGATGTATCCCCTATGAACTTCCACCCGTTTCTGTTCCTGGGACGTTTTGGGGATGCGGGGACAGCTAGGAAATGTCCTCAGAGCTATCCCCAAAAAGAAAAAATATAGGGTGCATTTTGGCAACATAGGAAACTGGTAGGGGATGGCCAACCATCCCCTATGGCCCAGTAAGAATGGGATATTAAATTAAGATAAAATTGAACAAATACCTGTGAAAATGCTTTTACATGTTTATCCATTGCTGCCAAAAGCATCTTCTTAAAATTTCCTTTCATTGATGCCAGATTAGCAGCTGCAGATGTAGTAATATCACCTGTAATTATTGATTGACATAGTTATTTTGTTTGAAGCTTGAATTTGAATCCAACATCAGATCTGTTCTAACAATAATATTATATTGCCCAAATTTAACAAAAGAATTGGATTTATTCATGTCTACCTGATAAACCATTATGTCATTGACATTCAGTTTTTTCAGTTGTGGTATGTGTATGGAATAACAGGTAGTAACAGTACAGATTCCCCGTCATTCTCGATATCAAATTTCTGCTACTCCAAACACTTTCATATTCTTGTGCAGTCTTATCCACTGAGCTGTTTGGAAGAGCTCGCGGATCCAATTGAACAGGTGTATGATCAGTTTCTTTAGCGTTATTGGGACATGTTATCAATAATTCATCATCCATTGTACAATTATAGTGATCACAAGACCTGCTGTGTACAAATCAGCTAAATAGTGAACATTCATGATCCACTGTACCATCATTGTTTTCACCTTTAATTCTGTTCTCATGCTTGTAAGAGCTAGTGCACTAGCCTATTTGTATTTTACTGATTCCTGAATACTCAACAAGAGATAGATAACACAACTTTGGATGGCTATTGCCAGAAATCATGTATGAATTTTGGAGGTAAGGTTATTTGTTCATCTTGTCTGAGATATCCCAGTACTGTTGCATTGCAATAAAGTTACAAAAAATAACTGAAAAATCTCGTGCCTTGTGCCTCCGGAATTTTTTTAATGTATATGATAAATGCCATATATGAATAATTGAAATTTTCTATGTTTTTTAAATTTCCCTATTTTTTAATTTGTTGTCCCCTAAAAAAACACCTCTTCTGCCCTATCACCCCCGAAATACATCCCACTGTCCCATGCTGTCTCCATCCCAAAAATGTTGTGGAACATAGCTATTTTTTCTTTCATTTTCGTTGTAATCTAGCATTTCTAGGGTTTCTATCTTTTATTTTATGTATCTTGTTTAGTTCATTTTCTTCTTTCTTTCAAAGCTAGGATTTGCGATTTTAAAAGTTGAAACATGCTTGCTTTCTTTCTTTCTACAAACGTTACCTAATTTTCAAGATAGAGATGGCATTCTTAGGTAGCCATAGTGGAAGCAATTCCAAGGATCCTATTAGGAAGCATGACACACTGAGTTCAGAGGCAAGAATAGTGGTATGAAAATATTGTGGCTTTGAAATAAGAGGAGGCATTAATCGCCTCAAATATTACCTTGCACAAATCTCTGGCCATGGTGTGCAGGTGTATAATTCAATAGAAACTGAGGTTACACAAGAGATAGAGGCTCTCCATGCTTACTATGAAGAGAACAAAATAGAAAATACGATGAGAATTGAGGCAACTACAGTTGTGATGAATCCTACTCCCAGATTAAAGACCAAATTTGTAGGCTCTTTGCTGGCCCATAGAGGTAGCGCCCATCCACTATAGAGTTGCATTTACAAGTATTCTTTGTTCTTTGTAATGCTCCTACTGTGCAACCTTTGCTTGAAAGTACTATTTGAAACTAGGAAAAACATCATGATACAAGTATGACAACTACAATTTTTTGGTATTATAAAAACATATATTTCAATGTTTGAGGAACCCATATTAACAATCATTGGCCAATGCATTGGTTGTTAGAAAAAGGGTAAAGGCATCTAATACCAATGATTTTAATAGGCTCTTGTTGAAGGAAGTCATGAAACATACAGTAGTGATAGCAGAAGATCATGAAAGAATTTGGCACGAAAAGGGATGCAATATTTTATCTGATTGTGAAATGATATAAGAAACCACACGCTAATCAAATTTCTAGTGGCTTCTAATGGATATTTTGTTTTCTTGAATTTGACTTATGCCTCTCATGGAATGAAAAATGCTAAGACTTTGTGCAATATCAGGAGTTTCTTGCTTCTCGGCACCTTGCCCTTCTTGCTGATCTTTAACATTTCCCCAAACTCTTTTGGCAAACTATTTTCCCAAGGAAACTTGCCAATATAACTTTTGACATTAGCTCTAATGAGTGGATTTCCTATGCTCACTCTCTTTACGATGTGCCTAGCTGACCTGGTGTAATGATACCAACTTCTATCATTTCCTCCACAGGTTATGTTTAGATGGCCACTCCAAAGTTATGTCCCAACATCGCTGCTGAGTGTGAAGGCCTCCAAGCTAAATTTATCAAATATGGTTTGGATTCCTTGGCCTTCCCTTTGACAAATATTTTCAATGCAATTGTTTGTTCAAGCTTTCCTCTATCTTGGTCATAACATAAATTCATCCTCTTAAAGTCTAGGGATCTCTCCAATCCTGGCAACTATACGACTATCATGATTGGGCATACGTTTGTCAAAATTTATGCCACAATGTTAGACGTGGAATTTTATGATTAACTAGAGAAAGGTAATATTTTAGCTTGTGGGCAGGCCAGCTTCAAGGGAGATTATTAGACATTGACTACGTCTTTACACTTTAGGCTATTGTTGAGGAGGCTCACCACTGCTCTTCCACAGTCATTTGTTGTGCATAGACTTTTGGAAGGACTTTGAGACTCAATTCTCAGACACTTGCATTTCTAACAAATGTGTGATGTCGGCATTTTGGATTCTCTCATTACCATTGCGTGTAGGCTTTATGAGAGTTATTGGGAAGCTTCATACTTCTTACGATATCTCCAACTTGGTGAGGAGTACCATTAGGGTCGTACAATGGCATCCGCTCTTTCCAACTCTCTTTAGCATCTACATGGACAAGTTGTAGGAGTTTCTATGACTACATACTCATATCGATGATGATTGGAATATTACATGATGATTGGAATATTACATGATGTTGATGATGTTGTTCTCCTTTCTCATTCTGCCAAAGGGTTGCAATGGCAACCAGATGCTCTTGCTTTCTTTTGTCAATTTCGCTAACTTGTGGTCAACCTTAATAAGACTAAGGCCATGATTTTCAACATTTCCAAATATTTTGTTTCTACATTCCAATTATTTAAAGGGGGCAACTTTGGAGATAACATCCACTTACAAATACTTGGGTCTAATTTTCTAGTCCTTCCTTTAACATAAAATCCACCTCACATTCATATATTTGCAAAGGATATGCCCCTCTCTCTATCTTGGAACGTCAATGTTTCCAAATCCACTTATAAGGTATCCCTTCAAAGATATGTCTTTTTGATACCATCATCAAACCGACCATTTTGTATGGATTTGAGGTTTGGGGGCTTAGCTTGGGATTCGTTGATTGGACTTGTATTGAGAGGGTTCAAATAAATCTCATGCTACAATGCATCATTGAGTGCACATGAAATGCTAGTCAAAACATTGTCCAAGCTAAACTTGTCCAATTGTTGTGTCTCGAGACTATCTTCCAGCTTACTTTCTACATACACAAACTCAAATCCATGAAAGATTTCACTTCTATTTGTGAGAAATTTCTATATTTAGCTCTTCATTCTTCTAGGAGGATTGCTTCATTAGGCCTTGTTCAACACTCTAATTGTTGGTACTCTAAGACGAGCTCACTCCTTTCTATTGGCATCACTATTGATAAACTAACTCCTTTCATGTATTCCTTGGATGCTCCTCCTCGGCTCCTGTCTCCGAAGGAGACCATCACAAAGAGCTGCCATAAGGGATATCTACAATTAATACATCCAAGTCACCCAAACCTCCCCTCTTATGCTCCTCATCTCGAAGCTTGATTTTTATGCCAAGCATTTGTTACAGGTGGAGGATGGATTTTAAGTCATACTCACTATTACCAACATCATTGGTCACATGGCTTGATGATTCCCCTTGGCCAAATGAGGGTGTGTTCCCAGCAACTATAGTTCAATATAGACCACTATATTCCGTAACGGGATTTGTCATCTTTGCTCCCTGCATGAGGTAGAGACCAAAGATCATTTTATCTTCAAATTCCTCATTTTCTATGAGATTTGAGGGTGATGCTACTGCCTCTATAGGGTCTCAAACAACAATCTCTCTACTTTCTTCAAATATCCAGACCGATAGTATTTGTCCCTTTATCTTTGGGAAGCCATCATTCTTCAACGTAGATCCTTACTTGAGGCCTCTCAGGATTCTAGAGCCCCCAAGTTGATGCTTCCTTCTTCAAACACATCTAGGAGATTGGCAACTCTAAATGGCCTTTGGATACCACTACCCTTAAATGCAGGAATAGAGTCTTACACAGGCCGTGGGATTTGCTAACCATTGTACTCGGAAAGATTGAAGCGACCTCTTCAAACCTTCCATATTTGCTCATGCCTGCCATGTGCGGCCTCAAGGAGGGTCGTGTATGGTGTTTAAGGGCAAAACGACTTGCTACAAGGAGTATCTGCCAACGCTTGGGTCTGATATCAGACTTCACAAGGTTTGCGTGGGAGTTTGTGCCTATTTTGGAGTGATATGAGGGTTGACTTAGTGAAGATTTGCTGGACATGTAATGTTGGGTTCTTACCTTGCCTTTTTGGAGGTCGATAGAGGTGTGAGAAGACTAGGTGTTGACTATATTTTGTGTACCCAATCGATATCCAGTATGCTGCAATTAACCTTCAAGCTTTGCGTTGGGTTCTAGGTTGGCTAGTCTTTGTAATTGCTGTTAATGCATATTCAAGTTTGTATACACATGTATATCTGAGTTATGTTGGTCTGAGTATATTTCTGAGTAGTCTATTGCTAGTCTTTGGTCCATTCTATTTCTCAATCTGTAAGAGTCGGTCTGTAGTGTTGATAAGTGTGTACCTTTGTAGCACAAACATATATTGAACCGAAAGTTATCATATTAGTCTAAAATATAGAGTTTTTCAGCATTGCTATTGCTGCCGTAGTCATATCTTTGTTGGTTCATAGTCTGGTATCTTTGAGACATTTTCTGAGCATAAATATTCAAAGGTCTCCTCACTGCCCTTTCTTAGCATGAGTATGTGATGGGCTGAAATGCTTTCTTTCCTATATTACTCAGTTAAACATTAAGAGTGAAGTCCAAAATTTGCTAACCTGTTCGTTGTATTGTAATGTCCCTTACTCGACTTTGCTCTAGAATTCGCTTCTTGATTTGATTTAGGTTATTTCTTTTTCAAATGAATGTTCTCTTTGACTAAGTAATCTTGGATTGAAATCTGCATTTAATATTTCCACAAGTACATATATTTGTTAGCATTAATATCTAGATATCGAAATATAAATATAATCACAAATACAATAATGAAAACACATGAGGGGTGGCATGGATGGATCCGCTTGAAGCCATGGTCCCTAGTACAAAGGTGGTAACCTACAACCCTCCCTTCTTAGCGACTTGTAAATGCATTCTCTATCCATGTGGATAGATCCGCCCGAAGTCCTTGGCTAATTTCAAGGGGTTGTAACCTACAACCTTCCACTCTAGGGGATTTGTAACTGCATTCTCCACCCATAACATCTGCTCAGAAAACACATGACCTACTGGGGGAAGCCAACAGAGCTTATAAGTGGCCTAGGCCTATCACCCCTACATGGCCGCAACAGAATCTTGGGTGGGACCCCCACCCCTCCATGGCCCAACCCTTGCCTTGGGACTAGCAGAACCTTAGGTGGACTTTCCACCCCTCCATGGCACATCCCTGCCTTGGGTCCTAGGGGCGAAACCTTAAGTGGGGTTTTTAGGCACCACTTTTCTCAGGCCCTCCCTCTCTAGTAGGCTTACAAACACGGAAAATACAATCTTTTAGCAATCAAATACATTTGGATTTATTATTGATTCTTTAAGTCAATATCAAGATCATTATGATCATGATAATACTAAAGAAAGCATTACACCAATAATCAAATTACCCATATTTGTTTCTTATATTCAAAATATGTTAATTATTAGTGCTAAGTGAGTACATCACTTGAGTTGCTATATCTCTCCACGTTTTTTGATTCCTTACTCGCCTCCTTCAACCTTATATTGGATTGATCATAGGACGAGGACAATTCATAATCTATTTATGTTTATATTAAAGTCATCGTTAGTTATAAGACTTAATTATTGCTGCAAACATAATTATCGTATAATCTTATATGATATTCTTTACTTATATCAATTAGTATTTATATATATCTTTATTTAATTATTCTTTTCTTATATAATTATTCATGTATATACATATATATGAATAATTATATAATTATTCTTTTCTTATATAATTATTTATATATATCAACCATAATAAATATTAATTATACATTGTTATTTAATTCCTAGTGTATCTGACAATTCTTAGCATCCTTTAGAAATTAGATTTAAATATAATGGAACATACCACCGATTGCTGCTCTTTTAGAAATCATATTTTCAGAGAATATCATAAATGATTCTTTGACGGATTATGTTCTTTTTTCCCGATTCGATCCCCTCTTGCTTTGGAAATGAGTCTCTTTAATACCCGACATGGACGAAGACATACCTCTTTGCCTGGGGATGTGTCTGTTAGCCCAATTGTTTTGTCTTTTTGAATGAACGTTAATCCCTTATGACACACCATCGTTGACTTTAAAACAGTCTTAATTCCTTCCTAAAACAACCTTTATCATTGCTTTTTAAAATATAATAATTGTTGTCTTTGAATGCATCATGTGCTTTGATGGTTGTTGTTTTATGGTTTGTTTGGGAATTGATGCCTTTCATAACCATTTATAATTAATAAAATAAGTTAATCTTGGATTAGATTTATTTTATTGATTAATTAAATTAATTGTGTTGAATTGAATTAAGTTATTCATTTTGAAATTAATAGATATTTTGTTTAAAATTGAAAAATTGAAAAAAAAGATTTAAGTTGGAAAAATTTGAAAAAGGTTTTAAATTTCATTTTTAGAAAATTTTCAATGCAAAAAAAAGAAAATCAAGATATTTCCTTTTCTGTTTTTCAAAATTTATGATGGTAGTTGAGGAGATATATATATTTTTTTCTTTGGATTATATTTGGTGTTTGAGGAGTTTTTCAAGGAGGATGAGAAATTGAAGGGAAGAGAGGAATTTTTGCTGGTTGTGGGTTTTGGATTGGATTTGTGGAAAAGTTTTGTGGAATTGCTTGGCAGGAGTCGGTATTAGAGGAAGAACCTGTGCACCATCTGACATCTTCTCAAGCTCTAGAATACCAAGTTCATGCTTCTTTAAAATTGAGTTTGATTTTGAAAAAATTATATATTTGTTTTGCTGTTTGAAAATCTTATTTAGAAAACTCAAAACTGAATTGTGATGAAAACTTCATGTTGAATTTTGTATCAATTCTTAAATCTCTGTTTCCATTTGGGTTTTCCAAGAAAAAATGCATAATGGTTGTAAATTATCCATTTTAGAAGTTTTGTTCAATTAATTTGATAAATCTCTTGTTTGGATTATCCGTTTCAAAATCCGCAGGGTTTTAATATTGCCACGAATGGGACGATTGTGTATAAACACAACCCTGTCCATTAATGGGTGTGACTGTGAACACAATCGACCCCTCTTTGGGGTTCGGCTGTAATTAATCATAGCTGCCCCACCCAAAACAAAGCGCGCGGCCTGAGAGAAAAGTGTGCAACCCCAGGACAAAAAACGTGGTTGATTTTGTTAAATTTTTTTTTTTTATATATTAAAAAAGAAAAATATAATTAATATTTTATATATTATATTTTATAATATTAAAATATTAATATTTATTAATAATATAATATATATATATAATACATATAAATAATATATGTATATACACAATTTGAAAGGACAAATTGTGAAATGGCTTGATTTAAATGCAATTGAGAAATTTTTAATTAATGTATTATAGTCAAATTGATATATTTATTTGAAAATAATATATTTGAAAGGACAAATATTGGATTTAGAAGTAATGTGTTTAATAGAAAGATTAATTGATTTATAAATAATTATTTTGCAAAGGACAAATAGTGATTTTAAAATGATATGTATTGAATCGTAGAAGTAAATGTTTATTTTATTATTATTTAAAAGCAATTAGGGAATTAAATATTGAGTTTAAATTTCATTTTTTATCTAAAAGAGATGTTATTAAATCAGTTTATTGAGTAATAAATTACTGAATAATATTAAAGGAAGTGGATTTAGTAAATCCAAATTAGATTTAATTCTTGTTTAATTGCTTTTTGAAATATAAGTTTTTTCTGTTTCGCTTTGGGGGAATTGTTTAGAAGCGTTGCTAAGTCTTCCAGATGGTGTTTTCATTTAATTGGGGTTGTCGTATTATGGTTGTCAACCTGTTTTGAATCCCTTGGGTAGTGCATGGTGCGTTGTCAGTAAATTACCCGGTTTGCACGAACAAAGATGATTTGTG
The DNA here is from genome assembly GCA_007115665.2 of Sequoiadendron giganteum. Lineage (NCBI taxonomy): Eukaryota > Viridiplantae > Streptophyta > Pinopsida > Cupressales > Cupressaceae > Sequoiadendron > Sequoiadendron giganteum. Next base: position 358,706,643 of record CM021107.1, on the reverse strand, counting down.
CCTCCTTTGGAAGGAGTGGATTATGTGAATTATTGCTTCCAATGTTTGGAGTGAGTTTCATTATATGTTTCCTCCTAGTGTTGGAGTGGTTGTAATATCTATTTTGTATGCACTTGGGTTTCCTCGGTAATTGGTTTGAATGTGTGTTGTCAAGTAGAAGAGTGGCTTCCTTTAGGGGTTAGAGCCCTTAAGAGGTAAGATTGGGTAACCTTCGAAGATAGTTTAATCAAATGATAACTAAAACAATGTACTTAGAAGATTAGGCATTACTTCACTCTAAACAAGATAAGTTTTAGCCTCATTCATAGTCTTGAGTGCTTGTTTCGGCTTGGGGTGAGTGGGAAGGCCCTGGAATGGCCAAGGTTGACTACCTTGCTTTTTATGAGAGGTATTTGATCCCGCATTAGTAAGTATGAGGGCCGGGGGTCAGTTGAGGCCACCAGGATATCCCATAATGGGGGCCAACGCCATTGAAGATCTATAGTGGGTAACTCAGTATAAGCTGTGCGATGACACTTTGTCTAGGACAACAGTTGGTATTTGATTTTTGTGTATGGTTCTCTTAACATACTTGATCTATTGTATATCTAGAAACAATGTGACCATGTTAGAGTTGTACTTGGGTTGTACATGTGAATGGTTGTGTAAGTATGGTTCAGTTATGTACTAGCCTGTGTCTAGAGGTAGTTGTTCTTGTATAGGAATCCGCTATCTCCTAGCACGGGGGGTGGGCCTTCGGGTACCACTTGGTTGGGTGGAACGTGCACCTTACTCCGTTGGGTTTTTTTTTTGTTCGTGTGGACGAGATTTCCAATTGGAGAGCTCGTGGGATCCAGTTCATTTCATGGTTTTATTCTTTCAGTTGAATCTTGTAATTTATTACCCCTCATTTGTTATCGAGGTGGAAAGTTGTAATTTGTAATCATGCTTATTGGATTTACCTCATTCGGGGAATGAGAGATGTAATCTCCTTATTAAATTATTGTTATTTTTAATCTATGGTATCTTTTACTTTTATGATGTAATTTATCATGTATGGAATGTATGTGTTCTTGATTTCTTAAGTAGATAAATGTTACGGTTTTAATTCATGTGTTTTTGTTTGGGTCTTAACGTAATCTCAATCTCGTAACCTTAGGGGTTGTTGGCAATGTGTAGTGAACTTGTATGTTAATTGTGCTTGAACAAAAAAAAAAATCGGTGCGTTTGTGTAATTAATTGCAACTTTCTTTAGGGTTACGTGGCGGGGCGTTACAGGAAGATATGGATTCAAAGATCCTATAGCTTTCTTTTAAGATCCCTAACAACCATAACCAAATCATTATGATTAGGGCAACAATCAAGCACACTTTTCCATTTATTAATTATTGCATTCTTTAGGATATAATCATAGATCAAAGGACCAAAAAGGTTACAAGAGTAGGCTGCCAATCTGTTTTAGGTTTGGTGACTACTTAAGGTTTGTTGAAGCATCCAAATATCTTCCCAAAATCTTATTTTTCTACCATTTCCAATTTTCCACTTGATTATTTTTTCTATAAGACTCCTAATTTTGAAAACATTATTCGAGATCACCGATCCTTTCGCGACACCAACTTCAAAGAGGAACTTATTCTCTAGAGTATTACTTGAATATTTGGCTTTCATTAACAAACACCAATCCTTATTGTCTTTAATTAAGTTCCAAGCCAATGTAGCCATTAAGGCCTTATTAGCTAATTGAATTTTTCTAATCCCCGTACCTCCATACAATTTTTAGAAGGAAAAGTTTGTCCTAGTTGATAAGAGCAATTCTTCTCTTTTCCTCAACCTTGGTCCAAAGAAACTTTCTCTAAATTTTCTTAAATTTCTCCGCCAAATGCTCGGGTATTTTGAATATTGAAAGAAAAATTTGCAACATGGCTTTGAGCAATTGGGATTTACCAGCTTGGCTTAAGAGTTTACCCTTCCATCCAACAAGTTTCCTTTTAATTTATTTCAACACCGAGTTGCAAAAGGCCAGGTTAACTTGTTTAACCATCAAAGGGAGTCCCAGATAAGTGGTCGGGTGTTGAGCACAAGTACACCCCATGCACCCCAAAATAGCTTTTATTTTTTATTGTAGTTTATTAGAGGTATTGAGGAAGTAAATTTGGCTTTTCTCGTAAATAATACTTTGACCAGGAACAATATTATATTCCTCCAAGAATTATTTCCATTTGCTAGCCTCCAAAATAGAAGCACTTCTAAAAGGAATTGTGTCATCTTGAAATTGTTGAACAACAAACAGTTGGATTGAGGTGACAACTTAAAAACCCTTCAATGCCCTTGACCTAGTCATCTTTAGAAATATCCTCTTGTTGCTAGGAGTCACTAGATATTTCTCTATCTTTCCGGTTAGGATATCACATCACGACCATTTTGGTTGATCTTTTGACACTCATGTTTTCCACATCATGTTTTGGGTCATTCCCTTATCCTTCCGATCCACCTTTTGGGGTTTCTTTTCTTCAGGGATAAACAAATTTGTGTCAACAAATCGGCCTAACTCCTCCTACAATTTCTCACCTTCAGAATCATGGAAAGCTTTGGCCTTTTTACCTTTATTTTTGTTGAACTGTCCATCTTGATTTATTTTCACTGACCCCTTGTTAGAATCTTGTTTGGTAGGGGAGCTAAGTTTGAGAGAGCATAGCCCAACCACTGCCTCATCTTGGGTCTTGGTTTTAGTATCAAGGTTAATAGTGGGGGGATTGACCTTTTTGAGGGAATTAACTTACACAATCATTTTGCCTTTAAATTTGATGGAGCCTTCCTCCTCCCTTTTACTTTGGTATTCACTAATGTTTTATTTGCCATAATAACCTTATGGCTACCCGACACCCCAAACTGATCGATAGGGTGTTGAGACGAAGGCCTCACAAAATTAAGGGATTTTTTGCCCTTATTTGCAAGAAGGCAAGGAGGGGTATTTTCCACATCGCTAGCTTTAATAGGCTTAGCTGAACATAGAAGAAGGTGGAAATGGTAGAGGCACAAAATGAGGGCCTTATGTGAAGGGATGATTGGCTTATTGGGGTTTTTGGAGGGAAAATGCCTAGCTTCCTTAATTGAATTATCCGAAGCAGAAAGAATGGAAAGCTCATTAAAATATTATGCTGAAAGTAGTTGAACAAAGAAAAGTGGTAGTGGTAGCAACACTTGGAATGCCCTTCGAGGGTAAAATATCTTATGAGAACCTGACATAATTGGTCCCACGACCTTGGAAGTATTTGGCAATCAAACCCATTCTAACACTTAATTGGTTCTTCACCATCTTTGAAGAATTTCACCATACTCTCATTGTCTAAAGCCTTAGTTTGTCATTAGACTTTTCTCGCTATAATGTCGTAGAATTGCACCTAGGGGCAATTCCACATTTTTGCATCTCGCCTAGCATTTGTGACACCTTATAACATTAATGACAAAATCTCATAAGTCGAAATTTTGCGATTTTGAGTCCAGGCAGACTTGTGGTAGAGTGATAGAAGCCTGAGAACACGTTTCCCGAATATCCAGGCAAGGCGTGCTAGCACCCTAGTCGTTTTTCGAGTTTGAAACGAGGAATTTGGAATCCTCACCCTTTTGACTCGTGCCCTAGTGGTTAGGTCTCAGATGTAACAACTCTTTGTCGCCCTTGCATACATGAAAAACCCCTTTCTAGCTCTCATTTAGGGTTGGAATTCATTGATTCAAACACTACTACTACTTGCTCTAGTCTTGGGCTACTTTCATCCTTGAATAGAAACAATCTTATAGGCGAATCCATGTCAGACTGAGGTCCCTCCAGCAACTACAACTCACAAGCAAGCACTCAACGGTGCGTCCGTGTGCTCCGGAGAGGATCTTGATCTGTGGGTAACACTCTCTCTCACACTCTTTCCTATTTGTTCATTTGCTACTTTGTTGTTCCTGTTCTACTCTAAAGCAGGTTTTGCTTTCACCACACGTTTTATTTACTTTGTTTACACTCATTTCCAAACATGGTTGTTCATGGAGGTGGGAACACCAAAATGAGGGTCTGATTGAGGCAGACCCCTATACAACCCCAACTTTTTCCCCTTGATCTTCTGTGTGCAGGTTATGGAGTGAATATTGGAGAAATGAGCGAAACGCTTGGAAAAAGGTAATCTTTTTTTAAGTCCCTTTGTGTTTTTCCTAGAAACTAGCTTCTTGTCTGGTTATTTGATTTTGCACACCTTTGACATGAGTTTGGAGGTGAGACTTAGTTCTGCTCGCTTGAGTTTCTGAGCTCCCCACAGCTTAGGACGCCAACGCGTTGCACTGGCGTCCTGAAATTGCGTTGATGTCCTCTGGCCAAGAGCTCCTTCATTAGAGGTAGAGATCTTGGAGTTTCGTTCTCTCTCGGTCTGGGGTGATTTTGGTGTATTTCTATATAGTTTTTTCAATTTGTTCTAGCTTAGGTGTATAAGGGAAATTCGTTCCTTGGTGATCTCTAAAGAATAATGAGATCCGTGTGTAGCAATCCCTCATCACATTCCCATGGTGACTCATCCCAGTAATTTTGCTTAAGACCTCATTAACTTCAAATCTCACCCCTCCTAGCTAGACATATCGCCAATTCCAAGGTTTTAAAATATGAAATGAAAGATTTTCGTCAATGCCTGTTCAACCTGAAGATACGAGACAATGCCACCCTTATACAAATATACAAAAGAGTACTATCCTTCACTTAATCATAAGAGCCAGGCTTTGCTCGGCTTCGCCCGAAGCCTATCTCCCTCCATTATAACACAATAGTTAATGGGTTTGAGATGAAGTAGGGCAAACCAAAATTGCAACAAAGTTATGGTATTACAAATATCTAAAAAGTTCTACAACAAAACAAAATACCGCCAAAACCAAAAGATTTGAGCAACTTTAATGATGATAGCAAAGTTATAAAAATCCCACAACTCAAGTGTGCAATTTTGATGAACCTTACTTAGCTTCCACGAATTCAAATGAGGTATTATTGTGGTATTTGGTGGGAGTATTATCATTATAACTTCTTTGGGGGGAGATATGCTTCATGCTTTATCATTTCCTTACCATGACAACAACATATTTAATTCTAAAGTATTTCCTAATTGAGCTGATTTTAACACCATTGGTAGTACCATTGTTGATTGCTCATTGTATTTACATTGCTACTCGCCCCATTGAATAAGTGGTTGAGCTTCTTTATGTTACATTCTACTCTTGTTGAATAAGTGGTTGAGTTCTCATTTTGCTTTGATGCTACGCTCGTTGAGTTCTCATTTTGCTTTCATATTATCCAGTTATTTATGATTGCATTTTGGCTAACGCTAATGGGTGAAGTTTTTGAAAAGAATCGGTGTGTGGAATTTGGTGGGAATGTTACTATATTATCATTATAACTTCTTTGGGGGGAGATATGCTTCGTGCTTTATCATTTCCTTACTATAACTGTTGCCAATTTTTAGCATCCTGTTGAAAATTAGCATTCATACGAGCAATTACTTGTTGGGGTTTTTAAAAAATTATTACAAGTCATTCAACCAGTTTTTGTTCTCAGAATGAAATTATGCTGAGGATTTGCAAAATCATTCAACAGTTTGGACCAAACTGGTCGAACAATTCGGCAAAGCATAGTTCAAACAGAATTTCATTGGGGAAAACAACTTTCAAGCTAAATTCCAGTTGCAGCAATTATTGTTATACGAAGAATTGCAATTTTAAGAAGACGGAATACAAGAGATCAATTATCTAATTACAGATTATGTTTCAAACATTTGCAATTCTATTGTTACATTGTGCGAACATAACGAATTCATCAGATAATGGAAGCCATTACATATCATAAAAATCAATTTTATTGAGAGAATGTTCTGTAATCCCACACATGTCGTGGGAGTAGCTTGATTTATAGCTTTTCAAGTGCTGAATGAAAAAGGTGAATACATTACATAACTTAAAGTAACATAAGAAAAGGGAGAGAAGGTGATTCGTCATTGCTTGGAATGACGAATCTTTGTTGCAACCAGCTGTGTTGACTGTCGTGCCCATCTCTAGAATCAATCTCGACTCCAGCTTTAAAGATTTACCTGCAAGATGACTGGTGTTAGACCAATGAGGGATCACATTTTACCCCTTTTCCTACATTACCAACAAAAATGGAAGGTGCATAACAAGCATTCACCAGTTGAAAGTAAACAAATCAAAAATAAAGAATTGTCACTGCTGATTTGACTAACTTATTTGCGTTATGTGCAGGTATAGGAAACAAATCAAAAGGAAACTATCGATGCTTTGCTGTTTTTGCTGACTTGTTTGTTTCATGTGCAGAAACAGGATAAGTTTGGTTGCTGTTTATTCATCATTTCCAGTATGAGTGGGGTAAAATGCGGCTCCCACAAGGGTGGAGCCCAGCTCATTTAGGTTGTGCAAAGAATTTCAACGCTCAGTCACTAAAAGCAAAGAATTTCATTAAGGTTTTATTTATTCATATAATAAGATGATAGGTGTATTTTCATTTTTGAGACAACTAAACAGGGGTATTATGACAGATGAATCTGAAAGCTTCAAAAGAAAATCTTTGTTATTACAAAGAAGCTACAGGAAGAGCATAAATAAGTAAGTTATTTGACAACTTTCGGAAGCAACTTTTTCTCTGTTTCAACAAAGGTGAAATTCTGTGTTCACTACCACATAAAAGCTTGAAGTTTCTGCATAAAATGTATCATGATGACAGTCACAAGTAGAGATACAGGCTGAGGTAAAGGAGATACAGTCATAGCCACGGCTATAGAAACATAACATTTGAAAATACAGAAAATATTCCCAGATTCAGCCAAAAAACCAGTCTTACGAATAGCATTCTTTAGAAAGCTTTTACCACTCCAGCTAAAACGGAAAAAATAAAATGGAGAAGAATATTTACAGAAATTTACAATTTCCATTTTCAGCCAGGGGTTCTTCATGGTGGCGGCCTGCAATGAGGTCAAAATATGAGCTAGGGTTTTGTGAATTTCAACCAAGTTCAGGAGGAGTCATGGCCAGCAGATAAAAATAGTTCCAGATTTAACCTCATATCATTTCACGAATTTTGAAAGAGGTTGCAATATCACAGAAGTGCAAAACAAATAGGTATTGTAGCTACGAAGAACGAGATCACAAAAAGATGGAAAATCACAAGTGCAGAGCCACGAGGTAGTAGAAATAAAGTATATCAGAAAATTGTTTGAAGCCGCGCCTAGGCCAACCAGGTTTGTTCATGGCACGCAAGAGTAGGAGTTTTCATCTCCCGTGGCGGCCGAGACAAAAGACCAGTAGAAGAGCAAATTCTCAGAGGGAGTAAACATCAAGAGTATACATAGAACCCACGGCCTGAAGACCTGTATAAGTTTCCACAAGCTTATAAAAGATATCCATGTCGGCCAAAGGGAGAAAACCCAGAAGAAGCAAAGAAGAGCCGCAACTTGCAAACCTAATAGGCACTCAATATACAAGAGAATAAAAGCATAAGTTACTCTAAATTCCACGTATGAGAAACCAGCTATAGTTCAGCTGAAGTCGCACACAGGAAAAAAGTAATATGAAAAAACAAAAGGAATATGCAGAATAGTAGCGACTACAAGGAAGGCATAATAAAGCTTTCAAAAGTTTTTTTTAAAACAAGGAAAAAGGTCCATGTATTCGCCAAGTTAAAGCTCACCTCTGTTTTTTCCAGTTATCTTCAAACTTCTTTAGAATAGCAAAAAATTATCGAAACTACTGAAGGCCGCGTCCAATAAAGCTTCTAAATGCTTTCAAAATATTAGAAAATGACCGAAACAAACCAGCAACCAGATTTACCAAGCAACAAAGCTTCTAGATGCTGAATAGTGGCGGCCAAGGTGAGAGGTAGTTGCAGAATGGTGGCGCGCAAGAGCAAAAATCTCCAGGTGACTTTGAAAACGGCAGAAAACAGTGAATTTGCAAAGTAAAAGCTGAAATGGTGAGTTCTGATGGCATCCAAAATACAGTTTCCCAGCACTTAGGGTCGGTTAGGGCTTCCTTCATGGTGGCGGTGCTCAGAGCATATCAAACAGCAATGTAAAAAGAGAATGAATGTCTTTACATTCATTTTAGGGTTTTGAGAACCCTAAAAGGGTTCGATGGAAGTGAAAGGCTTGTTGCCTTAGGTTTATTTCTTTCTGAAAGGTATTTTCGAAAATGCATGGACGTGGCATTCTCTATGCCTTAAGATTTTGATGTCTTTTAGGAGACTTTTAGTCTTTTATTTATATTTTGACTTTCCATTTTTAAAAATATAAGTCTTGGTTTTTAGAATGATTTTTATTTATCATTTTAAAGATCTTTATGCAAAATGGAGCCAAAAAATTAATGTAAAGAATGGTACTTAGGAGTCTTGTATTTGACTTAGTCAAAGGTCTTTATTTTGCATTATGTTCATTTTTTGTAAATCTCTATTTTAAAATGATAAATACAAATCATTTAAAATAGATGATATTCGAAATGCAAATGAGAGTATTTTAAATATAGTTTCAAATTCTAAGCTTTGCTTAAATTTTGGAGATAATTGAGAGATCAATGCCAACATCTTGGAGCGATTTTAGGGAATTTGGAGCACAGAATCAGGAGTCTTCTTTCAGTTTTGAATTCCTTTTGACTCTACTTGAGTCAAGGAGTGATTTGAGGCATGGATTTGGTGTTTACTTTCAGTTTTGAACCTGATTTGTGGGGGTTATTGCTTGCATACGGATCATCAAATTGATGAAATTTGACAACTCTTCTTGGAGTTGGTTGGCATTGCATGCCCTATTTTGGAGGAGAAGATTGACAACACATCAGGATTTTGGAGCCAAAACTCAATTCCGAATTTGGAGACATTTTCTATAAGTCCTTCTTTCTCTTTTGATAGGGTTAGTTCTTGATTTGGGGGATTGCTGTGAGAGCATTGACTCGGATTTTTGTAACTCATGATTTCTTGAAATTTGTAATACAGATATCCCAGATTTTGGAAAGAAGCTTGTATTTCCTTCTCCAATCAGTCTTGTGCAAGTATTGTGTGTAAGCTTTTAGGCTAAATTTTTGTGCTTTCCATGAAATCCTTCTATTCAACCTTGTTGCCTCAATATATTGTTTAGATTCAGTATGTTATAGTGCAGGTCTTTGACTGTGTTTTCTTACATTTGTGGAACGTTTGTTATGAAAACAGTATTGTTTTTCTTTCAAGCTAACTTCAATCATAGGAGCCTTTCAAATGAAATATTTATGCAAAATATACTTGATTGAGTTGTGAATCTTTAGTTTCAATTTGATTTATCTAATGAGATTTTTAAAAGTAGATTCAGGTTATCTGTCTCATATTGGTGAATCACCTTCTTTAGCTATATTTCTTTTAAAAAGAACCTTCTATCTCTTTCCTTTCTGAATTTTTCAGCTTTACCAGAAAACCCAAAGGGAACCAGCCCATAATCTGGAGGTTCACTTCATTCCCTGGTCACCCACAACCTCGAAGTGTCCCAATGTGTGAGTAGGTTGCTTGAGTTCATAGGTTTAGCAAGGGTGCAAATTTTATTTGACAACAATAACAACATATTTAATTCTAAAGCATTTCCTAATTGAGCTGATTTTAACACCATTGGTAGTACCATTGTTGATTGCTCATTGTATTTACATTGCTACTCACCCCACTGAATAAGTGGTTGAGGTTCTTTATGTTACATTCTACTCCTGCTGAATAAGTGGTTGAGTTTTCATTTTGCTTTCATGTTATGCCCTTTGAGTTCTCATTTTGCTTTCATATTATCTAGTTATTTATGATTGCATTTTGGCTAACGCTAATGGGTGAAGTTTTTGAAAAGAATCGGTGTGGTTATTACAATGGTATCATAGCTGGTCATCCTGCTAGCTTGTGCCTCACATTGCTTTCAGTAGGAAAAAGATCTCTGAGTGATAGAGAAATCAGATACTACGACAGAGAGAAGAAGAGACAACAGTTTTAGACTCCTCCAGTTTCAGTTGAGGAAACTTTCTTAGAAGTTCTCAGAGTTCGGCAACAACAAGAGGTTGTTAGTGACAAAGCGGTTGAAACCATGGCAAAGAGAGATAAGGGACCAACCCGAGAAGACACTCTAGATACCAAAGCAGAGAGAAGTTTTGATTGCATGTCATAGTTGTTGGCTAAGATGTGCTAAAATGTGACTGTCACACCTTAATGCCAAAATAATGAGACTCGTGCCTCAAATGTTAACCATAATAGGGACAAAGTGGCCATATTGTTGAATTGACTAGGTGATTCGCCGCAAGACCTCTCCAACTGACCTTCACTTGAAGGGAGGAACCTCCATCCGAAAAAGAAGCTCAAATTCCTATCACTGATGAAGTGAGAACTAGCTACATGGAGTATATTACCCTTCCTATAGAGATCCGAGAGATTTTGGCATCGGACTAGTTGGTGAACCAAAAGAACAAGAGAGGAGGTGGAAGATATGAGAATTGTGGTCCTATGGCTCCAAGGGATTATCAACAAGCCCTTGGGAAGGTGCTCTAGCACATTACGGTGGGAGCGATAAGTGTTTGGCTAGAGCTTGGGTCTAGAAGCTTGATAACTATCTTTCATTGAGTCTGATGTCGGAGTTGGACGCCACTAAGTTTGCCACTCTTCATTTGGGCAGAGCTGCGCATGAATGGCCGTATTACGGTTTGGTCTCTCTTGGCCATAACGTTATTGTGACCTATGGTCTATTCACTGAAAAACTAATTGAAATATTCGACCAAAAGTATCCTAAAGTGAAGTTTTGAGAGCTGGCCCAATTGAAGCAACATTGTTCACTTGATGCATATTTTATTGACTTTCAAAGGCCTTATGTGTGCCCAACATCATTGAAAATAGAGTTGCAGTTCTTTTCACTGAAAGATTAATGGAACCGTTGAAAGGATGGGTGGAAGGCTTTTGATCCAACAATTCTCTCAAAGGCGGTTAGAAAAGCAAGATATATGGAGTTGGCTTCCCTTAGGCCAAAATTTCATTCCAAGCCCTTCTCACATAGGAAGGATAAGAGACCATCTTATAAAGATGAAAATCAATTCCAAGAAGTTTCTTTCGCGGATGGATGATGAAGTCCGAAATGAGCTTCGAAGAAATAAATTATGCTTTACTTGCAAGAAACCGTGGACCCTACGACACAAGTGCTTCAAAAGAGTAAAATGTCACCATATGGAGGTGTATTCTAGTGATGAATTAGTGTCTAATATATGAAAAAAAGGGTCATATTTGGAGAAAGAGATGTAGAAAAGGCCGTAAGAGAGGTTGAAGAAGACCAAGAAAGTGGGGGTTCATTTGCCCAACTCTCTAGCTTCCAAAATAACGAGTCCTTTAGAGTTCGTGGTATACTTCTTGGGCATTGAATCTTTGCTCTTATTCATAGAAGAACAACTCACAGTTTCATTGATGAGGGGATAACAACCAAGTGAGGCCTGAAATTTGAAGAATTTGAAAGTTTCTAAGTCATGGTGGTGGATGACTTCACAATCACTTGCACTCGCATTATTTCTAATATGTGTATGTAGCTTGGAAATTATGAAGTCAAAGATGACTTCTATGTTGTGAGCATTGGTGACACAAATGCAATTCTTGGTATGCAATGGTTGTGTCTCTTAGACATATCACTTTGAGCATTCAAACCATGCAGCTGAAGTTTACATCAGATAGTAAGAAGGTGGTTTTGAAAGCGATGTCAAATAAAGGTGTGTGTATAGTTTCATTCAGAAGGATGGAAAGGTTAATTCGTTATAATATGGTAGAGTGGGCAGCAGAGTGTGTGATCATTCCTTCCAATCTTCTAGAAGACAAGAGACATTATCATCTTGATGTGCAAGCTTTGCTCTCCAAGTGTAATGAACAACCCCAATTTTTTTTTTTTCTATTTTGCACCCTTGTTGAATGTGTTTGGTTTGATTGTGTTTTAACATTGTTTGTCATAAATCATTCATGTTTTGACACTGTAAGAAGAATATAAAGCATGGACATGAAATAGAAGTAATACACACTAGCCAGGATTATATTCAAAGCTCTTAATAAAGTAATCCGGTTAACAAGAATTAAATTGTCCTGAAGTTACAATAAACAATATCAGAAAACAAATTTCAGACCTGGAAGAGTCGCTAGAACAACAGCTAAGAGGTCTTCTTCAAGTTGCTTCCTTCACCAATAAGATGAGCTCTCAACCCCCAGCATAAGCTTGCCCAAGACCAACACCATGGGTACTCAAGGTTGGCTCCCTAGCAGGAGAATTGTAACTTTTGATTGCTTTTTGTTTCCTCTCGAAGTTTCTCAGTAAGAAGGAAATCAGACTTAGAGATTGAATGCCATACAACTGTATAGATGTCTTTATTAAGAACTTTATAAAATCTCAGAATACTTCTTCAAACCTCGAATAAGTATCATAACAGTAGTAAGGGGCTCGTTAAAGCCACACACAACAACCAATATATAATCCTTTATCTCTTGCTTGACCACGCCCAAAAGCCCCGATGACAGTCTTCAATGGTGAACAAAATAAGACATTACTAACATTTAAAAATATGTTTTCTCACATCCACAATGCCACTCCTCCTTGAGAAGTTTGGTCTTGTCTATAAAATCCTAAACTCACCTAAAATATGTGCTCTTGTGCTTGACAGAATCGCCTTGAGGAGAGGGAGTCCATCAAACCATACCCATTTTGATTTTTCAGTTCATCTTGGAACTATGAGCAAAAACATAGGTTAAGGTCCAACAAACCAATACTTAACCACACAACACTAAAATTAAGCAATCCATACAAAAAACCCACTCTAAAAACCTCAAAAGAATTGGAAAATCTTCATTTTTTCACCTAGATTTGATTCTTGATTGAAACCACCAATCACCAGCTTGAGCAGGGCTTTCATTGCTGAAACTAGTCTTAGACAACGAGGGTTTTCATCCTCAAATCCATTTTTTAGTCCTCTGGTATCAAACAAGCAACACCTCTGTAATCCAACAAAACATCCACGGTAGAAATGACCTTGCAAATGAAGCTTTTAAAATTTTACTTGCAAATTAGGTCGAGGAAGGGAGAAAACCCTAATCCTCAATTAAGTGATATTGACATTCTACCTACTCTAGCACCACACCAAATTAATGTTTGTCCTATTGTCAAGTAAAATATGACTGGGAGTGAATACGTTCTTGTGTTATAGTTGTTCCTTAAAAAAAATTCTCCCTAAAATTAGTTCCGATTTAGGTAAACATATAAATGTGATGCGTGGAATTATGACAAGGAAGTGTGCAAATGTGAAACAAGGCTTAAGTTGTTGTCCTGGGATTGAATGCCCATGAAGACCTTTCTTTAATTATTGCTAGCAGTTGCACCTTTGTGTGCAATGGGTACGTCGAAAAGGTGTGGAAAGTTAATAACGAAATTTTTTGATCTAAAATATGCATTCAATTATAGGGATCCAAACATGACTAAAATAAAATCTTTGAATTAGAAAAATATTCACAATCCATTATTAAGCTCATTTTATGTTTGGAATAGGGAGAGATGGAGAGACAAGGAGAGATAGGTATATAAAAGAGAGAGAGAGAGGGAGAGAGAGAGAGAGAGAGAGAGGGAGGGGGGGTGGAAGTTGGAGATAGAGGTAGAGATGTACATGGAGAGGGAGAGAAAGAGAAAGAGGAGAGAGATAGAAATGCAAATGATAAATATATAGAGGAGAGAGAGGGAGGGGATGAGAGAGGGTAGATATAAATATAAATATATAGATAAGAAGCCATATAAAGAGAGGTTGAGAGTGAGAAATATAAGTTTAGAGAGAGTAATATAATTGTGTAATAAATAGTCCTTATTTAATGCATAATTTGATATATAATATTTAGTAAGATTTTGAGATTATTTAGTATCAGTTAATAAATTGAATATAACATCATTACATAATAAGTAATATATTGTATAATATTATAATATACATTATACTATATAAAATATAAATAATTAATAACATATAATATTATTTATGTATTATATAATATAAATATAATATATAAATAAAATAAAATAATATACATAAAGATAATATACAATATAATTTATAATAATAATAGTATGATTGTTATATATGTAATAAATATTATATACAATTAAAAATATAATAATATTATATATAATTTAATTTGAAGTATATAATATATATTATATATTAATTATATTATGTTAAATTTAAATATTATATATAATAGCAAATTAAAATATTTAATTAAAATAAGAAATTTAGCTTAAAAATTTAAATTAAATCTTAGTGGATTGTATAATCCCGCTTTGTTAAAAGGTCAATTAAATTGTTAATTTTTTTATTAATTAATTAAATAATACTATATGTTAAAAAGTATATTATATTTGATTATTTTGATATTTTTATTTAACACAATGGATTTTTTTGCTGAAAACATTAATGTAATACATGAGATTTTATTCTTAGATCATTTAGCAAATATGCATTCACTTACAAGTATTGAAACACAATTGAAACAAAACTTTTGAATTATAAGATATTTTGAAAGTGGTAAAATCACTATAACAAATACAAGAGTTATAGAAATGATTCAGATTATCATTTGAAGCAATATGACTATTGTGATTTCATCATTGTATAGGAAGCAATCTATTCAACCCATACCCACCCAGTTTCAATTGCTTTTTCAATATAAATTGGGGTTTAACAACCTATGTACAACCTAATATATTATATTGTTAAAGAGATTATATATGTAATAATCTTTTTGCATAAGATCAATTGATAGTTCAATAATAAATTTTGTTGTTTTTGCAACAAAGGTTTCAATGGAGAAGTGATGACTTAAAATCAACCATGCATCCAGTCACATAATGTGTAATGGCATTGATAGGACAAAGAGACTCAAGCAAAAGTCTTTTTTCCAAAGTATAGAATGTAACTTAGAAACACCATTGACCCAACATATCTCGACATGAATTAGCATGGAATCTCTGGATAACTTGGATCATTACAATCTCTTACATACATATTTCTAGATAAAATAAATCCAACAAAATGAAACAGCTATACACAATAATTAAAAAAACTAATTAAAACTGTTAAATGACTTGTATCAAAAAATAGTAACAAATGTATGAATAAAAAATGACAATTTGACAATTTTCAAAGAGGGCAATCTAAAGAGGTGAAGCTTCTTTCTCTACTGAAAGTTGTAAAATATATAATTTGGATGAGACATTATGAATTCCAAAACTTGATCTTAGTCTAGTGGAAAACTACCAACCATTAAAAGAGTAATAAAAGCTAAAACATTGGCACAAGGAGACCAGGTGTGAAAGAAAGGAGATGGCAAGAGGATAAAACATTTGAAATTTTTATGACACCTATTGTATTGGATGGAACATGTGTCAACCAAAAAATAATTAAAAATTTTCTGTAACAGAATGCAAAGAAGACGAGGGGAATAAATCTATTCACCTTTGTTCTGTTGTAGCTGTTTTTTTGTTTGGTTAGTCATTTGCTAATTTCATAAAGAATATAGGGCAATCCTGAAAGAGGACACATAAGTGGATGGAGTTTGCATGCATGGCATATAGGTGGAACACTGGTGGCAACAAAACATGACATACAGGTGGAACCAACCACCTGTAGTGAGACTGGTGGCGATCAAATTGAGAAAAGGCATGATATCTGATGCATGTTCCTTACCAGTTTGATAGCAGTATCTGGTCTCACCGATATAGAGAATGCCATGAGCAAGGGATTTCATAAACCCCTTTTGTAAGTGTAGCATTAATAGGATCCTTGGCATTTCTCAGGCTGTTTCTAAGAGTTTTGTAAGTTTTTAATAAGCTTCGTCAGTTCTAAGTATTGGCAATCTTGTTTGTGATAGATTGTATGTATGGTATGTCAGATTTCCAATTACCCATATCAACTTCAGATATAGGAACTCTTATTCCTCTTTTGGCCTTGTCCGAGGATTTCTTAATTTGTCAATCACAATAGCTATTTTGCTTGATGAATTTTCGTAGAAGTTTCTCTTTTTTCTTGAGGTGATCAGGGTTAAAGATTCGAAAAGCTGTAATAGACAGAATATCCATAACCCTTGCTCTCTAAGACAGATGGTGGTGAGAATCAGTTCTGATGTATACAACTGTATGTTTTAATTTCTCTAAACTTGTTGAGAGAAGCACATCACTGTTATAGGTGATTAAAACACCTACGCGATCAAACCCATGCCTCGTAGTCATCTTTTCTATTTTATTTATGCCATTTCAGATCTCTTGCTCGCTAATGCAAAACCATGCAAATTTGAAGTGAAAAGATCCCTGCAGGTGTTATTACATTAGATTCCTTGTATATTCTCCACACATTTTCTTGCTTGATATTTTAAAGCACGACGTGCATGAGACATGTTGTGACCTTTTTCACACATCACCCCATCCCAGATGGGGACCCCCCCTAATTTTTGCTCCATTCTGGTCTTTTGGCTTTTGTTGGTGCGTCTCTCTCTCTCTATCTCTGGTCCTTCCGGGGATGTCTCGTCGTTTGACCTGGGTTGAAGTATTGTTCAAGTCTGTGAAATTAGGGTTTTCATTAGGCAGGCTTAGTAAAGGTCAAACTGAGTTGTAAAATTGAAATTCGAGCTTAGTACAGCAGTCAGAAGACTTCCAGCAGGGTCCCACTAAATTTTCACTGTGTTCCGACAACTTACTATTTTTAGTAAGTATTCAATTTGGGACTATTTTATCGAGATTTTGGAATTCTATCAGTTCCACCACAATCAGGCAGCTTCAGAATGCCTACACGCGAAATTTGAATGGATTCCGACAATTGGCTATTTTTAGCAGTTAAGCCTTCAGAGGCTGTTTTCAGGATTTAAACGAGCAATTCTCCGGTGAGTGACAGGGGAATTGATCTGGGTTTTCAAAGACCTTCGCGATGATGTTACATGCAAACCGAGATGGTGACTTTCAGAGTTCAGCCTCCCGAGGCTATTTTTAGGGTTTGCATGCATGAATTTTCAGTGCATGTTCAGATATTCCATGTGGGTTTTGCGAGGCCTTCGCAATGATATGACATGCAGATGGATCGGGTCAGTTTTCAAGGACTTACTATTTTTAGCCAGAGCCAAAACTTTGACCAATTTTCTGGGTTTTTCTGGGTTTTTTGAGATTCCATGGACACTGTGACATGCAAACTCGCCCGACATCCGGGTAACCATTTTCCAGACACTTACTATAAATAGCAGTATCATCCCAGCAGCTACCCACCACTCCAGTCCAGCAATCAGGTGCAATCAGGCACGATCAAGGACAGCCAGGAACAAATCAGAGCACATTCAGATCAGATTAGGGTTTCCCCTGCCACATCTAAAAATAGATGAAGCAAAATGCATGAAATGACAGAGCGAAGCAACGCCACCGGAATCAGCATCCTTCAGGCTACCGGCCGGTAAAATTTGAACACGATCTGAATACTTACTATTTTTAGCAAGTCACCTCATGGCTAAAAATAGCACGTCCTCGTCAGGAAAAATGTGTGAATGAGTCTCTTTCAGCATCGAGTACAAATGGAACAAATTTCAAAGCAAACAGGGGTACAAAATTGGTCGATTCTGGGGTTTGCTAAAAATAGAAAATGGCTAAAAATAGCACGTATTGCGCCAGATAAGATATGAATAGGATGACAGCACCCGATGGAGGCACAACCACGCCAGTTCCAGTTCAGAACAGGGTGAAAATCAATGAAACCCTAATTTCTCCGAATTTGCTAAAAATAGAAAGCCAGGCTAGGGCATAAAAGGCGTTGGAAATTTTACAAACATAACTGATAGGCAAACACCTTCATATGCGCCCCGGAGGAATGAAAGCTTCAAAATTTTCTAAGTGTGAGATTTCCTTGAGCAAGGGCTATATGCGCCCAGGGAAGGTGAAAGGTCACCAGAAATGCATCGAAATTTCCCCAAGACATCAAAATTTCCTGAGGCATCCTCAAATGCGCCTAAGATGGAAGTCTACAAGGCAAAATGCGCCTAAAGAAGCTGAAAGGTCACCGGAAACACATCAAAAAATTCACTAAGGCAAAGAAGTTTCCTCCTAGCACTGGCAAATGCGCCTAAAGGAGGTGAAAAGACACTTGAAAGGCGTGGGTTTTCCTTGACCACCATGAAATGCGCCTAAGATGGAAGTCTACAGGGCTAAATGCGTCCAAGGAAGTTGAAGAGCCACTAGCTAGGCGTGGGGTGAAGAGAAAAGCGCTCAAGGTTGAAATAAAAGTCTACCCCCTTATATGCGCCTAAAGGAGGTGAAAAGACACTTGAAGGGCGTGGGTTTTCCATCCTAGCACTTGCAAATGCGCTTGGGAAATGGAAGTTGCTTGGCCTATATGCGCCTAAAGGAGGTGAAGAGTCACCCTGGGCGTGAGAGTTCTTCATGGCATTTGTGCCCCAAGTAAAAGGTAAGGATGAAAGGTAAAAAGGTGAAGGTGGAAGCTACACTTGAGGGATGCGCTAGAAGGATATGAAGGGTCGCCTTGTGAAACATGCCTAGAAGGGAATAATACTAAGAGGGGCGTAATTTTATTTTATTCTTCCCCTCTTTACTATAGAAAATGCGCCCTTGTTTGTGAAAAGTGTGATAAAGAGGGCCTAGGCGTGGGAAGGCCTAAGAGATTTAAATTTGAATGGAATCATGAGGTGTGAAGTGCACTCTTAATGTAAGATTTCCTCCACTACATGAGATTTGCACCCAAGGCTACAAAGTCGAGTTAATTTAATAAAATATTCCTAGGGCTTTTTCTTAAGGGAAGATAAAGAAGACGCCTAGAGGATGATGCCAGTTGCCAGAGGTACACAAAAAAATCTTCAGAGGAAAATTCTTCAGAAAAAATCAAGATAGTTTGCCAAGGCCGAGAAGATCGAAATTATAGGAGTGAAAGACATCCAGAGTAAAAAAATAAAAATAAACATTGGCCTTGTTATTATTTTAAATAAAAAAAATTAAACGTACCCCTTCATCCGGATACACATGAAAACTATAAGTTCTGAAGGGAATTTTCTTCTGGGTATTGAACGTTCGCAATTCAGAGATGATTTGAACTTACTCCACACCTCGCTTGTGTCGTTTTGATAGAGAATTTTACTCGGTGCCTGTTTTGATGAATTTCCTAAGACAAATTTAAAATTTCTCTAAGGCAAAAGAGACGAATATCTCTTCTCGAAGGATGTTTTAGCTCAAGAATTGAACTCAATGACTTGAATGATTTTACAGCATGAAATCAAATGACTTAGCCGGATAAAGTAAAATTGTTCGAAAGGGTGATTGGCTTAATATTTTAAAGAAGCAAATATGATGAAGCAGGCCTGTGCAAGAGTGATGGAATTTTGAAATTCTAGAAGCTTAAGATTCTGATGCTCTGGATGACAAGTGTTGCGACTGGAAAAGAGAGGGAAAATGGAATTCGAAAATACACTAAGTATAGCCTCTACTGGATTTCGACCTGGCTATAAGATTTTGAATCCTTTTCATTCTTCTCACAGATTGCTAAGTGCAAAACATTCTCTGAGGCTGAAGTGCAAATTTGAGAAAGAAGTTTGAAGTGGCTGAATTTTTTTGAATTTGAGTGAAGGTGTGGATTTGCTGAAAGGTACGATTTGAGAAGAAGCTTCTCAATTGTTGAAGTGCAAACTTCTGGAGTCTCAAGTTGACTTGTTGAAGTAGGAGTCTATAGACATAGAAGCTTCTTGAACTACTGGAGAAGTGCGAAGTTGCAAAGAGAGGTCTCAAGTTGCTGGAGGCTGAAGTACGAATTTGAGAAAGAAAATTGAGTTCTTGAGAAATACGAGTTTGCAAGCAGAGGTATTGTGTTGACAAGGGCGTGGCTTTGCAAAGTTTAAAGTTCGAAGTTGCTGAAGTACGAATTTAAGAAAAGAAATTGAGTTGCTGAAAGTGCAAAGTCAGAAAGAGAAGTGCAAACTTAAAAGGAGAAGTTTCAAATCTGTTGAGGGCGAATAGCTGCAGGCAAACATTTCCCAGCATTTGACATTGTGTTGCTGCAAGTAGAGAAACTTCTAAGAAAACCTTGAAGTAAACAGGCGCAGTTGAGAATGGCCGAGTCAAGCAGAAGAGCTGCAGGCAAAAACGTCCACGCTGAGTCCAGACAGGCAGTAATCAAAAAATTGAGCAAGTCTTTCCTGCCAGAATCAAAATTCACATCAAAGTTGGGTAGGCTGGCAGACACGAACCTGGGCTCGTTTAACCTGGAGGCGTTCAAAAGAAGGATAATGGGGACTGGAGGCCATCGCCCATCAGTGACTTCACATAGTATCGTCAGAAGTGGGTTATATGCAGCTGCAAATTTTCCACCAGCCATCATTGTTTGGTGGTTCTATCTTCTATTGTGAGTAGCTAGCAAGGCTTGTTCGTCTTTCCAATTCGAATAGAGTAAAGTAGAATAAATTTTGTTTCCATGCAAGTAGCGTTAATTGTGGAATGCAACATTGGTTTGAGCATATCTCCCTATATCCATACCACTAGCAGGCTTGCTGACGGTAAGTCTGCCCTGTGTGGTCAACTGGAATTTCAGCACTTAACTTCGGTTGCGTTTTGTGTGTCCACTTGCTTCGTGGTGAAGGGGTGTGCATGTTGAATCTCGATCTAAATATCTACCTATCCTTTGAAGATTGCATCAGCTTTGTCAGAGTTGTCCGAAGAGTAGACGATACAAAGTTTGGTTTGGAGATCGTTAAAGCTAGTTTTGCCTTCCATCCTTAGAAATAGGTTGTAGGATTCCTATCCCTTTCCCTTTAATTCAGTATTTCCGGATCGATTCGAACATCAGAACAATATCGTCAAAATCATTCATTGTTTCACTGTGATTGAACAACTACGTAAGTCCCCTTGAAATAACCAGCATATACACATCAACCAACTGAGTCTATTCGCGATAAAAGGAACCTTGGAGTTGAACGCATGAACTTTCACGCAATCTTCGCATGCAGAATACTTTGATCAAGAGAGAATAGAGCGACCGTTGGACAACTTTATTCTGTGTTGATGTCGTCATAAAAAACACGTCAACAAGACACTTGTTTAATTTGTCCTTGAAAATTCTCCATTTCCAATTCCTTGCTGCCCCACTTCGACCAAATCCTGTCACCAACTTACAATCCACTTTACATAATTACTCATTTAGAGGAATGAACCAAGGCTGTGAATATATGTGTAGAAACCCTTGTTTCCCCCTGATTCTAATTCTGACTGTTTTTTGTTTGTTTTTGCAGTTTTTTGGTTTTTTTGATGTTTTTGAGCATAAATGCAATAATGCTATTTTGCAAGAAATAAATAATAAATTCTATAAAAAATAAATCAACTCTGAAGACTATAGATTCTTTTGCTAATATGGATGCCAGTCTATTTATCAATCTTCTGAAAACGATTACAATAAAGATCCAAGTACATGCAAACAATAAGGCAATAAATTATTTGATGAAAACCTGATTTGCTGCAATATGAAAATGGACTTGATTTGGTACGGCTGCAAGAAATACTTCTTTCTCCCTCTTTCTGATGATCCCTAATGAGGCCAGGAAGATATGCGCCCAAACTGGTGATGGCAGACTGAGTATAAAGTAGGCGATTTGCTTGCAAATGAAAGTTACGCCCCTTTCTGATGGAGGTACGGCCTGGTAACAGCAGCAACCAAATGAAAAGTACGACCTTTATTGATGTATCTAAAATCTCAGGTAATAGGCGCTTGGAAAGAAGAATCTCTGCTGGAAGATTATTACTTTGAAACCTCTGAAGATGAATGATCTGTGATGCTCTGTAATTTCTTCTGAATGAAGAAATCTCTTGCGTGGCAATAAATCAGATGATATCTCACACCCTTTGAATTGCTTTCACTGGAGATGGCTCGTTCCCCAATGCTCTGAGACTGAAACCCTAGGCTTCCTTGCTCTGACGAAACTTGACCAATTTTCAATTCACAATAATCATAATGGCTCGAATTCCCAAGCAAATGCATTATACTCATGAAAAGTGTGATTTCCTTAATAATAGGGAATCATTAAAAATTCGACTTTTCCTATTTAATTAATTCAATAGTCTCCAGCCAAATTTTAATAATAAAATATAATCATCAAAATGGCCCCTATTCATGATGGGCGACCCCTTCACTGAAATCACTTAAGTTATAATAAAATATTATAACTTTATTTTATAATGCTTCCACAATTAGTATTTAATTAAATCAATTAAATATTAATATCTCTCTCAATATTCACCCGATGCTCGTGCCGTCTGAAGCTGACGAATAAAGAAGTGATTCTGAACGCTATCAATCCATACTGCTAAAAATAGCAGGGGTTCCACGCTGAGTACATAATACTGCTAAAAATAGCAACTCAGGCTAGAAGTGTCCGAACGAGCCCGAACGAAAGCCAACTGATCAATTACTGACAATCTGAAGCTGAGCCAAACTCCATCAAGACCCTCTATCCAATCTATCAGCCTACGAGGGTCGCATAATAGGCTAATCCTGTACTCTGAGAGATGTCAACTAGAATGGGACATGACAGTCCGCCCCTCCTGAAATTGCTTGTCCTCAAGCAATCTCAACTCCGGATGCTACGAAATATCCTCGCTCTCGCATGTAGTATCCTCCACTGGCAAATCTCTCCATTTCACGAGATATTCCCTGATAGTCCTCCTACGCAACTGTCTCTCCCTGTACTCCAGGATGGACTCAGGTGCTAAGATCAACTTTCCCTCATCATCTAAGGGAGGTAGAATTGCAAACGGCACCACACGATGTCCCAGCGCCTTGTTGAGGCGTGATACATGAAAAACATTGTGTACCGTGCTCTCCGCCGGAAGCTCAAACTCATAAGCCACCTCTCCAACTCGCCTTGGGATCCTGAAAGGACCGTAATAACGTGGCTTAAGCTTCTCTGACCCACTCTTCCTAAGAGTGGACTGACGGTAGGGCTGCAGCATGAGGTAAACCATGTCACCCACCTCAAAATGCCTCTCCGTCCTCTTCTGATCTGCATACTGCTTTTGCTGATTTTGTGCCTTGGCGATATTTTCCTTGAGAGCCCTCATAGTATCCTGACTCTCCTGCAACAAGTCTCCAGCACTCAGCACTCTACTGTCGCTTAGTAGCAAATCTAGAAAACTCGGCTCCTCATACCCATACAACGCCATAAAAGGGGACATCTGAATAGTCATGTGAAATGTCGTGTTGTAGCAATACTCGCACAAATGAATCCACTTGACCCATGCCTTCTGCTGCCCTGCAATATAATTTCTGAGGTACCCTTCCACCCACTTATTTACTATCTCTGTCTGCCCATCTGTCCGTGGGTGGTAACTGGTGCTCGGTGTAAGCTCGGTCCCACAGAGTCTGAATACCTCCTGCCAGAAGTGACTCAAGAACCGACTATCTCTATCGCTCACAATGCTCCGAGGCAACCCATGTAGTCTGAATACCTCACGAAAGAAGACCTCTGCCACCTGTGTAGTTGTGTAGGTAGTGGTAATTGGAAAGAAGTGGGCATACTTCGTTAGCCGATCCACAACTACATATATGCAATCTCGCCCCTAGGCTTTAGGCAAGCCCGTAATGAAGTCCATTGACAGGCATTCCCACTTCCTGTCAGGAATCGGAAGTGGCTGCAATAAACCTGCCGGGTATGTGTTCTCCTGCTTGTTCTGTTGACAAACAGGGCACTCACGCACGTACTGAAGAACATCTGCTTTGAGTCCTTTCCATGTGAATCTCTCCCGTATTTGTCTATAGGTTTTGAAATACCCGGGATGTCCTGCAGTCAGTACATCATGAAAGGCTCGCATGATTATGTTTTTCACTTCTGACCCTGGGATCAAATAAATCTTGTTCTTGTAAATGACCAAGTCATTCACAAATGTATACCTGGTATCCACCGTCGATCCCTCAACAATGCTGGAAGCCCAAGTGTCCTTGGCATACTCTGCCACAATCATATGCCTCCAATCCTCCATAATATGAACCATAGAGCTCAAATATGGCCTACGTGAAAGAGCATCAATTACTACGTTCTGTGTACCTTTGATATACAAAATATAAAAGTCATAGGCCTGCAATTTACTGACCCACTTCTGCTGACGATCATTGAGATCTCATTGCCCTAAGAAGTGTCTCAAACTGTTATGGTCAGTTTTGATGCAAAATTTGCTGCCAACAAGATACTGCCTGAATTTTGCTAAGACATGCATGATAGCGAGCATCTCCTTATCATATATGCTATAAAGTCTCTCTGGCCCTCTGAGTTTACGACTCTCATACACAATCGGGTGCTTGTCCTGCATAAGCACCGCACCAATGCCCTCACCTGATGCATTGTACTGAAGCTCAAAAGGCTTCGTAAAGTCTGGTTGTGCTAAAACAGGGCATGTAGTCATCAACTCCTTAAATCTCTCAAAACATTCCTGTGCCTCAGGAGTCCAAATAAATGCACCCTTCTTCAGTAAATCTGTCATAGGGGCTGCATGTCATGAATAACCATTCGCGAATTTGCGATAGAACCCACACAAACCTAGAAACCCTCTCAACTGTGTCAGGTTTGTCGGTGTAGGCCAGTCAATTATAGCGCGGATCTTTTCAGGATCCATCCGCACTCCTCCTGCACTGATGATATGACCTAAATATAACAATTCGGTCATTCCCAAGTCACATTTGGATTCCTTGACGTACAAGGACTCCCTCTCCAGAATATTCAACACGGTCTCCAAGTGAGCCAAGTGCTCCTGCCAAGTCCTGCTGTAAATAAGGATATCATCGAAGAAGACCAATACGAATCTCCTCAGCTGTGAATGAAAAACCCTGTTCATTGTAAACTGAAATGTAGCTGGTGCATTAGTGAGCCCAAATGGCATCACTATAAACTCGAAGTGCCCACAATGACATCGGAAGGCAGTCTTCTCAATGTCCTGCTCACGAACCCTGATCTGATGATACCTCGACCGTAAGTCTATTTTAGTGAAGTAACATGCGCCATGGAGCTCATCAATAAGCTCGTCTATACGAGGTATCAGATACCTGTTTTTGATCGTCCTCTTATTCAGGACTCTGTAGTCAATGCACATGCGTAATGTTCCATCCTTCTTCTTTACCAAAACAACCGAAGAAGCGAATGGTGATTTGCTAGGTCGAATGTGACCCATAGCAAGTAACTCCTTTATTGTCTTTTCTATCTCATCCTTCAACCTCTTAGGATGCCTGTAAGGAGTTATCATAACGGGCTTCGCGCCCTCCTCGAGCTCTATGATGTGCTCAATGCCCCTGTCTGGAGGTCTCCCTGGAGGAATATCACTGAATACCTTATCATGCTTGACTCTCAACTGTTGAATGTCCGGATGATACTCAGTCTTCTGCTGTCCCTCCTGTATAGGTGCTTATGTGCACTCGACAGCCCACTCTACCATGTCGTGACGCATGAGCCTCTCCATCCGACGAAAAGAAATTGTTTTGATGTTGCTGTCTTGAATTGCTTTTAGTATGTGTGTCTTCCCGTCAACATCAAAACGGATCTCCATGTCCTTGAGTCGAAGAGTGACTTCCTCCAATGAATGAAGCCACTTCATTCCCAAGACCAAATCAATATCTCCCAGTTAACTACGTAGTAATCAGCCTTGAACTCATAATTGTTCAAGCGTAAAGGGAGATCCTTAATCATGCGTTCACACCTCAAAGTGTATCCGTCGGCCACCTTAACCCTAAAGCCCTCAAACTCCTCAGTGATGAGTCCATGTTTCTCAACAAACCTAGCATCTATGAAATTGTGTGTGGCTCCTGTATCAAGAAGGGTAATGACCCTCTGTCCTGCCAACACTCTACGAATCCTGAATGAGCCCTCCTACTGAATGCTAGATAGGCGTGCCTCTTGTATCTGAAGCTCTGACTCTATCTCTGCCTTAGGCTCTGAAGCCTCTGGCTTTGACTCCTCAGAAGTCTCCTGCTGTTCGGAATTCTCTGACTCCGAATTCTCATAATACGCCCACATCACACGATTTGCTTTGCCCTTAGGCCTCAAAGGACAATCGTGATTGGTGTCATAGGGACCCTTGCAATAGAAGCAAAGCTTCTTCCTGCGTAGATCATTAAGGGCCTCACGATCCAAAGGTGGTGCTGCTGATTTACCCTTTGAATCGTTTTTAAAATCTGATTTTTCTTTGTTAAAATCAGACTTCTCTCTGTTTCTGTTAAAGCCCTTATTGTCCCTGAAAGATGAAGAACCTCTGGAGTTGAATCTACTAGAAGGTGCTGCCAACTCCATACTCCTTGCCTTCTTCATCGCTTCCTGTAACGAAGGAGGATCAAAGGCTTTGATCCAACCTCTCAATGGCTTTGTCAAACCCTCCATGAAGAGTACCACTAATCGTCTCTCTGAAATGTTCGGAACCATAGCTGATAACTTCTGAAAGTCACCAATATAGGACTCCAAACTGCCACTCTGTCTCAACTGAGCCAAGTCTCTGAAGTAGGATTCTGGATCCTTCCTGTCAAACCGCTCCACCAACTTGTCAACAAACTCCTGATATGATGTGATCCGGTCATGCTGTAGTGTCACCATCCCGTGGTGCCACCAATCGTAAGCCACCCCCTCGAGATGTTGTCGCATATCGGATGGCATCTCTCTCAGCCATCGGGCGCAATGTGAGGAATGTATCTAGCTTACTAATCCAAGCTTGAGCTGTGACCTTACCACTACCATCGAACATCGCTAGATTGAGCCTGTTTGTTGCATGCTTCAGATCATTATTTTGGTTTCGAGGCCTATTCCCCTGTCGAGACCTATAATATTCCACTCTCGAATTCACGAATCGATCAAAATGCATGCGCTCGTGCACTTGTGGTATCAATATATCCCACTCCTCGTTGGCTGCCATAACTGCATCAGCATATAATATGTTCCCAACTTCTTCAACATTCTCCTCAACCTGTTCTCCTCTTAGGAAAGTGGGTCTGGTAGGTCTATTTGCTGTTTGTGAAACAGTCCTGGGTATCCCCTATGAACCTGCATCACTCCTATCCTCATCACGATGTGGTGATGGCCTCCTTGGCGTACCTATCCTTTGTATAGCCATGGTCAACTGCTGTAATATATCAGTTACCTACTGCTGACCTTTTCGCAAATCTCTGAGAGTCTGTCTAACCTCTGCATCTTCCTCCTGAGGATCTCGAGGAATCTTTGTTCTGTCACCCATACCTGTATCTTGTACAGACACCGCAGACGAAGAACCAGACTGAACACCTATCAAGCCTGTAGCCATCTCACCTGCCGGAATAAGTGGTGGCTGCCAAGTTTTTCTGTTTTCCCTCTGATAATATCTCTTCTCTCTATCACTCTGGTGCATGAACAAAATGTTTTTTTCAAACCCAACAAGGATGGCAAGAAACAACTCTGATACCACTGTAGAAACCCTTGTTTCCCCCTGATTTTGATTCTGACTATTTTTTGTTTGTTTTTGCAGTTTTTTGGTTTTTTTGATGTTTTTGAGCATAAATGCAATAATGCTATTTTGCAAGAAATAAAGAATAAATTCTATAAAAATAAATCAACTCTGAAGACTATAGATTCTTTTGCTAATATGGATGCCAGTCTATTTATCAATCTTCTGAAAACGATTACAATAAAGATCCAAGTACATGCAAACAATAAGGCAATAAATTATTTGATGAAAACCTGATTTGCTGCAATATGAAAATGGACTTGATTTGGTACGGCTGCAAGAAATACTTCTTTCTCCCTCTTTCTGATGATCCCTAATGAGGCCAAGAAGATATGCGCCCAAACTGGTGATGGCAGACTGAGTATAAAGTAGGCGATTTGCTTGCAAATGAAAGTACGCCCCTTTCTGATGGAGGTACGGCCTTGTAACAGCAGCAACCAAATGAAAAGTACGACCTTTATTGATGTATCTAAAATCTCAGGTAATAGGCGCCTGGAAAGAAGAATCTCTGCTAGAAGATTATTACTCTGAAACCTCTGAAGATGAATGATCTGTGATGCTCTTTTATTTTTTCTGAATGAGGAAATCTCTTGCCTGGCAATAAATCAGATGATATCTCACACCCTCTGAATTGCTTTCACTGGAGATGGCTCGTTCTGTTAGTAACCGTTGCACCAAAAGCCTGGACTGGTAGTGAACAACACCTTCCCGCGTTAAGGGGGCAACCCCAGGACAGGCCTCGCCGACGAGGACCCTAGACACGTGGCTGGGACAAACCGCGTGGACAGACCTACGTCACCTTCCGCTAGGGGCCCACTCGGGGACATCACAGCCCACCACGCTCCGCGGGTCTCGACCTCGAGACCTCCCGGCTCTGATACCAAGTTAGTAACCGTTGCACCAAAAGGTCGGACTGGTATTGAACAACACCTTCCCGCTTTAAGGGGCCAACCCCAGGACAGGCCTCGCCGACAAGGACCCCAAACACATGGCTGGGACAAACCGCGTGGATAGAGCTACGTCACCTTCCGCTAGGGGCCCACTCGTGGACATCACAATATGGGCCCTATGCGGGTTAAGGAAAACAATCTGGCGAACACTAGTAAACATTTATAGCCATAGTCACTATGGGAAAGAAGATAAATCGCAATGACCAAACTACATCGGGACATAAAACCACAATGGGAAAATCATCCCAGATGGTGACGTTTTTGTGGGCGATCCAAACAACGAAGTGCCAGGTTTGATCATAGCAATCATGTGGGTATAGCCTGGAATGAGGAGAGCCGAATGCGGCAAGCGATTTTGCAACAAGCAATAAAATCTTTGGGAGAAAGAGATAATCGGCAAAATCAACCTCTTCACGAAATTACTGGGTACTTTGAAATGAAAAGAACATCAGTAATTAATGAAATAAATTTTTTCAGGAATAATTGATGGGATGTCTTACCAATCTCCAATTAATGCTAAGTAACGTAGCATTGAGCGACATACCTACAGGGCCATCAAATCGTAGTTACTTCACTTTCCCTCTCTAAAACCCTCACCGAAACCTTATTTTTAGGCTGCAGTTGGCCAAATTGGAGGAGTGAAAGGTCAATACCAACGAGGAAGTGTTTGGAGGAGCGAAAACCAATAGCGGCAGGGAAAGCAGACAAAGGCGGCAAAAACAATTGTAAATTTGGTGAAAATTTCTGAACGGTTGAGATTTGATTAACCACCTTGCCAGGTTTCTCGAGTAATTTCGTTCATTCAGGGACAAAATTAGTTCGTAGAATTCAAATAGGACACGCCTTCGGCAAAGAACAATGCCCCCTTCCGTTAGAGAGAAAAAAATAGAGCGTGCAACATGACAAAAATAAAATAAAATCAATCAACAAAAAAAATATAAAATCAGTTTTAAATAAATTTTAAATCTCATTAATATGTTTCGTTTTGAAAACGAAGTTTAGACCAAATAAAATTTCAATTAGCAACTTAATTTCTTCTGTGAACTGTAAATTTTTTTTTTGCTCTGCAATTGACAAATTAATAGAATTGGCAACAACCATGGTCGCCCTGTAGATAATGCACCGTCACCATGTTTCATTATTCAGATGCCTAACTCCTTTTGTTTCCGTCGCTCGAAGTACTAAGCCATTGCTGGTATTCCTCCTTTTCTCCTCTCCATAGCCTGCAAGAGATTAAAAAGAGAGAGATAAAGTTAACGAATTAGGGCTCAACATCTTATATATATATTTTATTGGGGTTTCTTTTTGTTTTGTTGCGTAGCTCACATTTGCTTTTATGGAGATAAATATTTCATGAATTATTTCTCTAAATTAAAAGAGTGCTTTATTCAATATAATAATTCACTTAGGTTGTCAAATGAAAAAAAAACAGGACATAAAATAGTTAAGTTTCTTATTACATACTTCATTTCCCTAAAAATCTCCTTTATCGAATGGATTCGTTGGAATTATTTAGCAAACATTTGATATTTTCCATAAAAAAAGGTAGAAGGGAGGGAATATGATATTTTAAAATGGTAAAGGGGAGACTAAACTTTATTAGTGTTACTTTTTTTTTTTAAAAGAAAAATACTATTTTTGGGAATTTTTCTTTTCTAAAGTAAATAGTATGTATAAAAATATATATGAATAGATCATTTATATTGATATCTAATATTCATAAGATTATTTTAAGATATGCAATTATAATTAAAATGAATAAATAATTAGTTAAATAAATAATAGTCTAATTTGTACATATAAATATATATTTATCTATACACTCACAAAATTAAATTATATATGAATTATCATATGAAATCAAAATTTGCAGTCGGATGTTATTTCACTAACAGTTTTTTTAACAAAGAAAATTCTTACAAAAGGATACCATTGCTTTTTACATTTATTCTTGATAAACTATCAACTTATTATCTTACCATAACTCAAATGATGTATTATTAAGGTAAATATTTTCCATTGCTTTATTCTTTTAGCCAATAAGGGTATAATTATCTCTATGGGGGTAGCATATGTAATTCAACCTCAAACTTTGTAAGAAATGCTAATGTAATGTATAATAATAAAGAAGATATTAAAATTGACCATGAATAATTAGAAGTATTACTTTCTCATTTAAATTCAAGAATTAACCCTTAATATTAGTATCCTTGAAATTATTGATTGATTTATTTTTGGTAATATCATTAAGAATTAACTGACAAGTAAATATATTGGAATACTTTCTTATGTTAGTGGTTACATCATCAGATAAATGATAGATTTTACTATTATTAGTTACCGGCTCAATAATGATCATTTTAGCTATGTGTAAGCATCAAACAAATAACAATAAGATTAATAATGGTATGTCTAGTGGAGAATACTATTCTCATTAAGAATCAATTTGAACATGAAGGAGATTAAATAACCACTTGCAAAACTTGGATTCAATCTTATAGTCATCTTACTCAAACGAAATAAGGTTTAATCTCTTGGTAAGTACAAGTTAATAAGACACCGCCTTGAAGGTGTGAAACTCATAACATGTTCAATGTTACACTTTTAACTCTTGGAGTGATTTATTAACTTAATGCAAAAAAATAAAAATTGTTGTGTTTTTCTAGGGAAATTATGGGCAGGACAGATAAATTGGAAAACCATAAACTAATGCAACAAGAAGAAATTGAACAAAAAAAACAGATCGAACAGGAGAATCTTATTCCTTTTGAGAGTCAATTTTTTTGAAAGGATTCATTGATGATTTGTCAATAGATGAATCATGTATAAGTATTAATTATACTAAGAAACCGAGTGAAAAATTCAAATTATTGAAAAGGCGACAAGATGCTTTTCAATATTTCAGGGGATTAGAAAATAAGAATAGTTGATCTATGGAAGGTGAAAACATTTCTTAAGAATCCTTCTGTAAACTATGATATTTTATCAGATCCTGGATGGAACATTAGAAAAGATATAAATCAATTAAATTGCATTTGATTTATGAATCAAAATTTATCTTCAAGATCTTCTTCATCTTCTGATCAAAATAAAAAAAATTTAACATTAAATAAAGAACAATTAATATTAAATGATGATTTTCAATTGAAAAAATTTCTTCTTAAAATAACAGATCAATTTACTCTATCAATAACTAATTCTGAATGGGGTTACTCTGATGAAATTGTCTATGATGAAATTATCCTGAACGTGGATTTAGAATCCGAAATAGCAGTGGATAAATATGCTTTTCCAAAGTTGTTCCAAAAGTATTATTTGGAATGGACAAAAGTCTTTAAAATATTCTATTTTAAATTAATTGAAAAAAAAAAAATATATTCTTTTGAATTGTCAAAAATACTCCATGAATACTATTTCCAAAAAATGGCCAATGAATACATTTTGGAATTAAATTTGGAAAACTTCTATATTGGAAATTCCAAAAAAATTCAATAAATACTATTTGGAATTCAATTAGGAATTACACTAAATATTTGGAATTCCAAAAAATAGTCAATAAATAATACTTGGGATTCCAAAAAATAGTCAATAAATAATATTTGGAATTAAAAAAAAAGTCAATAAATGCTATTTTGAATTCAATTTGGAATTACAAAAAATAGTCAATAAATATTATTTGGAATTCTATTTACTTTCTCGTTTATTGAAAAGAGCGACTATAATAAATTCTCAGTTAGTTGGAGGGAGTTTAATTGCTTTACCAATAGTGGAGACTCAAGCTGGAGATGTCTAAACTTATATTCCCACTAACGTAATTTCTATTAAATCAACAAACAAATATTCTTATCACCCGATTTCTTCAATGCAGGAATTCAACCTACGATTAATGTTGGTCTTTTCATATCTAGAGTAGAATCTGTAGCTCAGATGAAAGCAATGAAACAAGTAGCTGGAAAATTAAAATTAAGTTAGCTCAACTTGTAGAGTTAGAAGCTTTTGCCTAAGTTACCGGTCCGGGTTCGGGTACGAGAACCCGTTACGTGGGTACGTGAATTTTTTTTTTAAGGGTTTGGGTACGTATGGGTACGTGTATATATATATATATATATATATATATATATATATATATATGTATTATATATACAAAAAAAGAGAGAAATATACAAAATTGTAAAACTAAATCATTTCATAGTATGATACAGTGATACTTGATCATTGATCAATGCCAAATGCCAAAGATAAATATTAAATGTCAATTGATAGTTGTATTTGACTGATTTGAAAGCAAATTGGGTACAAAATGGCATCCTCATGTGGAATGCGTTGATGTTGATATTCTTAAACAAAATGAAAATAGAAAATTGTTTTTGTAAAACTAAAAGTAAATACTATATTAATATATTTTACAAATTTACATCTTCCTCTTTCCCATAAAAATGAGGTGCGACATGGAGTTTTGTATGGTTTCAAAAGCCTTAAATGCAATATTATAGATGAAGACTTGTAGGAAAACTATGGAAACTTGAACTTGGAGAGTACCAATTAAATTCAGTCGGAGTTTGAGGACAATGTCTCCAATGGGGTCGAGGGGCGGCGCCCCTTGTGGTGGTCTAGGGGCAATGCCCCAAGTGGGGTTGAGGGGCAGCGCCCCTCGTGGGGGTCTGGGGGCAACGCCCCCAGTGGGGTCGAGGGGCAACGCCCCTCGCGGGGGTCTGGGGGCAGCGCCCCTTGCAGGGTCCGGGGGTAGCGCGCTCCTTGTTGCGGTATAGGGCGGGGTCGAGGGGCAGCGCCCCTGCAACTAGCACCAATTTAAAGCTTTTGAAACCATACAAAACTCCATGGCGCACCTCATATTGGGCTGGATTAGGGTTAGGAGACAAAATAATAATAATAAAAATGTTTTTTTATAAGTTCTGGGCCATGGGTTCTTCGAGGTACGCCCGGGTACGTGCCTGGTACCTTCGGGTCCACGCACCATTTGATTGGGTGCGCCTTGGGTACGCACTCGCAGGCGAACCCGTACCGGGTTCGAGGCCTCCGGGTGCGAATCCGGTAACTTAGGCTTTTGCAGAATTCACTTTTGATTTTGATAAAACTATGCAAGATCAATTGTCAAGAGGTCAATGATTACGTGAGTTACTCGAACAATCTTAATTAAATCCTTTGACAGTGGAAGAAAAAATAGCTGTGATTTATATTGGAGGGTGATCGCACAATAGTGGTTTACAATTTTTGGCCAAACTGGACATTGAAATTATTATTTTTAACTAAATATAAATATTCGGGCACCTATAGCGGCTAAACCGTGAGGAATTTGAAGATGATGCAAACTAGAGTCTCATCACATTTTGTCTGTAGGTTCTAAAAAAAAAAAATTCAAATTTTTGGAATAAGATTGCACTTCTTTTCTCATCTCCCACGAAAACTGGTTTTTTTCAGAAAACAACATTTTTAAAAAGTGACGCTCACCGTATACAACAGAACTATTTTGTATGAAAGATAAAATTCTATTTTTTTCGAATTTAGACTTGTAACTATGATATGTTGCACTTTCATTTGGTCTCATAGTTTTTTATTGAATATTTTTTCCTTAATAGAGTTTCGATGTCAAACCTATTGCAATTTAGACATAGGTGCACTGTATACAACATAACTTTTTCTGTATGTATTGAAATTCAATTTTTTTTTTTAATGGATCAAGGACATCAATACCCAACACAAATATATTTAAAAAAAAATTATTTTGATAACTTTCTCTTTTGCCACATGTGCAAAACAGAGAGCTTGATTTTCGGTGAAAAACCTATGGTTAATATAACTAAAAAAATACATACATAATAAAACCAAAACATATTAAAATTGTATTCATGGGATAGTTTCGAGGAATACCATAATCATGTAAAATAAATTTTAAAAGAATTCATTTGATCCCCCAAAAGGTAAATCAAAAGTGATTTTTTATTAGCATTTTGATGGGTGTAAAGGAGACTCATTTATAGGTATGGTTTAAAACTAGTGAGGTTCTATCCAAGGGGGTTTGATCAAACACTCTTCAATTGGAATCCTTAAAATGGAACTTTTAAAGGCTTAAATAATTATATTTTCTAAAAATATGTGATTTTAGCGAAAATCAGTTCCTCTCGGAAATTGTAAACCAACTTTGTGGGATCACCCTGGAATGAATGTATATCTAGATGTATTAGATATTGTACAAGTGAAAAAAATTATCCTTAAGTTGTGCGAGTATTTAGTTAAAAAGAAACCCCAATTTGGAGAAACAAGTAGAAGATTTGTTAAAAGAAGCTATTCAAGAAAGTATCCAACTTTTTCTTCTAGCATAGAAGAGCATTACAACATTTAAAAATACAATGAATTATTATGTCCAATAGGATTTGGACCTATACCTAAGGTTTAGAAGACCTTTGGCCTATCCATTAGACGATGGACACCTTATTTTCATTGTTCCTTGAAATACTTTATTGTTAAGAAAAAAGTATGATTTTTTTCTCCGTCCACAACGAGATTTGGGAAAGAAAGAGAACAATAACTGTTTATTGTGCATCCAATAGGAATTGAACCCGCAACTTCCCAATTATGAGTTGGGTGCTTTTACCATTTAGCCATGGATGTTATGATAAATCAAAACTAAAAAAATTTCATTTTATTATAACAAGAAGTATGGATTGAGATTAACCAAATTAATTATAATTTATGTTTCTAATTTTTAATAAGAAATAGACTTGGGATTGTTAGCAATTTCTATACCATAAAATGGTACATAAAATAATAATAATGGATAATAGAGATAGATAAGATTAAATGAATAAAAAATGAATTAAAGAAGTCTCATTTTTTTTCTAGTATACCCATCGTTCTAAATGTTCTAAATAGGGTAGAAAAATCCTATTTTATTTTTGGTCTATTTGGTTTGGTATAATTGATACCGTGTGGCAGACTTTCTCCCTAATAAGGCAATTGATGAACATTGGTGTTTTAAAGAATTTTCGGAAAAGGATCTTCCTCCTCTTCACAAGTAGATGTCATTGTTTTCTCCTTTGCACATTCTAATCCTGCTTGCTTATGTTGGCTACTCTTATTTGGAGCTGTTGTGTTTCCTTCGAAGTTTGTTTGGGCTTCTCTCTCAAATATTGTTGTGTTGGGAAATGCAGAAATCTATTTACATAGCTTCAACCACTAATCTTTATGTAAATTCATTGGGCTTTCATTGTTATTTTCAAGTATGTGATGCCTGAAGAATTACAATTTTCTTTTAAAGGTATCCTAGTTTTGAAATTAGGTTCAAATGCATAGGCTGTGTAGATTGTAATCCAATTGCACGACACTTGCATTAGAATTTCAGAATGCTTATTGAATTTGGATTTGGCGCTTGGATGGATCTTTGATATTAATGAATTTCGCTCTTTGCAAATTTTATTCTGTTGTGCGCCACTACCTGACTATTTTATTCACGTGACTTGTGCTACTCTGTTAAATGCTTCAATCTTGGATTCTCCTTTTTATACGTTGGGGTTTCTTTTTTTGTTCATCCAAGCTGAGTACATTGTCCATATCATTGTATTGGGCTGATAACTTTTGGTTTGAAGCGAGCCGACTATGTCTCTCTTTACAAGTGAGCGAACTACATTGATTTGTGTTTTTTGCTTCATATTTAAAGAAAATGGATTTATCATTAGTGTGGGCTTCTTTCAACATTGCGTTCTCTTCCTAACATGGATTGGGACAAAATCTCTTTCCAAAAAAAGGGGAAAGAATTCAGTGACCTGCATCCTTATGATCATGAAAAATTGGGTAAAGTTTTTTGCTTCGAAGATGCAAATATCTTTCAGGTCTTCAAAAAGGTGGTGGGCTCCAATTTGCTGTGGGAAAATCCTAACGGAAACTACTATGAAGTGCTTTCTCACTTCTTTACTATTTGCATGGATATTTTGTTGGACTCAGAATTGGTTATGGTCCTTGCTTCAAAATTTGTCCAGCCATGTTTGCTTTCTGACATGGAACTCCATAAAGCTTCGGAGAATTATAAATTTGAGGTTGGTGTCTTCCCAATCGGTGGTTTTATTTTTCATTCTGATCTGACTTCTAATGGTTTTTGTGGAGATTTGCTGATGACTTTCAGGCTTGGAAGCATTTGTGATGATTTTGACAGGACTGTTCTTGATTGCAATGATTTGGATGATAAAGTTACTCCAGAGATACTTGTTGCGGGAATTGATTTATTCCTGGCTCTACACTTTTTGTTTGATGTTGCTGCAAGAGCATATCCTTCAGGATAGACTTCTTCCTCAATTTCAAAAGTTGTGGAGTCTCTCTCCATGGATTCTTTTTTGCCTTAGTCACATTATGAGGCTTGGTCTTTTTCCAATTCTCATGTGGAAGATTATTAATCAGTATCAAATTTTGCCCATTTTCATCTGTGGGCTTAGCATACTTGTCTAGTATTTCTAGACTGGGGGGATGGTGGGTGGCTTACTAATTACTTATTTGGGTTGTCTATTGGTTGGGTTTTTTTGATGTATGCTTATACTTACAACTGTTTATTCTGGGCTCTCCTGGTATTAGGATCGAGTTTTATTTGAACTGATGTATTTTCTTTCATTTAATAAAATTTCAGTGGCTTTGCCACTTTTGTCAAAAATAAATAAATTGATACCTATCTATTTTGACTGTATTATATAGAATCTTTAGCGTTCAATCAAAATTTAAAGATAACATGATGGAAACATTCGTTCCATGGAACAAATCTAATTTGGAGAGATTGCTAAGTCAAATATTTTTGGGTCGAGAAAGTGTTGTGAAGATTTTTGAGTTTCGGATTCTTAGTACATTACTTATGTGGGATATACGTATATTTATTTTAAAAGGTTCAAGCAAGAAAAGTTGTAATGATAATAGCATTGCCATTACTTTTCTATTTTCAAGTAGTTGAGCTTTAATTGAAACGGATAAATCATCATATAATTTGATGAATATATTTCCGTTTGTAGATTATTTTGGAGCTAGAAAGGAAAATTTATTGCTCGATCCACATCTATTTATGTCTTTGTCAAAAGATAAAAGGAGATATCAATGTCGTTTCCTTAAGCCAAAAGAACATGTTTGGATTTTATCAAGGTCTAACACAAATTTGAATCATAAAAATGATAGAATCTTGGAGAACCAAGGAACAATAAGTTGGGAAAGTCCTTCGGAGAAGGAATTGAAAAACATTGAATGGGAGATTGATTCATCTTTTAATTTGATTCAAAATGAATATTAGGAACTGTTGTGACCTTTTCACACATCGCCCCATTCAAATGGGGACCCCCAATTTTCGCTCCATTTTGGTCTTTTGGCTTTTGGTTTTTGGGTTGTTTTCTCTCTCTCTCTCTCTCTCTCTCTCTCTCTCTCTACAATCTTTTGTCCTTTCGGGGATGTCCTATTGTTTGATCTGATGGAAATTTTGGCTGTTTGTGAAATTAGGGTTTCATTCTTCAAGACAGTTTGAAGCTGAACTGAGTTGGCTAATTGACATTTGAGCTTAACATTTCAGTCAGAAGGCTCAAGATAGGATCCCACTGAAATCCTACTGAAATCCGACAACTTACTATTTTTAGTAATTATCGAATCTGAGGTCTTCTCCTCAGTATTTCGGGATTCTAACTACATCAATGCTTCCAGGCAACTTCAGAGTGCCTACACGCAAAATTTTGGCAAATTCAGACAACTGGCTATTTTTAGCAGTTTAGCCTTCAGAGGCCATTTTCAGGGTTCAAACATATAATTTTCCAATATATGATTAGAGGATCGATATGGGTTTTTCAAGACCTTTGTAGTGACGTGACATGCAAATCGAGATGGTGACTTTGAGAATTCAGTCTTCAGAGGGTATTTTTAGGGTTTACATGCAGGGTTCTTCAATGCATGTCCGGATATTCCATGTGGGTTTTGCGAGAGCTTCGTAACGGTATGACATGCAAGCAGAATGGAGCAGTTTTCAGGGACTTACTATTTTTAGCAAGTGCCCGCATGTTGACCAGTTTTTTGGGTTTTTCTGGGTTTCTTGAGATCCCACGGGCACCGTGACATGCAAACTCATCCGACATCAGATTGACCACTTTCCGGACACTTACTATAAATAGCACTTTCACTCCGACAGCCACCCGACACTTCAATTCAGCGAACAGAACGACATGCAACATAAATCAAGTCAAACGGAGGCCGTTTAAGGCACATGCAACTCAAATTAGGGTTTCCAGCTTCGATGCCTAAAAAGAGGGGTAAAAGACCATAATTTTGAAAAACGAAGATATCCCACTGTGATCAACGTCCTTTAGGCAATCTACTGGTGAAATTTGGGCTCAATCCGAGCACTTACTATTTATAGTAAGTCGTCTCCAAAACATGGCTATAAATAGCAGGTCAGCACAAGAGGCAGGTGTGAATAGGACACTTAGGTCATCAAGATCCGATGGAACAAATTTCAGGTCAAACGGAGCTGCAGAAGTCAACCAATTCTAGGGTTTGCTAAAAATAGCAGGAATGCTAAAAATAGCATGTCAGCATGGGCAACAAGTATAGACAAGGTGGCGAGGTCTCAGAAGGCATAATCGCGCTAGCTCCAGTTTCAGAACATGTGAAAAGGCATGGGAAGGCACACTTATCCAAAAAAAAAATTACTAAGAATGGAAACTGGTAGGAGGATATGGAAAATGTGGCCTCATGAAGAAAGCTTGATGAAATTCTCTAAGTATTGAGAAATTTCTCTCACATACAGTGAAATGCGCCCAGGGTATGAGGAGGTTGTCTAAAATTTCTAAGGCATTGAAGATTTCCTTCAGCACCCCTCAAATGTGCCCTCAAGGGTTGAAAATGGAAGTGGCCTATGCTATTTGCGCCCAAAAGTTCCTTGAGCACGGGTGAAATGCGCCGAACTTGGAGGAGTTGATGAAAATGTTTCTAAGTGTTGAAATTTTCCTCCTCCACCCCCTAAATGTACCCAAGGGAGGTGAAAGGTCATAAGGGACGTGGAAATTTCCTTCTCCCTATGCCATATGCGCCAAGTTGATAAGATTTCCTCCACACTAGGTGAAATGCGCCCAGCAAGAGGTAGGATGTTTAAAAATGTTCTAAGTGCTGGGAAATTCCTACACACTCCCCTAAATGCGCCCACCTTGTGATAGGTGTTGGAAAAATTTCTAAGATAAAATGGAAGCTTGGCAGGTGAAATGCGCCCAGCATGAAGAGGTCATTTGAGAAAAGTTTCTAAGGGATCAAAGTGGAAGTAGCATGTGCCATATGCGCCCAAGGTTGAAGATGGAGGTTGACATAGGAAAATGCGCCCTCATATTTGAAGTTCCTCCTCCCTATGCTAAATGTGCCCAAGGCTACAAAGTGAGAAAGGAAAAACATGAGAAGGCAAGGGTGAAATTTCCTAAGGCAAGGAAGTTCCTACACATTAGGTGAAATGTGCCCAAGAGTTCCTTGTCGACATGCAAAATGCGCCCACATGTGGAAGTCAGCTAGGCTAAATGCGCCCAAGAATGGAAGTCTAGATGGTGAAATGCGCCAAGGCATGAGAAGTTGTTGAGGAAAAACGCAAAGTATAAAGATTTCTCCCTAATAGGGTGAAATGCGCCCAAGCTTGAGGAATTCCTCCTCACACCTCCATATGCGCCCAAGATGTTTTCCCCCTCCACCTAGGAGATGCGCCCAAGATGAAAGGATGTTAAAAATGTTTCTAAGACATTGAAATTTCTTGAGGACCCCTCAAATGCGCCCATCATAAGGAGGTTAGGCTGGAGATATCCTAAGGTATAGGAAGTAAAAGGCTCCCTAGGTAAAATACGCCCAAGCCTAGAAGAGATGATGCCAAGAAGAGAAAGATGCTAAGGCATGAAGAGTTGAAGTAGGCACATAAATATGCGTCCAAGGGAGATATAAGACAAGGAAGTCTAGACATGGAAAGGTAAAGTGAAAATAAATGCATGGGGTGAAATGCCCTTCATGGGTGATTTGAAATTAAAATTTGTCTAAGGCATTTTGCAAGGCAAAAGAATACGCCTAAGGCAGAGATAAAGTTGGAAACTACCTCATGACACATGAAATGCGCTGGGGACAACAAGGAAGTTTCTCAGGAAAATCAAGGACAAATACTAAGGCAGGAAAAATGGAGATTACAGGCGTGGAATTCCTCCAGAATGAAAGTGGAATAAACCTTAGTAATTTTTATTATTTTTCAAAAATAATAAAAATTAAACTTACACCTTCGTCTGGATACACATGGAAATTATGATTTCGGATGGGAATTTTCTTCTGGGTATTGGACATTTCCAATTAGGAGATGGTTTAAAACTCTTCCACGCCTTGTTCGTGTTGTTTCGACAAGAATTCTGGCCTGGCACCCGTTCAACAAAGTTCCTAAGGCATAGATGGATAAATTTTCTAGGGCATGGAAAAGGAAAGCAGAGGGGGTCAAATGCACTCAAGCTCAGGACGAGTGGAATTTTATCTAAGTCACCAAGCTCCTAAAAGAAGGTGGGCCAGGCAAGTGAATGAAATTGCTAAGGCAGGGGGATGAAAACAACAGGATGGCATGCGCCCTGGCACAATGGGCCCATGATAAAAGTTTGCTAGAGAATGATGAATTTTATCAGACATCAAGTAGACGTTGGAAGTCAGAACGTGGGAATAAGGCAAGTAAAATGAATTTAGATTATAAAGTGTTCTGATGCTCTTCTTTTGTTTTGCAGGATGAACGCTGAAGCCAAGGCATGAGGATTTGATGAAGTTGGACAACATTGCAACTTTGGAAAGAAGAAATGGCAGTGAAAATTTGGCTAAGGCATTAAGGATGTGATGCAAAAGAAGCTAAGTGCGCCCAAGGCAGTGAGCTGAATAAATATGAAAGTTACAAATACATCCAAGAATTGAAACGACTGAGCAGACGAACTCTGGAGACAATCTTAGGGACTCTTTTACCCTCCTCCTAGCGCAACAGAATTGGCAGGCAGAAGAGTTGGAACGTGTTTCCGGACGAGAATCTTCTAGAAGAAGATAATGGGCATTAATGGCAGCTAATGGTTCCTGTAGAGGAGTGGAGAATATTTTGTGCATTGATTGCCCCACTACTCTCTATGGCAGTTTTTAGGGCAAAAACCCTAATTAGGGCGTAAATGGCTCAATCTGAGCCCTTCATTGTAATTCAATCTGAATCGTCGGTTGGACTGGCCCAACTATAAAAGGGGCATCCCCCCTCATTTGTAAGAAGTTAGATTAGATCAAGAGATAAGAGAGATAGCTAGGAGGTAGAACTTAGAAGTAGCATAGCATAGATTGCATAGTTTAGATTGAAGAAGAAGGAAAGTTTTCCCATTGAATTCTTTGTAAGAAGTTGTTGTGAACACTCTCATAATGAAAAGGGTTATCATTGCTTGTGGTTCCATCTTTTGTTTTGAGTAGCTAGCGAGGCTTCTTCGCCCTTCTAATTCATTTAGAGTCTTAGAGTAGACTTAAAGTAAAGTAGATTTCATTTCATGCAAGTAGTCGGTAGTTGTGGAATGTGGTGTTTAATTTGAGCAAGCTTCGCTTATCCATACCACTAGCGGGCTCACTGATGGTGGGTTTGCCTTGCGTGGTCAACTGGAACATTGTGAACTTAACTTCGATTACGGTTTATGTGTTGATATGTGTCGTTGTGACGGTCTCTGCATGGTGAATTGTAGTTTGAATATGTCTTGTCATCCCTTTGAAGATTGCATTGGTTCTGTGGAAGCTGTCCGAAGTGAGGCAAAGCCGAGCTTGGTTTGAAGTTTGTAAGAATTGATCTTTGCATTCCACATTTAGAATAGATGTTAGAATCTCCATCCTCACATCCCTTTTACTTTCAACATTATTCGGTTAGTTTAAGAACCTGAGCATCATTGACAAATCTCCCGAAATTTGAGAATCATTTTCTTC
The DNA here is from genome assembly GCA_007115665.2 of Sequoiadendron giganteum. Taxonomy (NCBI): domain Eukaryota; kingdom Viridiplantae; phylum Streptophyta; class Pinopsida; order Cupressales; family Cupressaceae; genus Sequoiadendron; species Sequoiadendron giganteum. The sequence continues at coordinate 358,664,216 of CM021107.1, read as the reverse complement.
CGAATGAGCAAATCACGTAAGTCCCCTTGGAATACCCACCATATTCACATCAACCAACTGAGTCTATTCGCAATAAAAGGAACCTTGGAGTTGAACGCATGAAACTTTCACGCAATCTTAGCATGCGGAATACTTTGATCAAGAGGGAATAGAGTGACCGTTGGACATTTTATTCTGTGTTGGTGTTGTCATAAAAAACACGTCAACAGGAACAACTTGAAAACCTTGATGAATGGAGTAAATCAATACTTATTAAAAACTCAGTTATTGATATTGAGGCACTAGAAAGCAAAATTGAGCAATTAGAAAATAATTTACTTGAAATAAAAGAATTGGATTTCTCTTCAAAATCAAAACAATACATAATTTCAGAGATTAAAAAAAGTGTTAAAGAAATCGAAGGCTATAAAGAAGAAATCCAAGCTATAAAAAGAGCAATGGATAGTGTAAGACCCCGCTTTGCATCTGATTAAGACTAGACTTAATTTGTTATATGTCGCTATAAATCGATGGTAAGTTTTACTGTGGGGAATAAATAATGTGATTATGTGACCATATTCTTGTATTTCATCTTGAGATTTGTTTCATTGCCATTGTCGTAAAGGTGTTTAGGAATATTAATTGATGTTGTAAACGGAAGTGTTGTGCAATTAAATCTTATTTCAGCTATTAAATTAATGTGGTATATTATTATTCTTATGATTGCATTGGTAATGTGTAGGAAATCAAAGTACCAATACGAGAAGGGGAAATTGTTGAGAGCAAATCGAAATACATCTCTTGAGGATATGAATTAGACCCTTTTTATTTTGGGCCTAGAAGGAAATAGAGTTAGTGTATTGGAAGACTAAGGTTGGGAAGGTTGATATTATAAAGGTTAATCTACTTTTATTGTAAGGGTAATTAATTTTGAGTCATGTGATGTGTAAATAAGGCTAAGTTTTAAAAACCCCTATGTATGTTTAAAATTCGGATGAATCTTTAAATGAGCTTTTAAAGAGGGCGGTTGGTCAATTTCATTGGTTGGGATGCAAAAATAAACCCCCTACGGTCTATACTATAATGGTAGGGGTCAAGTGGGCATGTAATAGGGCTTCAAGGACATGATTTGACTCTTGAAAAGTCCTCATAATGAGGAGTGACGAATTTTGAGGAGAGGATGGGGGAGTGAAAAGATATGGTGTTGTCCAAGTGCATGTGTCTCCTCTTCAATGAGAAAATACCCTCATTGATGAAGGGAGGAACACTCCACATCTCCCCATCCAAAAAGGGTGCAAGTTGAAACTCTTGTATAGCTGGGAGAGGTAGGATGAGTGGGGGTGTTACCCACTTTTCCTCTTGGAGAACTTGAGTGAAGATTGTAGGAGTGGAAAAAAAAAAAGAGTCTATCCCTTTGGAAGATAGTGATGAAGATGGCTTGGTTGGAGAGGAAAGATGGATAGAAAAGTTCAGTTCCTTCTCCTAAAGAAAAGAGATAAGTTTTTCCTATTTCCCCTTACCCTTGTTTATTGGTTGCAAAAAGCGTGACATAAAGTATGGATTATGGTTGAATGTAGAAGTAGAGACTCTAGTAGTATGAAATTTGTGCTATGTTAGTTTATCCCTTTTGTAAAAATGAGAAAATACTCCATTTATCATTGTGGAGGTCAAATAATTCCTTGCTCAGGGGTATGGCTAGAGCCCACGAGGCTCCATGGCGCCATTATGGTAGGGTGGAGAGCAAGCTTTAATCAGTGTGTGTCACTATATTGTATTCCCTTAAGTTTGGTCGTAATATGAAAATCTGGTGTTTTGATGTGACATGAAAAAAATATGGAAAGAGCAATCCTTCATGAATTGGTTTGTTAATCATATCATTTCTATTTATTGTCTTAATGAAAAAGGAGCAGTTTCCTCTCCGACAATGCTTGTATTATCATACTTCACTTTGTAATATTCTTGTGGGAAATTTCAATGACATTAACTTTTGGGGCATATGTTTTGTAAAGCACCTATTGTGTTGAGAATATAAGGTTTAGATCTTGCATTTTATTTTCATTATTAAAGATATAGTGGTAAACCTTTTTAAGTTTTAGAATACAATATCAGAACCTAATCTTAAAAGAAAAAGAAAAAAAAGAAAAATTGAAAAATAATTAAAGAAGAATATAATTGATTTTTTTTATCTATCCTTATATATGAGAATAAGGGGTATGTTCATGAAGTTGCAATAGAAATTGCTTGGGAATTGATATAGAAGATGATTACTTATATCAATAAGAAATTTGGCTACTTTATTCCTTGAATTCCTTGCTAAATATGTACTTCCGCGCCTTCCACTAATTACTAATGTTAAATGAAATTAGGCTGAAAGGACTAACATAACTCACCTTTTGGATGTTGTTGAATAGTGCCCTCAATTATTGAATCATTTTAGACACACAAATATCTAAAAAAAAAGCTTTACATTAAACCATATAAAATTTGATCTTCAACATACGGTGCAAAATTTATAAAAAGTTCCTCTCAGTTCTACACATACTTGTTGAGATTCATTCCAGTATTATAAATAAATTAGAAGACTATAATGATTCACTGTATAAGCATTGTTGAAGATCTAGAATTCCACAAATGAAATTCTATCCTAGCTACGACTAGTCGTAAATCTTTATTATAAATCCTAACTGTTGTGCATACAGGAGATCTCTGCTTGAAGTCAACTTTGTGTTCCTCCTTAATGTTGTTTCTATTAATTGTCTTATTTTGGGGAGGTGAGGTAAAGCGTGGTGCTACCAACGATGCAACCTTTGCTCATACTGCTGCCTTCAACCCTATTTCATCTTTGTAGATCTGCCCAAACAAGTAGTCAATGTTGTTGATTCTAGTAGCTGCACGATTCTGTCACAATATTACATGCAAATAGTTTTAGGAAGGTTAGAGGACAGTGAACGCAATTAATACTACGTGCTTATTCTTGTGGAAGGGTGCAATAGTCTATGAAATAGAAGTTTTATTTATTTATTTTATTATTTTTGAATAGAAATAGTGCAATGAAATATAACTATGAAATATTTTGCATAGTCATCAAGCTACATGTAATGCTGAATTTTTTTTTTTTAGCATTGAAAATAAATCTAAATATGATATTAAGAAAGAAGAAAAAAAAAGAGAATAGAAACAAACAAATATAAGTTCCCACATCCAAGCATTATACAGGCAATATCTGATGCTCGGTTGGCTATTGTCAATTGACATTTTACTAAATCCAGCAGGCACTTCCATTCGGCATTCGTCAGGTAACTCTTGTGAAGCCCTCGATTGCGAACATTCCATATGGTGTCTTTCTCCTTAGCTGTCAAATCACTCTGGCAAACCTGTTTAATGAGTATTTCCTTGTGTTGCCGACTCATCTTTCCCGACTTGTTGACTCTTGCCGCTGTAGTTGGAATGCCAAATACCCTCTCGAAGTCCTGTGCCTAGAAGGAAACTGTAACCGGACAACCCCTGTAGTCTATGATGGATCTGTGTGAATGCCGACAGTAATTATCCACTATAGCCTTCAGCCAAGGCTCAAAGTCACAGGCATTAAAGTATGGTACCAGCACTGGCTTATCTACACGAGCATGTTTCAAGGCAATCTTCACTGTGTGGTCATCCGCTGTACTCCTCCAGCATTGCTTGCACTCATTGCCAGTGAAGCTTTCCCAAGTCCTGGCGTCTGTATCAGTGTCCATTCTCTTCTTCTTTGTTGTCGACGCCACCTTTGGCTTGTGTTGCACAATTTTTTTTACTTTGTCCATTTTGGTGTTGTGTCGACAATCACAATCAACTTTATTACCTTCTACTTGATCGTTGCTGCAATTGCTGAACTGAGGCAACTGTTGTATCAAAAGAAAATGAATATTTAAAAAATCTTAGACCTTGCTGATTTGAATTGCAACTGCCAGCCGAACGAAGGTGTCCTGCCTATAGGTAGTACCCAACCACCTACTAGCCATATGATTTGAAAGTTTACTAAGAGTCGTATGAAATGTAGAATGGATGGAGGTTGTACGGTTTGCTCTGGTGATAATTTTCTAAGGTTTTGTGTTGGTCGTATGATGCTCCTTTCTGGCCGTGCTACAAGTCTACTGCCAAGCTGTACGGACTACTCCCTGCTAGGTCGTACGAATTGTTCTCTCCTGGCATGCTTCCCTCTCCCCGTGCCAGGCTGTACGATGTGACTTCCTATACTTCTGCCTGATTGTATGATGCACCTCCCTGTGTTTTTCCTAGGTCGTACGATGGATCCTTTGTCAAACCGTACGATAGAACCTCTTGCCTTACTGCCAGGTCGTACGTTGGAATCACCTATCTTACTGCTAGGTCGTACAAATTCTCTTGTCTCCCTGCCAGGTCGTACGACGCAATTTCTTGTATTACTGCCAGGCCGTACGATGTAGTCTTCTGTGTTACTGCCAGACCGTATGATGCAGATGTAGTCTTCTATGTTTTCGCCAGGTCGTACGACTTGCAAAGATGTTAAATGTCATATGATTTGAAAATACTTTGAATGTCGTATGATTTGAAAATACTTTGGATGTCGTATGACTTGCAAACAGTATGAATGTTGTACGTCTTGAAGACACTTTGAATGTCGTACGACTAGAAACCTTGGCTCATGAAGTTGCTCAATACTCCTGTCTGGCCGAACTATGTCCTTGCTAGGTCGTACGTTCTGAGCATCTGGAGAATGTTGTATGATGTGATTGAGAACAATAGTCCGCCGTATGATGAAAACCCTTGCGTATCTTATACCAACTCACCTGTAGGTCGATGTATTTTTTAATTGGAGTCATTCTTCCCTTCGTTGGTTCCCTTTATTCTTCCGCCCTATTATTCCAATTGTTTTAGATGGTCATACGACCTCCTCCTTGGCCGAGCTTAGGTTGCTTTTTACTTTAATGTTCCCTCCTTTGATGCTTAACCACATTGTATTTTCCTTGACGGCTCCCCCTCCTGGGCATATAATTTGCCTAATGGCCACAACTTTTGTTTTAATTTTAATTTTTCTCCCTTTAGTCGGCTTTACTTTTTTCATTTCTCCACTTGTTTTATTTTTTTCAACTCCATGCAATACTTTTTGTCTTAATTCTTTTATTTTCGCCTTGTTTTATTTTTTCTCTCTTCAAGTTCTTTTAATTCCCTCTGCATATTATTCTCACCTTCTCTCTCTTCATCTTTTCTTTTTCTCTTTGTTCTTTTTGCTTCGTCAGCTATCTTCACCTTTAATTTAGGTGCATAGCACCATTTACATGTGTGCGGGGGCCTTTTATAGCATTCTTCCTGGCAACATGTCCCCACGTATTGTATATCAAACCATTTATCAAGTAAAGGGGTAGGACCAATACTTTTATAGTTGCCATCGACATACCTTCCTCCATATTGTTAGTACCACGTAACATCTTCACCTTCTACTGTTGGGGGTCCGGTTGGATTGGGTATTACTTTCCAAAGTTCGTCCTTCATTGCTATCTTCCTTACCCTCGACACCTTCCTTTTCTCTCTTCTCATTTGTTTAAGTATTGAAAATCTATATTATAGCTCAACAATCAAAACCATATAAGAAAGTACCATCAGATCTATAAAATTACAGCCAACGATAACATCATAAACAACCATCTCTATATAATATTACACAAAGGTGTTTATTAGTCACCAAGGAGTATGGGATTCTCGACTAGTCAAATGAAACAAATAACCCAATAGCAACAATAATGCCAAGACTTCATATCATATATGGAAGGTTGCTCTTTAGTTCTTATGCTAATGTCAACAAAGTCATCATGCAAACTATGACATTTAATTATTATTTCTCATTTTTGATAAGAGGGTCCAAGTAATTAATATTTTTCCAAGGAGGGGCTTGAGAATTCATGGAGGTGGGATAATGTAACTCCCAAGTCATTTGGCATGTTCTTTTATGACAACTTGTTTGGTAGGGTTACGAGAAATTTTATAACAACTCATAAATGAGGAGTTACAATTGGTAATTTTGGCAAATAAGGAGAACTAATGAGTTGGAAATTAATGGAGAATTGTAATAATCACCGTTAATTTTTTTTGGAAATCTTATTATCTCAACAATTAGAAATTGCTAAACAACTTTCCTTTCCACTTTCTGATCACCAAGTTCCTAGCCTGGGCAAGGTGAGAGCATACAGTGTACAGGATTACAATAATACTTGAAAATGAAGCAGCTGAAAGTAATCGACTTATCCAGTGGGGTTAGCTTAGCACTTCTACTTTTTAGTAGGAAAGCTCATACAATATTGGAAATGTAAAGCCAACTCTTCATACAATGAGGTTGTGGCCAATAGTGACCAAACCGTGATATCACCATTCGTGGGCAGCTCCCTCGAAATGCAATGTATCAAATTTGATTGCGTCTTCTTTAGGCATTGGTCTAAGAGAGAGATAGTTGTCCAACTTCTGCACCCATGACCTGGCAGTACATTTATCACTCCCATCAAAATGAGCTAAAGTCACCTTGCCCAAAGCTTGATGATAATCCATCCTTGGAGCAATAGGAGGACAATACTCATTTCTTCGACCACTCCTTCTACTCCTTTGATTAATATATTGATCAAAGGTCCATGCATCTCTCAAATTAGGAGGTAGTGATACATACTCCATATAAGCTTGTCGTGCATCATCAACAAAAGGTGTTGCAACCTCCACTTGTGGTTGTTCTTCCCTTGGACTGAAAGTAGGGAAAAGAGGCCTAGAGGTAGATCCTCTAGTGATTGCAACATGCTGTCCAACAATCCTATCTCTTCCATTGACCTCTGGACTGTTGTTACTGTGATTTCCATTAACTCCACTGTTCTCTCCAGTTTGATTATTTTGGGGCTGACCAATATTTTGTGATGCTTGCTGATCCATTCTTGACAACAATTGTGACATCATTTCTATCACCCCATCAAACTTATTTTCCATTCTAGCTTCCTTTTTCTCATAAGCTTGTCTAAGGCTCTTCGACATATTTTCAACTATTTTTTCAACACTTTCAATTGTTTTACCAGCATCTCTTTCCCTCAAAGCCTCAGATAAAGTCTTTGCCTCTGGCACTGGTGGAAACTGAAACAAAGTTCTTGTTGGATTTTCAGTGAAAGGTCTTCTCTTTGTCACACATCCGATTACTGAAAGCTGAATGTCACAAGATGGCAGGGTTTTCTGCTCTGATACCTCTGAAGAATACCCACTGAATTTTTTCTTGATTTTAATATCGATTACAATGGAACACGTACCCGTTAAGGTTAGCTCCAAAACCAAAATGATGTGGAATAGTAACTCTAACCAAGAATGCGCCCTAAGATCCGATGAGGGAGGAGGAGCGTGTTGACGGGTGTTTTATGACCGCACCAACACAGAATAAAATGTCCAACGGTCACTCTATTCTCTCTTGATCAAATTATTCCGTATGCTAAGATTGCATGAAAGATCATGTGTTCAACTCCAAGGTTCCTTTTATCGCGAATAGACTCAGTTGGTTGATGTGAATAAGTTGGGTATTCCAAGGGGACTTACGTAGTTGGTCAACTTCTTGAAGCAGATGAAAGATTTGACTGTGACGCTCTGATTTCTAAACTAACTGGGAAATGCTGAATTAAAAGGATAAGGGGTAGGGATTCTACAATCTATTTGTAAAAGGCGGAATGAGAGGATTGACTTTGACAATCTTCAAACCAAACTTTGCTTCGCCTACCTTCGGACAACTCTGACAAAGTTGGTGCAATCTTCAAAGGGTGAATAAGATGTTCAAATTATGATTCAACATGCGCACCCCGTCACAATGATGCAAGTGAACACACGAATCACAACCGAAGTTAAGTACCAATATTCCAGTTGACCACGCAGGGTAGACTTACCATCAACAAGCCCGCTAGTGGTATGGATAAAGGAAGACTTGTCCAAATCAAATGCCACACTCCACAATTAACAACTACTTGCATAAAACAAAGTCTACTTTACTGTAATCTACTTGAATTGGAAAGACGAAAAAGCCTTGTCAACTACTCACAACGAAAGATAGAATCCCTGATCAATGAAATTCTTTATATTATGAGAGTCCCTGACAACAACCTTTTACAAAAAACTTTCAAAGGGAAAGCTTTTCTTTCCTTTTCAAACTAAGTTAACTTCTAACTATCTTACTTCTAAGCTTTATCTCCTAGCTATCTCTCTGATTTCTTAATCTAATCTAATATATTACAAATGAGGGGGGATGCCCCTTTTATAATTGGCCCAGTCCAGCAGACGGTTTAGATGCAATTACAATGAAGGGCTCAGATTGAGCCACATATGCCCTAATTAGGGTTTTAGCCCTAAAAACCGCTGCAGAGAGGAGTGGGTAATAATTGCATAGAAGATTCTCCACTCCCCTGCAGGAACAACAATGAGCAATTAATGCCCATCACCATCTTCTAGAAGGTTCTCGTCCAAAAACGCGTTCCCATTGTTCTGCCTGCCAATTCTGTTGCGCTAGGAGGTAAGCACACAACAACATTAGTTTGAACGCTCCTTGCAAAAGTTTTTCTCCGCTAAGTCCTCCTGTTGCTTTAATTCATGGACGCAGCTCCTCCTCGTAACTTTCATATTTCTCCAGCCCACTGCCTTGGGCGCATTTAGCCTTTTTTGCATCACGTTCTTAATGCCTTAGACAAATCTTCATTGCCGTTTCCCTTTTCCAAAGTTGTAACGTTGTCCAGCTTCATCACCTCAAGCCCTCATGCTCTGGCTTCGGTGTTCATGCTGCAAAACAGAAAGAAGAGCATCAGAACGTTTATGATATAAATTCACTTTACTTACCTAATTTCCATGTTCTAATTGATTGATCTCCAGATGTGATTGAGTTCATCATTTTTCTAGCAAACTTTCATCATGGGCACATTGTGTTCGTTTCATGAGATCTTCTTCAAGGGCGCATTCACCACCTTGTGCCTGGAGTTTGTGCCTTAGAAAATATTTCACCTTGAGGACACACTTCATTTTACCTTCACTTAGCAATTTTCGCAACCTCCTTAGAGCACATTTGAGGTGGTGAGGAGGAACATCCCACACCTAGACTTTACCTTGTCTTCATATCTTCCTTGGGCGCATATTCATGTGCCCACTTCAACTCTTCATGCCTTGGCATTTTTCTCTTCTTGGCATCATCTCTTCTAGGCTTGGGCGTATTTTACCTAGGGAGATTTCACTTCTTTTATTTTCACCAAGCCTTTGAAATATTCCTGGACATCTTCTCTGCTAGGGCACACTTGCCATGGTGAGCTCTCACTTTCCACGCCTTAGGAACCTTTTATTTGATGTCCTTGCTTGAGGGCACATTTAACTCTTTGTATTTCCATTTCCATTGCCTTAGGCGCTTTTCTAAGTTATCATACAGGTTGGGTGCGATTTGAAGGTGGTGCCTTAACTTTGTGATACTTAGAAATATTCCAAGCCACTTCACGTTGATGGGTGCATTCAAGAGGTGAAGCTTTTATTTCACCACACTTAGAAAATTTATTCAACTCATAACCCTTGCTGGGCGCATTTTAGGGGTGAAGCTTTCATTTTTCCAACTTAACACATTTTCCAACTTCCCATTCCTCCCTTGGGCGCATTTTGGCCCATGAGCTTCAATTTTCATATCTTAGAAACTTTTTCAACACCTATAACCCTTGCTGGGCGCATTTCAACCTTCTAGCTTCTACTTTCAATGCCTTAGAAATATCCCCAAGGCTTTTACTATCCTCTTCAAGGTGAGGGCACATTTTTATGTGCAAGCTTTTATTTATTTATTTATTTTCCTTAGAAATTTTTTAAACTTCATGCTTCATTGAAGGGCACATTTTAGGCTATGAGGGGGAACTTTCAGCCCCTTGGATATTTACTTTTCACCCTCCTTGCAGCCTTGGGCGCATTTCAGCTAGTGAGGTTTCATTTCCCATACTTGGACATTTTTTCATGCTCAAGTCCTTTTACCTTGGGCGCATTTCATACATGCTACTTCCACTTTCAAGCTGGGCGCATTTCACATGTGGTGGAGGAAATATCAACGCCTTGAATATTTTATGCCATGTCTTCCCCATGCTTGGGCGCATTTTCATGTATGTGAGGGAACTTCCTTCTGCCTTGGGCGCATATGAGGAGTGTGAAGGAATTTTTTTATACTTACCATTTTTTAGCATCCCCTCACACCTTGGGCGCATTTTACATAGGGTGGAGGAATTTCCCAACACTTAGAATATTTTCTCTTGTGATTTCTCTACCTTGGGCTCATTTGAGGTAGGGTGGAGGAATTTGCTTCCACTTAGATTTTTTATCACCATCTTCCTCCATTGACTTGTAAGCTGGGTGCATTTGGAGGTATGAGGGGAAATTTCCAATACTTAGCAAATTTCATCAAGCATCCTCCACTCTTGGGCGCATTTTCCATATCCTCCTGCCAGTTTGCACTTAGAAATTTTCAACGCCTTTCAACTATCTCTCGCCACTCTATTTTGAGTAAATTTGGAGAAGTGTGCCTTTCCATGCCTTTTCACCCGTTCTCAATCTGGAGCTGGCGTGATATGCCTCTTGTGACCTTGCCACCTTGTTTATACTTGTTGCCTAAGCTCATCTGCTATTTCTAGCCCGCGTGCTATTTTTAGCAAACCCTAAAATTGCTTGACTTTCATAGCTCCGTTTGACCTGGAATTTGCTCCACTTGACCTTGATGTTTTAAGTGACCTATTCACACCTGCCTTCGATATAGACCTGCTATTTTTAGCCATGAGGTGACCTACTAAAAATAGTAAGTACTCGGATTGTGCTCAAATTTTGCCAGTAGGCAGCTTGAAAGATGCTGATCAAGATGGTGTACTTCGTTTTGACAACTTCTTTGTTTCAGCCCCTATTTTTAGGCATAACAGTGTGTTGGCGTAAGAACTAATACCTCTGGAGTGTGAGTTTGTACGTACATGCACACTACGCAATGAGTGCTCTTCAAATTTGGAGGGGAAGCTCCCTCGTTGTGCTGGAATGCATGGAATAGAAAAGTAAACTAATGTCCTATCTTTTTGTTCTCAGCTGGTAGAGGCACAAGGTTAAAAAAACCTAGAACGTTGCAGCTAAGTATTTTATGGTTTCACAGATCATGTAACTACAACTAAGCTAACTTCTTTAAAATCTATCCAATACCCTCAAGAAATAGAGCATGAGGAAATTGAGCGGGAATGGTTTTGTACGATAAACTCCAGGTGCGGGCTCACAACATGAAGGCAAGGGAGGCGCAACTATTTGCTAATCCGGGAAGAAGTTTATTAAAACAAACAAATGAACGGTAAACCTGGTATAGCTTCACAACATGAAGGCAAGGTAGGCGCAACTATTTGCTTGGCTGAATGGGCCTACTATAACACACATCATGATCAAACAATAAGCTTTGAGTACAGTTTCGCAACATGAAGGCAAGGTAGGCGCAACTATTTGCTGTTCTGAATAGGCTTATAATAAACAAAACAAAAGGTAAGCAACTGGGACAGTAGATTGTATAGACGCAACACGCATGCAATAACGATCAAACCAACAACCCTATTTAACTAAAGTCGAATAAACACCATAATAATAATATGAAGGCAAGGTAGGCGCAGCAATTTATTATAATAGCAATTACTCTTTGAACAAATACAATAATAGCAATACTACAGGCAAGGTAGGCGCAACATGTATGCTATCAAGCAAAGGTTAAATTATAAATGAGTTGAATGCTCTTATTTATAAACTTCAAGGTGTAGGCAACCCTAAAATCACCTTGAGTCAACTACAGTCTTGCAATGCATGCAAGATCTTATTCCTAAACCCTAACTGAATGAAACTATACAGTTAACTGAGAAACTATCATCAGTTAACTGTAACCTCTAATCTAAATGGACAAGGTGCAACATGCACATCCTTATTGAAAGCAAGTCAACTGGAATGTTATCATCAATCAACTGAAAAATCTAATCTAATCTCCAAGTATATGTAGATGTTTCCAAGAAAGACATGCATGCAATGTATAACAACAAGTTAACTCGGAAAGAAGCCTCGAGTTAACTACTTCTGATGACTCATCGTTGTAAGCAACTGCATGGTCTAACTGAAAGTCTACTCCAAGTTTATCATCTCCTCCAAGAATTTATCAATAGTATCATCATCCGGCACTTTGACGCTGTCCACGATGATTAACTGCTTGTCCAACTCTTTGTCTCCATCTCGGATCTCCCTCTTTGAAACTGATAGTCAGCATTGTAAACTCCTCCATCTTGGACGCCTCTAGTCCTCCACATAGGTTATCACAAACTAACTCTTCGAACTCAGCTTGAACTGCCTCTAACTCGGCGTATATACCATCCTCATGCCGATAATGACATGGGATCTGAGTGATGTACTCGTTGATGAAACGAAGAGCTGCAACAACCTTTTCCTGAATCATGCTCATCTTAGCAGAAATCCTGTCATATGTCTCCACCTTGCAAAGATATAACTCTCTCCACGTGAAGACCTTCTTCTGATCTATATTTGCTGTAATGGCGTCATAGATTCCTGCAAGCTGTGATATCAGAATCAAATCCTTCGGCTTACGCTCGGCCATGAAAATATCGAGCTCCTGAATTCTCTGGCGAAGACTATGTGCGTCAACCCTCAACTGATATAGCTGTGTGAGAAGGTGTCGACCAACAATGATAAAGTCTTCAATCCAGGTATCCAGTAGCTTTCCTCAATTAACCAAGTGTTGAATCCTCTGCTGTTCTGTGGCGGTCTCTCGAAGTTGTGGAAGTAAAGGTGCTTGCCCCTCGCTGTCATGAAGTAAACTCGAAATATACATGCAGAGTTTCCTTATTTCAGCCTTGAGAGCTGCTTTATCCTCACCATCCTTCATGACACGTTCCTCTAGATTACTCGCGATGACTCTGAATAGATTCTTGTCAGTGTGTCGAGTATTCTTACCTAGATGAGTTTTGACAAAGGTAAAATCACCAACATCAACTTCATCCAAGTATTTGCCTTCTTGAGGAATAGCAACCTCTATGACCATCTCTGCCTCAAGATTCTTCTCAATATTTATCTGCTTTCTGGCCCTCTTATTCAACCTATTCTGATAGGGCTCACCAAACTCAGATAAATCAAGATTATATGAAGGCATACACCTCTCCCTCTCCAATGACTTCTCGAGCCAAGATGAATAACGAATACTGTCCTCTCGAGGTGGAACTGTTTCTACTGTATCAGCCGCTGGCGGATCCACTGGTATGAAGGTCTCATGTATCGGAGTCTCAGGCTCCAAATCAATATCTATGGGAGACGACTGTGGTGAAAAAGGTGAACCTGGAGATGACAAACCGGCCTCAGTCTGAATAACTGGTTTCGATGAAATAACTGGCTCTGGAAGTACTGTCTCTGAAATTGGTAGCATTGGCTCTTTCTCAACTGGAAGTGCTGGCTCTTTCTCAACCTGTTTCCTTTTGGTGATGCTTTTTCCTTTTGAATTAATTCCCATCTTAACCCCTTCAGGCGGCCTCATAGTAACCTTGACTCGAGGTTTAGCTCTAGAAGTAGAAGGTAAAGAAGAAACTACCACTGCTGGTGGCTCTATAACTGGGATCACCCTTCGCTTCCGCTTGCTCTCAAGGAAGTACATGGTGTTTTTGATAACAAACCTGGATAAGTCTTTCACTGAAGTGTTCAATGGACCAATCAGGTTGGTGAAGTGGTTGGCGAGCAAATTGGTCTCTAATGAATGAAGGAAGAAGTATCTCGCCATCATCATCAGACAAACCTTCCACATCTTCCGACAAGAAATCAGCAATCTGTGGAACAGTAAGCCTACAATAATGATGACGACGCACCTCAAATTCATCCTCACAATTGACCCAAAAGTCCTCAAGCGCTGCCGAATGTGAAACATGAACTCCAACCTTGCTGAATAATGACCCAATAGATCATAGGCATGCTTCTGAGGAAAACACCCAAGCTGAAGTTTCTCTAACTCGTGTGCCATTAACTTGCAATCGGCAGCTGTTTTGCATTTGTAAATACCCAACTCAAATGGAAAGGTGAAAGCTGGTTTATGTCGATTGCGAATAAAAGTGTGAACGTGATGTGCCTGTCTCATGAACTCCATGAAAAGAACCTTATCCGTTGGGTACCTCGGTAGCATCAGAGGCTCTCTTGTATATCCATATACACGAATATATGTGAAAGTAGGAAATTGGATAAACCAATCTGCCCACCTCTCCATTGCTGATTGTGCCTCTTTAGAAATCCTCATATGCATCTCGTTATCCAAATTTCTGACTGTCCTCATAAGAAAGTGGTCATTCACTGCTGTAAAGTCCTGTTCAGCTTTCGAAAACTCCAATTGAGGGTAGTATTCGTGCACTCGCTGAACACCCAAAACTCCATCGGTCTTTAATAATTTAAAGCTGCCTTGGAATGCAACTAAGTAAACTAGAAAAGTTACCATATGGAATTCGTGAATCTTTAGGAACTCTGTAATCTGCTGGTGAAGACACTCGCTGATAAACATGGCCCAGTCAAATGTTTCTTTTTTATCAATAACTCGTGAGATGAGGTAGAACATCCATGTTCGGAAAGCGCTTGTGTCTTCAGAACCTGCTAACCGGTTAAGGAAAGTTATCAAAATAGCAATCTCGTCCTTGAAATCCCCACGTGCAATCTTCCTTGGCATGTTGGTTTTCTGAACCTCCAACCATCGTTGACCTACTTTCTTCTGTGATCTATCCTTGTCCTCTTCCCATATTCTGTCACAATCTGAAATGGATACAGCGAAATGATCTGAACGTGGAGGAATAGAAAAACATTTTTCTACATCCCTTGGCTTAAGGCTAGAAATAATCCTTCCATCTGTCGATCTGATTTGTTTGGTAGATGAGTCATAATGCTTAACACAAGCAAGTACGAACTGAAGATCAAAGAATGAGATAGGAATGGAAGCTGCTGCAAGTATCCTTGAACGTTCAAGATTTTTGATTGTAGTGCTCTTGATACCCTCCAATGATTTCAGATTGACGTTGGGAAAAACATGACTTAAGTCGGTATTGGTAGTTTTCAGAAAGTTATGAAGAAAGACCTGTTTGGCCTTATAGTCTATGGGATTATATGACATTATGAAAAACTAGACTTTTGACTGTAAAGTCGGGTATGTTTGGACAACTTTGGAAAAACTGAAAAAGCTCGAGGATAGGCTAAAAATAGCAAGGGGAAGTGAATTTTTTCGGACAAATTCTAAGATATGGGTTTTGTGTAGAATCAAACTCTAATACAACCCAGAATGGCAGAATTGCGAAAAATGGGATTTAGGCTTGCATGCAAAAGGTTTTCGGTTGAGATTTGAACTGGCAGTTAGGGGTACTGGTGGCAAATTTTTCCCGCGAAAATCTAGAACATGGGTTTTATGTAGAAATGAATCCTAAAACCACCTAGATCAACAGATTTGCGAAAAAACGTGATTTAGGCCCACATGGAAAGAGAATTCTGGAAAAAAGCACAGTGCTTCTAGAAAAGAGGCAACAGGGCAATTTTCGCAAAATAATCTAAGACATGGGTTTTGTTGGTGATGCTGAAATACTCAAACCCAAATGATGCTTTTCTGAAAAATCTGTCGTTTTCTTTGACATGCGAAGAAAACCTAAGACGAGAATAGAAGAAAATAAGACAGAAGAATAGAAGTTTTATTTTATTTTTGTTTTCTCTCTTCTTCTGTAAAAATTTGCCTATGCTTGAAGTAGAATTGATAAAACCTTACTGCAAAATAGAAAGCAAGTTTGAAATAATCTTCCTTTGAACAATCTGAATCTATAGCTACGAAGAATACTGAAATCTGACACCTGTAGCACCTGCAGATCAATTTTATGCTCAAGAAAGACGTTTCTTGTCAACTCTAATGAAGAATAATGGACACCATTAGCAAAATATACAGAAAAATATCTTCTAAGGTGTGTGAAATGCATGCCAAGCATTGGAAATGGCGCTTGAAGTACAACTGGTGCTTCAAAACTCACGCATGGCCTATATTTGGCTTCAACCTGAGTTAACTGGATGTAGAACCAACCCAAGTTAGGGTGCCATCTTGAAGATTCAGTTAACTGATGCATGCAAACTAAGTTTAGCCAGTTATGACTAAAAATACGTAAAATAGAAGTCAACTTAAAAGAGTTTAACTGAAGATCAAAATTTGGCAAACTGAAAACTCTCTTCATGCGCACTTCTACTTTTGAATTTCAAAAAGTCAACTTTTGACTTTAGGCGTCCTTCCTTACTTAGACATTTTCTGAAAATTTAGAATCTAAAACCTCAAACGAAGCTCACGTTCGATCACTGATTCTGGTTGACTGTCACGACGGATCAAATGGCTGACAATCTCGATGAAGAGCAGGACCAAATCTAACAAGAAGATTCCTTGAGGTGGCAATTCAAAATTCAACCATCTGAGGATTCAAAAAGATGGGCGCCCCTGGCCTCTTGGGGCGCTTTTGACCTCAGTGTTAGAATATTTTCAGGCATTTTCATCATTTTCACTGATAACTTGACCATATTTCACTTGACGTTTCCCAGTATTTGACAAAACTTCAGAACATGCTGACTGGCTCGCTGCGGAGCAGACTGATTTCTGAGCAAAGGCTCTTGATGAACACTTTGTATAAAAACATCTTTAAACCTTGTTAAATCATGGGCGCCCCTGGCCTCTAGGGGCGCTTTTCCCAACCAATGTCATCTATTACTGCAATTAGCAAAAATTACTCAACTTCCGGTTGCGGATTGCCAAGACATCTTCTAACCCGGTTGAGACAGGGAACGGAAAGCTGGAACTGACACGAACGAGACGAACCTCTGAAATCATGAAACAGATTTCATTAAAGGTCTTAAAACCTTTTGTCCTTTCTGAACAATCTTTGATCCAGTCTGAAACCTCAAATTTGACCACTGATGGCGGCAACTCGGCAACTCAGATTCACCTGCTGACAGACGCATCGCGGAGCTGGACCAAAAATGGAAACAAACTTCCTGGGTGTCACTTGATCAAAAGACTTCATCTGAATCTTCAAAAAGATGGGCGCCCTTGGCCTCCAGGGCCGCTTTTTCTCTTCAAAGTTATCTACTTTGCATTTCCCTCGTGTACTGAATTTTCGTTTTCAGGCGTTTTAGTCCTCCGTCGGACTGGATGGCTAGCTCATTGCGAAGCTATCAGGAAACTGGAGAAGTCATCTTGGTAGAAAATCTCACAAAAAGTTGAATACAACTTCCATAATGATGGGCGCCCCTAGCTGAGAGTGGTGTTTTTTCAATCCAAACTTAGCCAATTTTACAGTACTTTTACCTCGTTGAAAATCTCCTCCGTCAAAAAGCATAATTTTCAACATCTTTCATCGTAGAGTGTTCTTCTTTGAGTTTCAGGCTTAGATATTAACACCTAGTACTGGCCAACTGCCATTAATGACCTCAGAGTTCCTAACTTTTCTCTTGAAAAAGTTATAACTACCCACCAGCCTTAAGCTGACTTTTAACTGAAACTGACTTCACCATTGTGATCGTGATGTGAAATAAGCCAATCAAAATTAATTTCAGCCAATTCTGACAAGTTCCTATTTTTTAGGGTTTCGAGCTAAAAATAGATTTCAGAAACCCTAATTTTCAAAATTTTCAAATTTTGCCAATATCTTACTAGCATCACACTGAGTAAAAGACCATACTTTATTTGCCCAAAAACTGAGTTTTGACCCCACTTTTACAAGGTTTAGACCATTTTAAGCAAAATGCCTTAATGAAGCAAAAAATTTGGTTTGGGTACAACACAATGGAAACCCTAATTTGACTTGCATGTTCCCTGAACGACCTTTGTTTGATTGGATTCTGGTTGCATATTGCTCTGCCTGTGAAACTGGAGCGCTGGGGAGTTGCTGGAGTGAACCTGCTATTTATAGTAAATGCCCGAAAAATGACTAACCGACAGTCGGATGAGTTTGCATGTTAAATTGCCAGATGGATCTCAAAAAACCCAAAAAAACCCAAAAAACTGGTCAACATGCGGGTACTGGCTAAAAATAGTAAGTGCCTAAAAAATGATCCATTCTGCTTACCAGTCATATCACTGCGAAGCTCTCGCAAAACCCATAAGGAATATCCTGACATGCGTTGAAAAACTTTGCATGCAAATCCTAAAAATAGCCTCTGAAGGCTGAATTATTGAAGGTCATCATCGCGGATTGCATGTTATATCACCGCGAAGCTCTTGAAAAACCCAGAAACATGCTCCAGACATGCATTGAAGAATCGTACTTGTGCAACTTGAAAATGGCTTTTGAAGGCTGAATTGCTAAAAATAGCAAGTTGTCAGAATCTGCTCAAATTTTGCGTGCAGGCACCTGAAGGTACCCTGAATGTGATGGAATAGTTGGAATTATGAAATCTTGATAAAAAGGTCCCAGACTGAGTACTTACTATAAATAGTAAGTTGTCAGAACTCAGTGAAGATTCAGTGGGATCCTGCCTTGAGCCTTTTGATTGTATTGCTAAGCTCAAATTTCAATTTGACAACTCAATTTAACCTTCAATAAGCCTGAAGAATGAAAACCCTAATTTTGGAGACTTAGCCAAAATTTCCAACTAGGTCAAATGAAGGGACATCCCTGAAATGATAGAAAGAAGAGAGAGAGGGAGAGAGACGCAAAACAACCGCGAAACTAAAGCCAAAAGACCATAATGGAGCAAAAATTAGGGGGGTCCCCATTTGAATGGGGCGATGTGTGAAAAGATCACAATAGGGCGGGCATATGGTCATTGGATCCCTAGGAGCTAAGTAACTGAATAACTGAAATTGATTACAATTGAAAGAAAAAGATAAAACTCAACGCCAAGAATGTTCACCAAGATCCTTCGAAGGCAAGGTGATAGCATATGGCGGAGTGCTTATTACAAAACTAAAATAAGCTTAGGCGGATAACTAGCCATGAAATTTTTCAAACTAACTAATTCATCCGTTGTAGTGGGCATCCACTCAAGAGCGGGGATGCACCACTTGACAGTGGGTACAAGGAAAGATTAAACATTCATTCTCCACACTGGCGGTAAACCATCCAGGGGTGCTTAATGTGAAAATAAATGAAATAATTGCAGCAATAAAGGACTGGAACAGTACTACTGTTTATTGTCTTACAATATGAGAAAGAGCTGCAAATTACATGAGAATTAAAATAGTTTCAAAGCACATAAGAACTAGATCAACCCACACAAGATATCTACCCAACTTATTAAGGACAAAACTGAAAAACCAAACTGTAACAAATCTGATATGAAATTTGCAAACTGAAATTCTGTAACAGCAAACTGTAAACTCACATAAATGCTCATAACTTCTCTGAAATACCTCCAAATTAGCTGAAATATTTTGCAAAGGCTCTCTAAGAGTATGGCGCCCAAGATCACATGCTGAAACCGCATCAAATCATCTTAATTTATTTGGCACAAAACCCAATGCATTTAATGAGAGGTACGACTCTCCTTGAGGGGCGATTTGGACACTAAAAATAAAAAACTCAACAATTAAAATTGAAAACTTGAGGGAAGGATCGCCATTAGTCTAGAAAGCATTGGAGCAAATACCCGTGAGCAAAGAAAAATCACAATAAGAGTTGTGAGTGAAATCGACCTTCAGCCATGGTGTAACCAGCAACTCAAAATCTGATAAAAACTCCAAAACTTACAACTGTGAAGTTCAATTTTCTAGTTTGGATGAGAAGCAGCCAAGAAGCCAACTAGGTGTTGTCTTTCAAAGTTAAAATTGGTCAATTGCTAGGAGGTAAGCATTCCTCAAAGTTAAATGTACAATGTCATTTCGACAACATAACTTTCGCATAAACAATTGGATGCCAAAAGCTAGAGCAAACCTTCACTAATATAGACAACCAGATGACTTTACAAATTCCTGAAACTCCTCCAAGAATGGGACGCCAAAAGTCTCTTTTGAAATATTTTAAAATTCTAAATTATTAATTCATCCTCCAAGTTGGCGTGCACTTCAAGGTATAAGAAAACTTTATTAAATGTTTAATATTTCCTTAATGAAGGCGTCCGCCTTCATGACCACCTTTTAAACACAACTCACAACTTAAAGTTGTTATTCTAGGCCAAGGCGTCAACTTAAAATTATAACATTTATGTTTTGAATGAAATAATTCACCAAAATATTACTTTAAAAATCCAAACACCAAAACCAAACAACTGCTCCAATTGAAAAAGACTTACTGAAATGCTGACAATAGAGATACTACCAGAAATAGAATTTACTAAGAATAGTAAATTTTGAGAAATGCCACAAAACCTCCAAGAAAGGAAACCCTAATTTCACCTCAACGAGCCTATGGGTCTCTGGAATAGGCTGATGAGCAACTGAGTTGATCACTGATGAGAAGGGAACATTATAGAAATCTTCAACATATCCAAATGAGCCCCCAACACCTCCTTTTATATCTTTTTTATTGCTTTTTCAATGCCTTTTTCTTTTTTCATGTAATGCCCCCTTTTGAGAAAACCCTAATTCTTGCCCTAGAAACACAAGCTAATGCAGTTAGGGTTACAACTTATCAATTAAATGCTTTAAGCCGGATAAATCTTGGTTTAGGTTCTGCAATAATGTTAGATAATATTGGAATATAATTCATATTATTAGAGATATATAATAAATGTTTATCTATTCAAATCATGCAAATATATAAGTAATGTAAACCACATAATATTTATAATTTGCATTGGGAGTTGGATCATAAGGGGACGTGGATGACAAGCATGATAGGTCTGCCCTAAGCTATCACACCAAGCCCAAGAGCGGCTATACCACCCCCCTTGGCCCTCAAGAGGCGCACTTAGACATCGCCCATGGGGTGGTCTACTTGGTGGACAACTTGTATCTGCATTCCCTACCCTTGCTACCTAATCCATTCCTCCTATGACTAAAACTTCCTTAATTTCATCTCAACCACCAATCCATGTGGCGTTGGGGAGAAGGGCTTACCATAGGCAGCCCGTAGACACCCTCCCTAGCCCAAGAGCGGATATCACCCCCTTGGCTCCAAGTGGGTCATACAAACATCCATCAAGGAGTGGCGTACCTAGGAGGATGTCTAGTATCTGCTCAACCTACTAGTATTTTCTCCCTAGCTCCTCCCATGGTTGTTTGATGAGAATAATAAATATAAATTAATATATATATATATATATATATATATATATATATATATATATATATATATATATATATATATAATTGCATACAATAATTACAATAGAGCATACCACAAGAATAATAAATATAAATAACAAAATATCTAATTGCATACAATAATTATGATAGAGCATACCACAAAATAATAAATAATTGCATTCAATAATTATGATAGAGCATACCACAATTTGCTGACTCAGAACTGCCCATGTGCTGTTAATAACTGTGGTATTCTTATGCCTGAATTATGTGTATGTTTCTAGAGATATTGGATGATCTAATACTCAGAAAATATTCTTTCTTATTGCTGATTCGATGCCTGTTTGGAGTACTAAAGGTCTCTTTAAATATCTTGTGATCTGGGAGGAGTTGCACCCCTTCAATCATTGGTGTCCCCTTGAACATTCATCTCCTTTTATCGCTGCCTTTGACTAAAATAATCCTGATTGGTATTAAAGCTTTTAGTTGAGACCCTACTTTGTTTCTTTTGATAGTATTAATTTGGAACCAATACATTTTAGCAATTAATCAGATATTAATAATTGTAAATAATTACTTTGTGAATATTTTAGTATTAATCAGATGTTAGTAATTGTAAATAATATCAATTATCCTATTTGATAATTGCATGATAATTATAATATTATTTATAATAATAGTTAGATTGCAAATTTATATTTTTTTATATATATATATTTGATATTTGATTTTTATTTGTTTATTTATTCTTTGTGTTTTCTTTATTATTATTATAGTAATTACCAATAATAATATTTGTTGTTTTATTTTTGGGGAGATCATTTTAGAAGCTCCAGCATATGTTTTATGTTAAAATTTGTTGGGGATATTTTTTATATCTGAACATAGTTACATAAAATTTATGTTTGGGACATTATATCACCATTCAGGGTAACCCAAGCAGAAAATCATAATAAAGATAGAAACTGCAACTGAGTATTATGAGTATCCAAATCATAGCTAAGCCAAATTTGATAGGTTTACATAACCATATCTCTTTGTAAATAAACATTTTAGATTGTGCAATCTAATAAGCCAACAATGACAAATTTACTTATAAACAAGTTGTCAGCCTCAAAACCTTGCATAATATATAGGTATAGATCCATATAGATCTTCAAATGGTTAACACACACAGATCAATAACGGTTGCAAAGGCACTATAGTCGACCATCATAGAAAAACAAAGGATTCATGATGCATTTGACTCAAAACAATGAACACAACAAGATTAATATGTTGATTTTCATGCTAAATCAAAGGGATATCAAAATATATTAAGAATGATACAAACCTAAAACCCTTTGGTATAATTGTTACGACTTGAATGCTTTTGAAGACCCTTTATCTTCAGATAAAAAGACCATAGAACACTTGCAAATCACATTCCTGCCACATTCAAGGTTTGCACACCCCTCGATAGACCAATAGCACGTTGATAGTTGGCTAAGCGATGACCAACAAAACCACCAATGTGATTAGCAACCCTTCTCACAAGAAAACCAACAAAAGGTGACAATACCATGACTTCCTTTATTATCTAAGGAAAAGCTAGCAAAGAGACAATACAGTGGCTGCCTCCTTTCTTGAAGCAAAAACCAGTGAAGAAACAACATCAAAAATCTCCCAAAGACACCCATTACACCACACCCAAAAACCAGTATAATACAAGGAAAATTTCGGGATAATAACGTCTGAATCTCCTTTCTTCTTCCATAAAATGCCGTACTTTTAAGATTGTAGATAACGCCCACAAAACATTCCATGCAATGGCCTCATAAAGATGGCACTAATAGGTGCAAAATATTTCAACAAGCATGTCTTTACATGTAAATTTCTCCATTAATTTCAGCAAGGCTTTGCCATGCTCTAAGACAACAATGTCCACCATCAACAACCATGTAAGAAAATAAAATGTTAAAACAACTTTCTTGAAATATACCGAGCCAATTTTTTCAATTTTTCCACAATTCAATTCACCCGTTAACGTTATGAAAACTCAATCCAACTGAAGGGAACTCTTTCCTCTCATGAACCTAGATCCCAATGCGGGCAAGGTTGAGAGCATACTCAAAAGGGGATTGTTAGCATTGCTAAAACTTGTTGAAAGAGTAATAGAAAGGATATGCAATCACTCAACCACTTATTCAGCGAGAGGACTGAAATGGAAAGTACATTACTGAAAGTAAGATGACACTCGGCCACTTATTCAGCGGGAACATGTTGACGGCTTAGCCAATCAACAAAATGAAGAGATAATGCACTACAATAAGCAAATAGGCGGCAAGCCGGCCTATTCCACTTGTTCAGCGGGGAAATGCAATAATTAAATCTGAGCTAAGACTAAAATGATGCCAGTCTTTTCCACAATCGTGGGAAATGGCACACAACCAAGAATGCTAATAGTACTACTGTTCAACTTACAATATGATAGAGTTGCCTGTCATCAAGAACAAGTATATAATGTTGCAATAAAACGGAGGGACTCTCCTATACCTATCTTGATCCCCCAAACTCAAATCTAGCTTACCAACCCAATTTTGACAATCTGATTATGACAGACCTGCACTGAAAATGTATGACTACCAACACATAAATTCACTAGATTATTGATAACTCCATCAAAACTCATTGAAACTTCATGAGATAAAATGCAACATGTTCTAAATTGATGGCGCCCAAGATGGAACCACAAAACCAACTCAAATGCTCCGTATTTATTTGGGATGCAAAACAATGTATTTCCAGAATGGTACGACCCTCAAGAAGGGGCGATTTTGCTCTATAAAATCAAAGACATTGAAATAAAATATAGGAATTGGTGGAAGGCTAAGAATTGGTGGAAGGGGTTGCCTCAACTAACCAAAAACATCCCCCCACTACCCACAAGCAGAATAAAATCACTCACAAACATATGAGCAGAAAACCAGATCAGCCATAATCAATACAACAACTATAAAATTCGAGTGAAATACAAAACTCAACTGCAGATTGCAAGACAGCTCTAAAGCAACCTATTCTCAACTAGTTGCTATCTTTCAAGCAAGAAGTGAAGCCAGCTAGGAGGTGTGCATCCCTCGAAGCAACTCTGGCACCATTCTGGCAGCATAAAAATACTGAAGACATAAGATGAAAAACATGAAGAGAAGCAACTCCTTATATAACTTGTGAAGAGAATCCTAGAAACTTCTAGAAAGTATGCCAAAACCAAGGAGTCAACCTGTTTTTGAATTTCCATGTTGACTCACCTTCCCACAAAGTTGGCATCCCTTTTCACTTAATGAAATATCTCATTAATTTAAATTAATTCCTCATCTCAAGTTGGCGTCCCTTATTTCTCCTTGGTAAATTTATCATTTTAGGAAATAATTCACTTAACCCCCTAATGAGGCGTCTACCCATGAAGACCCCTTTTTAAAACAACTTGAAAGTCATTAGACTAGGCCAAGGGGCATAATATATTAAAATATAACATTATTAAAATGACTTATCTCTCTTAGAGAAGCATCCCAAAGCCAAAACGAACTCTACAAACTGAACTGCCTGAAGAAGAAAACCAAGGGTACTGATGCCAACAGGGTCACAGCCAGAAATAGAATTTACTAAAAATAGTAAATTCAAGAAGTTGCTTAGAACAACATGCCATCTATACCGTTGCGAAGCTCTCAGAAAACCCAAAAAGAATCTACAAACAAAACTTTGGAATTCCAAGGGCAAACTTCTGAAAAAGCTAAACAACCTCTGCCAAAGAAGGAAACCCTAATTTCCACATCCGAGTAACCTACGTGTCTCAGAAACAGGCTAACGGTCATCTCCAAGATCACTGTTGAGAGGGGGACATTACAGTCCGCCCTTCCCAAAATTGCTTGTCCATAAGCAACTGTAAACCAGGATGCTGGAAAATCTCCTCATTCTCCCAAGTGGCATCCTCTAATGGAAAATTCTTCCATTTCACCAGGTATTCTTTGATTGTCCTTCTCCTCAAGGAATGTTCTCTAGAATTGATAATCTCTTCAGGAACTAGCACCAACTGCCCCTCCTCATCCAAAGGGGGTAGATTAGATGAAACTACAATGTTATGTCCCAATGCTTTTTTGAGGCGAGACACGTGAAAGAAATTGTGTACCTTCCTACTAGCTAGTAATTCCAACTCATAGGCCATAGCTCCACTCTTCTTGAGAGTAGACTGCCTGTAAGGTGTAAGACGAAGATAAACCATGTTTGCCACCTCGAAGGAGCGCTCAACATACCGCTGATCAGCGTACAACTTTTGTTGATTCTGTGCTATCTAAATGTTATTCTTCAATGATTTTAGATTATCCTGACTTTGTTGCAACATATCTTTGGCCTGAGGTGCCTTTCTATTCCCAAACACCAAATCTACAAATCTGGTAGCCTCATAACCATAGAGGGCTTTGAATGGAGACATCCTAATGGACATGTGATAGGATGAATTATAACAGTATTCCACCAAGTGAAGCCATCTGACCCAAGCCTTCTACTGTTCTAAAACATAGTTCCGGAGATAACCCTCCAAACACTTGTTCACAATTTCTTTCTGACCATCGGTTTGGGGGTGATAACTGGTGCTTGGAGTAAGCGCTGTACCACTCATCCGGAAAACTTCTTGCCAAAAGGTGCTTAGGAACTTGCTGTTCCTATCACTCACAATGTTTTTTGGCAAACCATGCAATCGAAGCACCTCATGAAAAAACAACTGGGCTACCCGAGCTGTTGTAAAAGAACTAGTGATGGCAAAGAAGTGATCAAATTTCGTTAGTCTTTCCACCACGACGAAGATACAATGTTTCCCTTGTGTTTTGGGCAACCCCGTGATGAAGTCCATAGAGATGCTTTCCCATTTTTGTTTGGGAATGGGTAGGGGTTGCAACAGTCCAGCAGGGTATGTGTGCTCATTTTTGTTCATTTGGCAAGTATGACATTCTTTTATGTAGCTCAAAACCTCATTTTCAATCCCTTCCATGAAAACCTTTCACGGATCTGCCGGTAAGTCTTAAAATAACCCTGGTGACCAGAAAGTGGGATGTCATGGAAAGTCTGCAAAATTTTCTTCTTAAGCTTAGAATCGACCACTAAGAAGATCCTCTCTTTGTAGTGTATCAGCCCATCAACCAATTTATACTTTTCATCATGACAAGTACTTTCAATAATGCTGGTTGCAAACTGATTTTTGGCATAATCAACAAGCAACAAATCTTTCCAATCAGCAGTAAGCTCACATAATGAGCTCAAATGAGGCCTCTGAGACAAGGCATCAGCCACAACGTTATTTTTCCCCTTGACATATTCAATGTGAAAATCGTAAGCCTGTAGCTTACTCACCCACTTTTGCTGTCTTTCATTCAAGTCCTTCTGATGCATGGAGTGTTTGGGACCGTTGTGATCAGTCTTGACAACAAACTTGCTCCCCACCAAGTATTGTGTGAACTTGGCTAATGCATGCATGATTGCAAGCATTTCCTTGTCATAGATCGAGTATGTCCTTTCAATACCTCTTTAACTTTCTGCTTTCGAACAGAATGGGGTGCTTTTCTTGCATTAAAACAGCACCAACTCCTCCCGAAGCATCGCATTGCTACTCAAATGGCTTGGAGAAATCCGGTATGGCCAAAACCGGACAAGAACTCATGATCCTTTTGAATTTATCAAAGACAACTTGTGACTTTTCCGACCACAAGGATACTCCCTTTTTGGTTAGATCAGTAAGAGGAGCAACACTTTGAGAGTAGCCCTTCACGAACCTTCTGTAAAAACTGCATAGACCCAAGAATCTTCTCAAATGAGTTAGATTTTTTGGAGTTGGCCAATCCACGATAGCCTTGATCTTTTCTGGATCAACTCTGACTCCTTCTGCACTGTTGATGTGGCCAAGGTAGAGTAACTCTCCCATACCAAATTCACACTTTGATTCTTTCGCAAAGAAGCTTTATGCTTCAAGGATACTAAGCACTTCCTCCAAGTGCTTGAGGTGTTCATCCCAAGTCTTGCTGTAAATGAGGATGTCGTCAAAGAATATCAACACGAACTTCCTCAATTGCTCATGGAAAGTTCTATTCATGCAAGACAAAAAAGTGGCCCAAGCATTAGTCATCCCAAATGGCATGACCAAGAACTAAAAGTGACCATAATGGCATTGGAATTCCGTTTTCTCAACATCTGACCCCCTCATCCGAATCTGATAATATCCTGACCTTAAGTCAATCTTTGAGAAAAACTTGGCACCATGCAACTCATCAATGAGCTCATCTATTCAGGGAATGGGATACCGATTCTTGATGGTGCTTTGGTTCAAGGGACGATAATCCACACATATGCAGATGGTGCCATCCTTCTTCTTCACAAGGACAACTGGTGAAGCGAAGGGACTTTTACTTGGGAGCATGAAACCCATCTCCAAAAGTTCTTTTATGTTTTTCTCAATTTCATCTTTTTGTTTCTTAGGATATATGTATGGCGTTGTGATTACTGGTTTGGCTCCTTCCTTCTGCTCAATGACATGCTCAAACCCTCTATCTGGAGGTGGTCCTGGTGGTAGATCAACAAACACCTTACTTCTTTTTGTGAGCATGGATTGAATATCGGGTGGATAATCCCTTCTTGTTTCAACCGGGCTAGCTGGAAGAACCATACACTCCGCAACCCACTCAACTGCATCATGTCGGATCAACCTTTCCATTCTCTTGAAGGAGACAATCCGAGGACCCCCGTTTGACATCCCTCTTAGCACTACCTTCTTCCCACCGGATTGAAATTTGAGCTCCATGGTTTGTAGGTTGAGAGATATCTCTCTGAGAGATCACAGCCATTGAATACCAAGAACGACATTTGTGTCTCCAATGTTAACAACATAGAAGTCGCCTTTGACTTCATGGTTACCCAACTGGAAGGACATGTTGGTAACTTTGTGAGTGCAAGAAATGTGGAACGCATCGACAACCATAACTTTGAAGCCTTCAAATTCCTCTGTCTTGAGTTCCCTCTTTGCAACCAATCCTTCATCAATGAAGTTGTGTGTTGCTCCCGTATCAATCAAGGCAACCACACAATGCTTCCTAATCGTGCCAGGAATCTTGAAAGACTTGTTCTTTTGGAAACTTGAGAGTTGGGCAAAGGTGCCCTCACCCCCTTGCTCTTCTTCCATCTCTTCTGGCTCTCGTTCTTCGTCACTTTGAGCAAATTCTGAGTGCTGTTCTAAGTGATCAGATTCTGATCCGTAATCAGAACAGGCCTCCATATGGTTAGAAAGGCCTCTTCCATAGCATCTATGTCTTTTTGACCATGGTTCTTTGCATGTGTAACATTTCCCTTCTTTTCTAAGCTTTTCTCGAGCATCATCATCCAATCGAGGAGAAAACTTCTTATGCTAATTTGGAGGATGCCTCTTGTCTTGCCTATGAGGAAAAGGCTTGGACGGAAACTTGGGCCTAGGTGCAGACAACTCCATGTTTCTAGCCTTCTTGATGGATTCTTCAAGGCTTGGTGGGTCAAAAGCCTTTACCCATCCCTTCAATGGTTCCAGAAGTCCTTTAGAAAACAACATCACTAATCTTCTTTCGGTGATGTTGGGCACCATCACGAAAAGCCTTTGGAAATCTCTAATGTATGATTCCAATGAACCATATTGTTTTAGCTGAGAAAGCTCCTTGAATTTCACCTCAGGATCCTTAGTGTCAAATCTGTCGATCAGCTTGGTGGTGAAGTCCTCATACGTTCTAATTAGGTTGTGGCCAAGGGTGACCAAAGCATGATACTACCACTCACAGGCAAAACCTTCCAAGTGTAGGGTGTGTTGGTTGAAAATTTTGTATACTTGAGAGGGTGTACAAAATTGTGGTTTCAGCCATAGTACGTGAGATAAACTCTCCTATTTTTATAGGGAAGGCTCCCCCTTCGCTTTCTATTTTATCAATTTGGAAATTAATTCTAGTTACAAATCTATTCTAAACCTGGGTGAAACTCTTGTCTTGTTCTCTTTTTTCAGAAAAGACAACTATAATTTTCTCTTATTTCAGAAAAGAATCACAATGGAAAGCATATATGATTAATAAAGTAAAGAAAGAAGCAAAGTTTCCATGAAGGCACAAAGTCCTCTGTTGCTCCTCCGGGATGGGAAAGTAATCTTCAAGCACAAAGTGTTGAGAATTAGAAATCCTATCTACCTTTTCAAAATGATACTATGAGACAATATATATATATATATATATATATATATATATATATATATATAACAGCACAAAGTTTGTAAATATAATGCACTTGTGAGTCACAATTCCTAATTGTAAACCAATTTAATTTAATCCTTCAAACTTGAAGCACAAAGACAACAAGAAATCAGATCAAGGTCTTTTCACAATAACTCCACAATCCTTTCAAGAAGAATTCATAAAACTACATTACCATGACATAAGAACACAGTAATGAAATGCAACAAAATTCAACACAAAGTCTAAAATCTTTATGCCTTCTTTATACCATTTGAAAATTAAGTTGACATACAGAAAGCTCAAAGTCTTTTTTGCTGTAAATTTCTGCAGAGTTTTCTCTATTGCCAAAAGATAAAAATTACAAAGGACCTTCTCAAGTATTTATAAGAGAGAGGCCTTGAGAAAAAGGTGGGAGGATCTCAACAAACTTGAGAAAATCTCTCAACAACTAACTAACTGTAATTGACTTATTCAAAATTACAGTCCAAATTGTGATTTGTCTTGTAAGAATTTAAATGTAATCACATTTTCCAAAACTGCAAGAAAAGAATACTTGCAATTTGCAAAACTTGTTTTTACATATATTTTGTCGAAAGTAAAATACATAAAACAAATATTTTTATTTTGTCCTGTTCCTAGCTTTGAAAGATAGAAACTTGCTGATAATTTCTTGCAACTCATCAGGATTGGGACCAAGTGTATTTCTGGCAACGACAATTGTCTTTATGATAACATCGTAGTATCTGACTGTCGCCTCTCTATGCTTTTCGAAAGCAGCTTGCATCTTGTTAAAGACCAGCTGATGATTGACAAATTTATGAACAACATCCATAGAAAATTGATTTGAATTTAGCTCTTGGTGAAGATTTGTAGTAATTTGAGAAACAACAACATTGGCTGCAAGTAATCCATCTTGATGACTTAACACCTTGCAAGGGATTTTCTCAAAATATGAAAGCATGTCATGTTCAACTTCAGCACTCATCTCAAGGGTAGCCTGGATATCTTTGATAAGATCTTGAATAACTAATGACTTATTTGTCATAAGTTCCTCAAATTCTATGTATTTTTCCCTTTTTGAAATTACTGAGTTGCTGCATAGAATTTCCAGCTTCACTTGATCAATCTCATGCCAGATTTTTAAGTCTTTCTCAAGAGAATGTAGACTTTGCTAAAAGGCTTCTAGAGTTTGATTCATCTTGAATCTTGCTACTTTGACAGTATTTAAATTCTTCAATGCCTTTTCAACCACTGGTATCCCTTGATCAATTAGTTGGGCTGTCTAGGAATCAATTGCCTTAGCTTTTTGTGCAATCCTTTCTAATTGCCTGACTAATTCCTTAGGGGGAAACAAAGATGGTGAACCAACTGTTTCTCATGACCCAATAATCCTTTGAATAACTGAAACAAGTTGTTCATTTTCCTCTTTGAGCTTATCCTTCTTGGCTAGGATTTCATTGTAGCTTTGTGCCAAGACTGTCACTGAACTCTGAGCATTTTGCATCATGTTAGCATGAGTCTGCTTGCCTAATTCCACCCTAGTGAATCTGTAATTAGAAAACTGCATTTCTTCATGTGGCTTGTCGACAAGAGGCTTTGCTATCTCAGCATATTTCATCTTGTTGCGGTCAAAAAATACCTGTGAGACTGTCTTCGCCTTCTTTGCAATCATTGGTTTGGATTTCTTCAATTTCTGGAAATCAAACACATCAGAAGAGACTGCTTGTTTCTTCCTTTTTGGAGCAACTGAGTTTAACCATGGAGGAAGATCCAAGGTTCTTACCTCTGAAACAACAACTGCAGTCTGCGTAGAAATGGACTCAGTCTGTGTCACAACTGAAATTCTAGGAGGTGCCTTAGTTTGTATAGCAACCATAGTTTGCTCAGAAGACAAATTACGACTAGGATCAGCCATGAAACAATCAAAGCTTGCTGCTGATGTATATATCTTTGGAAGAGTTATTTCAGACATTACCGGAAAGATTGGAGTTGTATCAAATACATTCTCCAAGTTGTCATGCAAGCTTCTCACAGGTGTATTCATTATTGATGTAGCTGAGGAGTGATGAATAGCTTCTGAAGGTGGGATAGAGGAAACAAATTCTGTAGAGAAAGAGTCAACGTCACTATGAATGGGAGACATAGGAGATATTGCTGAAACAGGTATGCGAGCTTCAACGCGAGGAGACATTTCACATAGAATAGTAGAGGTTTCAAGAACCTCTTCTTCTTGCTGATCCAAAACTTGACTCCGCATTTCCTGAACTTCTTTCCCCTTCAGTGTTTCCTTTTCCAACGGTTCCTTTACAGCCCGGTTAAATTTCAACTTAATTCTGGTACTTGAAGAGGAAGCTCCTTCTTTTGATTTTTTTCTAACCTCTAACTTCAATCCTTTGGGCCCAGCAAAATCATCCTCAGCTCCAATTCTGATTTTTATAGTCTTAACACCTATGCTTTTGAGCCAAGTGTTGGTATTTGCTAAGACTGATTGAAATCTATCAAAAATAGAGGTAGATTTCTTCTGAGACCACTGGATTGCAGGAATGGGAGCATTAACCACCTCTTGTTCTTCATATTCAGGATCTAAAACCTGCCCATCATCAATTACTCCTTCTAGAACCAATGTCAGATTAAGATCATTAACTTGCTCCATAGTGAGCCTGCAATAATCCATTCTATAGATATCTTTTTCTGTTCGGAGGTCTGCCCAAATGTCTTCAATGCGGTGCACATGAGCGAAGGCTCTCTTAATTTTATCTTTCACTCTTCTGTAGTCAAATTCCATTCTGGCCTGGAATTTCTTCAACTTTATTTCCTAAAGCTCAGCCTCCATTGCTTTGGCTCTTGAAGAAGTTGTCAAAGAATACCTCCCAATCGTCAATGGATTATGTGATGAAATACTGACTCCAGTCTTATGTTGTGTAGCTTGACGTGCATGTACTATCATCAACTGCCTTCCCAGCTCCATCAAAATGATTCTATCTGTTGAATACCTTGGAAGCATATAAGGCTGGTCTTCAAAATAGCCAACTCTCATATAAGTGAAGGTAGGGAATTGAAGAAATAAGCAACCATACTCATTTACTTTTCTCCAGGCAGCCTCAGATACCCTGTTGTTTTCCAATGCTTTGTCAAACAAACACATGAAATAACCAAATAAAGCATCTTGAACTCTTCTGTAATGGACTCGACTTTGCCTTAAAGTCAGCTGATCATAATACTCCCATACAGGAACCAATGATCTATCACCTCTAGTAGAAAGGCCTGGAAATTGCCTTAATGAAGCTGCTATATAAACCGGATATGAGTTCATGTAGAAGGTGAGTGTGGTTGGAACCTGTGCAAACTGTTCACACAAACTATCACTGATTATTTCGCCCCAAAAGATTGGGTACTGTGCTTTTCTGATCACTACGATGAATTTATACATCCAGCTTTCAAACATATTGGAAACTTTTAACCCCACTATTCTGCTCAGGAGAGTGATCATATCATTAATCTCCTTGTTAAAATTAGACCGATACAATTTGGGTATCCGGGTCGCACAAGGTTGTAATTTGAGAAGCCACCTATGATTGATATGTTTAATACAATCATTCTTTTTCTGCTCGTAATGATTATGAGCACTCTTCACTGTGATTTCTGAATATGCAGGAGCATTAGGAACTCTGAAGATTCTGTTGATAGTTTCAGGATCAAATCTAATAACCATGTTGCCATCATCGTCCTTGATGGTTCTAGATTCACTGTCAAAGTGGGATGCGCATGCAAGAACAAATTCTGGCTCGAGGGAAGCAACAGGAAAAGAAGACACCAGGTGAATATGACTTCTCAGCAACAACTGCATATCGTGGGAAGTCGATTTCTCTGCTCTTTTAAGAAACTCAGACATGTCAACATGCCCAATTTCTGTGTCCTTGATCTCATCTATGTTTGAGACCACATGAGATGGAGAAATCTCGTTCTTATACTTATCAAATTTATACTTCATCTTCTTGTTTGCTGGAGAAGTCGGTTCGTCTGTCATTGAGCAAGAATCTGCAAGGCTGCGGTGAAAACCCCATAAGGTTAGAACATCATCAGCATCAACGTGTGAAGACATGGTAGCCATTAAAAACTCAAACCCTAGGGAAATGAAACTGCTTTCTGAATGATGATGGAGAATGAATGGTAAAGACCGATTTAGATCTTGGTGGGGTGATTGCGACTGAAAACAATGTTTTGTCTTTTTGGAACAGCAAGTCAAAAAAGGGATTTGTAACTTGAATTTGAAGTCAAGTCAAAAAGTTCAACTTTTGGGCTTTTTTGGAGCATTTCGGGTTTTTGAGTGTTTTTAGCAACTTCATAAAGTGCAATCGGGATTTTTGGCCACTTAAAACAATTTTTATTTTTTGCAACTTTAAATAATTGCAATTTTCAAGACAAACCCCAAATTGCTATTTGATACCAAAAACCCGAAATTGAGACAAGGCATTTTTTATGAAAATGAAGGTAAAAGGGATGGGCAATGAATGAGGCGAAATGAAAGAGGTGGATTTAGTGAAAGAAAACAGAAATGGAAAATGGAGAATGACAACGAGGGCAAATGAAAAGAGTGAAAATGCTTTAGCTGAAAAGATGTCATGAAGGTGAACAAGAACGCTTTTTTTTTTTTGAAATGGTTCCTTTAAAATATATTTTCAGCCATAAGGAAATCACGATTTCCCTTTGCAAAAAGACGTTTTGTTGAGACAATGGGGTTTGAGAGGAAAACGCGAATTGATATGAACCAGATAAGATTTTCAAAAAGACGTTTCTACAATGGGCAAAAGGAAACCGAGGCTTCTCAACAAAAATGACTTAAAACACAACACATTTTTCACTCATAACAAGACGTTTTGTGAAGAAACGCGTTTTCATCATACTCTTTCCAGAAATGGCGTGGTAAGGGAACAAGACATTACACATGAATAACTTGATTCAGAGCTGCGAATGAAAGTAATCACATTTTTCTTAAAAAGAAATTGCGTTTTTCATCATATATAAGAAAACGATTCTTCCTGAAAAGAAAACGTTTCATCGAAACAAGTATTACTAAAAAGAGAAACAAAAAATAAAATGAAAAGAAAGAAAACAACATACCTACAAATGAGAAGCACAAAAATGGAGAAAAAAAAACCCCTAGAAAGTTCGCATTCTTTTCAATAAGATGAGATCCTAAATATTGAAGTTGGGGGCGGGATTCTAGTTGAAGGATTCATGAAAGATCCCAAGGAAAGAGGAAAGCAATCAAATTGGGACACAAACTCTTCAAATCTGAGCAAACTTCTTCAAATCGGGTTTCAAGAAACAAGTAGCAACAAAAACAAGCAAATTCGGGTTTTCTATTTCACTTAGCAACTTTATTTTTTTTAAATGAATAAAATCGAACTTTTCAGCTCTTCTAACAATTTTCATTTTAACAAAATGAGGGTTTTTGAGCAACTTAAGGAATTTCGGACTTTTTAGCTCCTTTGACAATTTTCTTTTTTAACAAAAATCGAAACTTTTGAGTCACTTGAGCAATTTCAGACTTTTCACTCACTTAAGCAATTTCGGAGTTTTCACTCACTTAAGCAATTTCGGACTTTTGAGTGACTTTAGTAGATTTGCTTTTAGGCTTGAAATTCCCTATTCTGCTGAGCTGCCTAAAAAACCCGAATTTGACCAAAAAGACAAAAAAAAAGATTCAGAATTTGACAAAAACGGAAAGGGAAGCTGATGAAAGGATGCCCAAGGGGATCATCAATTGAAACCTGAAGTTTTCTGACCTCAACACCTCGTAAAATGTGCCTTAGAGAGAAACTTCAAATTTTTGGGTAGGTTGCTTCAATTTTTGTCATGTCAAAAATTGAAGACAACAGCTGGCTCCGACTGGGAAACGACCGTTGTGAATCAAAGGTTGTAGAATCCAGAATCTGAGAATTCTTTAGTGTTCTTTCCATTGGGTAATGGAGTCAACAAACAAAACTGAAAAAGACAAATAAAGAAAGGAAAAGGACTAAAAAGGCCAAAAGACCAAAAACTAAAAAGATTCAAAGGACTAAACAAACCAAACCTTATGTACAAAAATCAATCTGAAACTCTACTGAAAGTAGTGTTTTAGATGCTACCCACTGTAAGGCAGTGTGAATGGAGTGCCATCTTGATACGCCAGTAGAAAACTGTTTTCACCAATTACTTGATGAATTATAAAAGGGCCACGCCATAGGGAATCAAATTTCCCATGCATGCCTTTAGGCTCTCTCCTTTTATCCCAAAGCAACACACGATCTCCAACTTGAAAAACCTTTTGCTTTGCTTTTTTGTCAAAGAGAACTTTAACTTGTTTTTGATGGTCGTTGATGCGATCCACCACTTGTGACCTTTGTTCCTCCAACTGTGAGAGAAACATTATCCGTTTATCCAGAGAACCTTCAAATGTATCATCTTCGACAACCTTAGCCAATTTGAGAGCTGGGAGTTCCAATGTAATAGGGATTTCAGCATTCACACCATAGAGCAGCTGAAATGGAGACATGCCGATGGCTCGCTTGGGTGTAATTTGATCAGCCCATAAAGCATCATACAATGTTGTATGCTATGATCTTTGATTCTCATCCACAAGCTTTCGTATTGTAGTGATCAGGTTCTTGTTACTCGATTCTGCTTGACCATTACCTTGAGGGTAATAATCTGATGAGTGAGCCAATATAATGCTATAGTCAAAACAGAATTGAGTTACCTCATAGGAGGAGAATGAAGATGCATTATTTGTCACTACCTTGTATGGAACACCAAATCTTGATATGATGTTCTCTTTCAAAAACCTACACACTACCTCAGATGTAGCATGTTTTACAGGAACAACCTCTACCCACTTGGTAAAATAATCCGTTGCAGCAAGAACATAGGTATGTCCAACACTTGAATGAGAATTGATGACACCAATGAAGTCAATCCCCCATTGACTGAATGGTTCTTCTATTACGACTGGTTTTAGTGGCTGTGCCATCATCTTTTGCTTGCCAACAAACTGTTGACATTGTACACATTTGCGTACCCATTTGTATGTATCTTGAAAAAGCGTTGGCCAATAATACCTAGCCCTCAAGATCTTATGAGATGTTACTGACGGAGAAAAGTGCCCGCCACATGCTAAATTGTGAAAAGATTCTAGCAACCTGTCCTGCTGTGCCTTGTCAACACAACGCTGAAAATTGCCATCAAGAGTTCTTTTATACAAACCACTATCCCAAAGAACGTAGTTTGCAGCCTTAAGCTTCAAATTTCTCTTTTCTTTAAAAGATAGATGAGCTGGACATTGACTGTAAGTCAGAAAATAGGTGATGTTTGAATACCATTCATTAGTAGTGCTGACAAACAACACCTTAGGAAGGTCTTTGTAAACCTCCTCTTCACCTTCTTCTGAATTGCTCTCAGCCATAAGATGACATAGACCTCTTCCACGGAGTAGCTTGGTAGGCTTTATTTCTAAATCATACTCTTGGATTTTTGCCACCGAATTGCCTCTCGTTGTACCAAAATCTTGTTGCGTCAAAATAGATTTGACTGCAATATTCGGAACTAAAACCACTGTATGAGAATTGAGAAAGTAGAACCTGAAATACTTAACTGCCTTTACCACAGCAAAAGCATTTTTCTCAATTGTGGAATATTTGAGTTCATGAAGTTTCAAGGGACAACTCATGAAGGCGATAGGAGACTCAATCCCTTCTGAATTTTGCTGCATCAGAATAGCAGACATGGTATGCTCGGAAGCATAACTATACATTATGAAGTCTTTAGTGTAATCTGGGCAAACTAGCACCGGGGCGCGAGCAATCACATCCTTGATGTCAGCAAAAGCAGCTTTACCTTCATCATTCCAACGGAAAATAGATTTCCCTTTCATCATATCAATGATATGACGTGTCTTTTCAGCAAAGTTTGGGACGAATCTTCTCAAGAAATTCACCTTCCCAAAGAAAGAATGAACAACTGTCTTACTAGTTGGAAAGGGGAGATTTTGAATAGATTTTACTCTCTCCGAGTCGATCTTAATTCCTTCTTCTGACACAACATGTCCCAGAAGTTTGCCCTCAGTTACCCCAAAGACTAACTTCTTAGGATTAAGAGAAACGTCGTGTTTCCGACATCTTTCCAGCACATCTTGTAAATGAAACAGATGATTCTCACGGTCTTTTGAAAAGACGGTAAGGTCATCCAAGTACACTACAATATACCTTCAAGATTCCACGGAAGGCTAAATCCATTGCTCTTTGGAAAGTTGCCCCTGCATTAATCAATCCAAAAGGCATTCTGCGATACACAAAAGTACCCCATGGAGTGGTAAAAGCATTTTTGTGTGTCTCTGCTTCACTTACTTCAATCTGGTTGTAGCCTGAAAATCCTTCCAGCATAGACATCATCTGAGAGCTCCTGTCACTGTCTATAGCACTTGGTCCATTATAGGAAAAGGATAATTATCGTTCAATGACTGCTGATTGAGGTTCTGAAAATCCACGCAAATGCGGATTTCTCCATTCTTCTTGTGCACTGGAACTATATTAGCTACCCACGTTGAATGGTGAATAGGAAAAATAATTTGTGCGTCTAGCATCTTCTAAATTTCTGAATGGATAGTGCCAGAAATTTTGGGATTATACTGACGTTGCTTTTGTCTAAAAGGAGCTACATCACTTTTTAAAGGGATTTCATGTTGGACTTCTCCTGACTGAAAAGATTTCAGATCATCATAGGAATAAGCCAGCACATCACTGTACTAATGTAATAGTTGTATAATCTGATTTCTTTCTTCGGGGGTGCAATTGTTACCAATGTTAATCATCTTGGGATCATCTTCAGACGGAATATTAAACTTGTCATAGCCCGTATGAGAATATGAATTGATCTGTTGCTACTTTTTGATATAACGGTCATGCTTATCAAAAATTTTTTCTAGCGAAACTAGCCCCTTAGGAATTTTATTTCCTTTCAATTGCAAGATTTCCTCATCTGATTCAGCCAAAGTGTCAGTCATAGAGTTTGAAGAAGGAGAGGAACTGCTCCCTTCAAAATACAGATTATTAAAACCATCATCAACTTGTAAAAAGTTAATAATCTGCTTGTCATCATTGAAAATCTGCCAGTGATCCCAATTATCAGCTACGCTGGGTCTGCAGATTAATTCAACAACATACTTGTCTTGATTAAAATCAAGATGAGGAATTAGAAGAGTAGCTGAAACTGCAAGGGAATCAACTCTATCATTGAACTCTCTAGGAACATCTGAAATGCTAAAAGCATCAAAGTCTTGAATATTCTCCCACACAAGATTGCGGTAATGTTGAATTCTATCGTTCCTTGTCTGATTGATATTCCTTACTTGACACACTACCAACTCTGCATCTCCTTGAACATGCAGATTTTTAATTCCTCTTTTGAGCGCAACGCTCATACCTAATAAGAGAGCTTCATATTCTGCCATGTTGTTAGTGTTTGCAAACTGCGACTTGAAAGAATATGGAAAGATCACACTTTTTGGAGAAATGAGAACCACACCAGCACCATATCCATTAGTAGCACAACTGCCATCAAACTCGAGAGTCCAAACATCGTTAGAACTGTCATCAATATAAAGGCTGCATACTCCAAGTAAGCCTATTTGGCATCATCTGCAAAATTTGTTGCAGTTTCAAATTGAGGTTCTTCTCTTTGCGTGAATGTTGGAAAAAGTGGCCTAGAGGCTGATCCTCTAGACGTGGCTTCATGTTGGCCAATGGTTCTGTCTCTCCCACTGTAATTGTTCCCATTAACTCCACTATTTTCACCATTAGTGATGTTTTGATTTTGGGGTTGATTATTTGCAGCCTACTGATCCATCCTTGCAAGTAAGTGGGACGTCATGTCAATCATCCCATCAAACTTCTTCTCCATTCTGTCATCTCTTTCATCCGTGGCCTGCTTGTGACTGTCCCCCATCTCTTCAACTGCTTTACCTCTGTCAACTGTTTTCCCTATTTCTCTGAGTGCCTCAGAAAAAGTATTTGCCTCTAGTGTACACGGAAACTGATATGGCAGATTTCCTGCCCGACTTCTGGTGTAGTATCTGTGGGCTTTGTCACTCATCGGTAACTGAACTCAGCTGAATCACAGGTTGGCAAAATCATGGCTCTAATACCATTGAAATATACTGGGCCAATATTTTTAATTTTTCCACAATTCAATTCACCCATTAACGTTATGAGAACTCAATCCAGCTGAAGGGAACCCTTTCCTCTGATCAACCCAGATCCCAATGCGGGCAAGGTTGAGAGTATACTCGAAAGGGGATCATTAGGATTGTTGAAACTTGCTGAAAGAGTAATAGAAAGGAAATGCAATCACTCAACCACTTATTTAGCGGGAGGTCTGAAATGGAAAGTACATTATAGAAAGTAAGATGCAACTCGACCACTTATTCAGCGGGAGCATGTTGACGGCTCAACCAATCAACAAAATGAAGAGATAATGCATTAGAATAATCAAATAGGCGGCAAGCCGGCCTCTTCCACTTGTTCAGCGGGGAAATGCAATAATTAAATCTGAGCTAAGACTGAAAGGATGCCAGTCTCTTCCACAATCGTAGGAAATGACACACAACCAAGAATGATGACAATACTACTGTTCAACTTACAATATGATAGAGTTTCCTGTCATCAAGAACAAGTATATAATGTTGCAATAAAATGGAGAGACTCTCCTATACCTATCTTGTTCCCCGAAACTCAAATCCAGCTTATAAACCCAATTTTGACAATCTGATTATGACAAACCTGCACTGAAAATGCATGACCAACAACACAAAAATTCACTAGATTATTGATAAGTCCCTCAAAACTCATTCAAACTTCATGAGATAAAATGCAACATGTTCTAAACTGATGGCGCCCAAGATGGAACCACAAAACCAACTCAAATGCTCTGTATTTATTTAGCACGCAAAACAATGCATTTCCTTAATGGTACGACCCTCAAGAAGGGGTGATTTTGCTCTATAAAATCAAAGACAAGGAAATAAAATTTAAGAATTGGTGGAAGGGGTCGCCTCAAACAACCAAAAA
The DNA here is from genome assembly GCA_007115665.2 of Sequoiadendron giganteum. Classification (NCBI taxonomy): domain Eukaryota; kingdom Viridiplantae; phylum Streptophyta; class Pinopsida; order Cupressales; family Cupressaceae; genus Sequoiadendron; species Sequoiadendron giganteum. Next base: position 358,623,606 of record CM021107.1, on the reverse strand, counting down.
CATCCCCCCACTATCCACAAGTAGAATAAAATCACTCACAAAGATATGAGCAGAAAACCAGATCAGCCATAATCAATACAATTGTAAAATTCGACTGAAATACAAAACTCAACTGCAGATTATAAGATAGCTCTAAAGTAGCCTTCTCTCAACTAGTTGCTATCTTTCAAGCAAGAAGTCAAGCCAGCTAGGAGGTGTGCATCCCTCGAAGCAACTCTGGCACCATTCTGACAGCATAACAATACTGAAGACATAAGATGAAAAACATGAAGAGAAGCAACTCCTTATATAACTTGTGAAGAGCATCCTAGAAACTTCTAGAAAGTACGCCAAAACGAAGGAGTCAACCTATTTTCGAATTTCCATGTTGACTCACCTTCCCACAAAGTTGGCTTCCCTTTTCACTTAATGAAATATCTCATTAATTTAAATTAAATTCTCATCTCAAGTTGGCGTCCCTTATTTCTCCTTAGTAAATTTATCATTTCAGGAAATAATTCACTTAACCCCCTAATGAGGCGTCCACCCATGAAGACCCCTTTTTAAAACAACTTGAAAGTCATTAGACTAGGCCAAGGGGCATAATATATTAAAATATAACATCATTAAAATGACTTATCTCTCCTGGAGAAGCATCCCAATGCCAAAACGAACTCCGCCAATTGAATTGCCTAAAGAAGAAAACGAAGGGTACTGATGGCAACAGGGTCAGCCAGAAATAGAATTTACTAAAAATAGTAAATTCAAGAAGTTGCTCAGAACAACATGTTGCGAAGCTCCCAGAAAACCCAGAAAGAATCCACAAACAGAACTTTGGAATTTCAAACGCAAACTTCTGAAAAAGCTAAACAACCTCTGCCAGAGAAGGAAACCCTAATTTCCACATCCGAGTAGCCTACGAGTCTCAAAAATAGGCTAACGGTCATCTCCAAGATCACTGATTAGAGGGGACATTACATTTCTCTTGACATCCTGAATCTCCACTAAGTCCTCTCAGCAATGGCCAAGTGGTTGTGAAAATGGAACTCTACCACAAAGCCTTGGATATCAATCACTTCAATCTTAGCCTATTCAAGGGCTTAATAAATGCTAGTTATAAGCTTTTAATAACCCATGCATGGCCCTTGTGGCCTAAGTTATACATTTAAAAACTTTAATATTATAAAAAAACTATGACATGATGAGCAATGGAACTCCTGATTCCCACAATAGAGCTCAGCCTATTGACAATGACCAAATAATACACAACACTAAGTTGCCAGTATAGGTAGGGGAATAAATTTGGGTTCAGGATCCGGGTACACCGGTATGGAATTTTTTTTTCTTGTGCATGAGCATGGCTATATTTATATTAATATACAAAATTTAAAATATATAATTTGATACTTGACACTAAAAGTAAGTTAAATAATAGAATTGAAAATATATTCAATAATTCATTAATTATTCATATATCTACAAGTCAAATGATAATTCATGAATCACAACATGTAATGTTGTAAATATCATATATCTACGTTTCATTCTTTGAAGTTTTGAATTGAAAATTTAATTCTGAAATTCAATGATATAACTTGATATTATCATATAATATATTGATATGTCGAACTCAAAGAGTCAAATCATTATAATAATCTTATCTTTCTAATCATCTCCGTCAAAAGCGCCAAGATCAAAGTCATCAGCTGGTTCAACTTCCAATTCATTTCTGCCTCAAGCAATTGTAGTGCCACTCGCATTGTTTGCATGATCATGCGAACAAGCCTTGTCGTCATCTATGCTGACTTTGGCAAGCTCTAAAACAAATGCATCCAAATTAGCACACTCAGATGTTATATTCCAATTCTTCAGCACCACTTCCTCGTAGTCAACTTCCCTATGTGATATGAGGTGCAAGTTGGAATGGATGTAGACCAAATCTTTTGTTTTTTTTTTTGCAGCCAACTAGTTGCACTTAATTGAGTGAATAAATGAGTATGCACTCCAATTCCACTCAGTGGAAAAAATTGCAATCCATCGAAATTGGAGAGAAAATCAATACAACTTAAAAATATGAAAGAATGTGAAGAATTAAAAATGTTGAAAATTAAATATTAGTAATACTTGTGATAAAATTTTGATTGCAAAAGGTGGGAGAAACACATAACTTTGTCCATGAAGGTACCGGCATGTATAAGCATCTGTCTTGTACTTTGTCTTTAAGAGCACAAATATTATGATCTCGTCATATGATGAACCTACCAAATTCAGTCCTAACCTTATCCGCCACTTCTAGATCTGAGAAGATTGTTTGAAATGCCTTTTTGTACCCATCAACAACTTCATTGTCTTTAAATGGTGGCCATTCTCCCAAGGAAAGAAATTATTTTTGTGTTGTAACAATAAGAGGATAATGCATATGCAAAGGGATGTAGGGCGTGATCATCTTGTTCCAGTGGTCAAGAATTCTTTTTTTTCACCCGTTGAGAAAATGTTTCTTTGAGGTCATCCACCTTCTCTACTATTATGGCCGTTATTTTTTCTATCATGGAGTCCATGATTGATTTTTATCAGTGAACTTGATCATATTGATGATGGGCTTGGTGAAAGTCAAGAGGTAGTCCACATGAGCCTACCACTCATCATCTAGGATCAATGATTTGAAATTTTGGGCCCTTTTTGAATTTGATTGCCTCCACATAGCCCATTGGTTGCTAATGACCATGTTTCTCAAACCTTCAAAACAATTGTGTGATGTAAAATAATCTCAAGAACCTAGTGTAGTGTAAAAAATAAATTAATAAGTTAATAAAAAAATATAATCTACATAAGTAAATGTAATATAAATTAAGTTTAAAATTGATATTTAAATTTCATAAATTTACTCTCAATAATTCCAAATTGGAGAAAGTCTTGAAGCTGCCTTGTGACATAATGCTTTATCACAAAAATTTGAATATCCTCACCCTCAATGTATATATTTTTCACCCACTCTATTTGACTCCCAATCTTTTGCATCACCATGTTGAGGGAGTAGATGAGGTGGGTGGTTGAAAATATGGTGTCCAAATAATGTGCTTGTACCTTTCCTCAACCAAAGCACTTGCTACCCTGCAATTTTTTGCATTTTCCATTATTATTTAAACAACATTCTCAACACCTACCATCTCAATGAATTCAATGAGGATTTTGGAAATGAATTTTTCATCCTTCACTTGCCTCTCACAGTTAACTGCCTTCAAAAACTTTACTCCTTTAGGGGGTAGTGCAATGACATTTATTAAAGGTTGGCTTTTACAATCTATCCATCCATAAAAAATGGACACCTTTGTTTCAACCCACAAATCCCTTATTGGTTTTAGTGATGTCTCTACGATTCTTTGTTCATTTGCCAATAAAGTGGTCCGCACCTTCTCATACTTGAGACTTGTGTATTTAGAGGGTGCTTGATTGATTGTCATCACCATTTCCCACTAATATGACAATTTCACAAAGTTGAAATGAAGACCATTGGTGTAAATGCAATGTACAATGTGTTCATTTGTAATGCCCCTAGCCTCATTTTGAAAATGCCTTCTCCAATGGGCCTCTTTTGTGGGAAGAAATAGAGGGAACTTCTTCTTGGGTAGACAATGCCTCCTAGAAAGGATGTGGGGCAGTGAGTATTAAAGGAGATGCTATAGGTGTTTCGGGCGAAAGGATGAGATCTTAATTTAGCTCTCATTTACAACATCAACTTCTTCTTGTTCTCTAGTATATGCCATAATATGTTCTTTTGGTGACACCACCTTGTTTGGCCTTGACAAAACTTTGATAAAAATCTTCAAAAACATCATAGAAATTCACAAAATGCTTTCCTTTGATTGATAGATCTTCTTTATGCAAGCTAGTTCCTTCCCACAGCTCCTATGGAATGTGTTTGACACCTTTGAAATCCTTTCCCTCTAAAAAACAATCACCTAGCTTGAAATGGCAAAACCGAATGATATTTTGTTGTTTTTGTGCTTTGAAATTGTGAAAATGGATGTTATTTGTCAATTTTAGGCTTCATATTCACGTTTGAGGGTTTTATTAGGGTTCAAAATACATTTTCTTAAGATAACAAATATTAACACAATATGGGTTAGACAATGGAAGCGATTGGGTACACTAGGAATGCCTAGGCATGACTCTGCTGCCATAGGTATCGTATGGTTACATACATATTTACATTTAGGGTTGAAAATGCTGTTTTTAAAGTTACAAAAATTAAAAAATATTAAAAAGTTACGGGTTGAGCATTGGATAGGACTGGGCACATTGGGAATGCCTTAGCATGGCCCTGCTGCCTTGGGTACCGTATGGGTACATCGGTTGGGCGTTGGATGTGAGTGGGCATGTTGGGAATGCCCAAGAATGACCATGTCGCCCTAGATACCTTGTGGGTATGTCCAAACATACCCACTAGGTACCTGGAGTGGTAAGGCTGTGTTCTGTGCATCTCATACATGAACTTGACCTCGCTCTCAAACTTGTTTTCGCCCAGTTTAGTACTTGTTTTCAGTAACATAGACATAACATAACCAATGAAGACAACAATCACTTTGCATTTTTAACCAAAAATGAAATAAGCACAGCATGAAAGGAATAAGGCTGCATTACTTTGTCACCAAATTGGGACTGTATTGCTTAAATGCTATCTTTCAGCCAATAGCCAATCTCAGGCCACCCACATTGCCCATATTTTTGATGGAACCTGCATTTGCATCCACAATGTTCATCAACAATATTTGTCATTCTAAAAATCAACACATACAAATACCGTAAAGCTAGTAAGATTTAAAAAGTGAATTGACAAAATCCATATCGTCTCATAATGAACATTACAATGGTGTTAGTGTTACATTTCAGTTTACCCCTCTGCCCCCTAAACAAGCACTTAATTGATGATTTATTCAAATAGATAAGTTTAGTTCTGTTACATTATATTTTCATCTTCCCAATTTGTAGTTAGATCACTCAAATGGTCCCATTGGATCAATAGCTATTGAATATCTTTCTTTGGGAACTTAAGTTTGTGATGATCTAGGATCTTGGTTGGTTCTAGGAAAATATTGCATTGATCTCCAACTTGAAGGTTTTGTAATTCAAAATATGCGAAGGATTAAATACAGACTTTCTTAACAGAGCAATGTGGAAGACATTATTGATTTTGGACTGACAAGGGATAGGGCTAACGTATAGGAGACTAGACTAATACTTCAAATGGAAGAACAAACCTTGAGGAAAGTTTAGAAGCTTTTCAAATTTAAAATAACTCATGTGGGCATACTCTAAGGAACATACTTTTACTGACTTCATATCTCCATGTTGTACTTTTTAGATCAGGATAATTCTTTTTCCAATCTGAAGCTTCCTTGAATCTTTGATGAATAATCTGCATTTGTTTGTCATATTAATGTATCAATTCAGGTTTGATGGGAACTCAGATTTCTATTCCATCCCATCATAATGGGGTTCAATAGTTTTTGCCATATAACACTTCAAAGAGTCCATCTCAATTGATGAGTGAGGTTAATTATAAGCAAATTCCACTAGCTGCAAATAATCTTCTCATTTGTTAGGATGGTTCACAACATACATTCTTAGCATGTCTTCACCCATTTGGTGGTCCTTGTTCAATTCGGTCATCTGTTTCAGGGTGATGGGTGTTACCTCCATTTTTAAACATGAAAGTTTTAAACTTTTTCCCTTATCCGATGCCAGAAATAAGTAAATTGTGGTGAGGTTCAAATAATGAAGATCTATGCCAGATGGATAATTGGCTTGGAAAATGAAGGCAGCAGAGCATTTTCAGGTCTAAGGCCTATGGACCCTTTATGGGTTTTGTTTTCTGACATTTATCAATCAATTCATGAAATTATGACACTGAATGGAAAGATAGGGGTAGATCATTCAAATTGCCAATGTCTGATTGAACATCTAAAGCTTTTGAAGTCTCTGCTAGACGATGTTAAGAACTCAAAGACAGTTTTAATGGGATCAGTTGGTAGAGTATCTGAAGAACTATGTGCTACTTCAAAGAAGGCTCAAAAACTTATAGAGAGGTGTAGTGAAAAAAGGAAGAAAACTTTATAGGGCTTTATCTACCAATCAGCCATGACATACATGCATGCATCATCTTACCAAACAAGTGAGTTTTAAGAGATTGTAAATATGGGGAATAGTGGGGAACATAGATTAAGCATAAGACATCAAAGTACCTTTTCCGCCTATACAAGGTACATCTAAGTAGATATTCCAAAGATATAAAGGCTATTGTAATGTCCCCTCTCATCAGTAACCAGTTCAGTTGCTCTTCAGCCTATTCCGGAGGCCCGTATGCTTGTTGAGGAAAATTAGGGTTTCCTTTATTGGAGGTTTTCATGGTATTTCTCGGAATTCACTATTTATAGTAAATTCTATTCTTGGTAGTATCTCAATTATCAGCTCTTTAGATAAGTTCCTCTTCAGTTGGAGCAATAAGGTGTTTCTCAGTTTGGCTTAAAAAACATTATTTGGTGAGATTTTGAATATAAGGCATTAATGTTCTAATTTTCAGTTGACCCCTTGGCCTAGTGCATCAACTTAAGTTGTTTTGAAAAGTAGTACTTGAGGGTGGGCGCTTCATCAAGGAGTATCATTTATGAGTTCTATAAAAATATAATGCCTTGTATGTGGGACGCCCTAAGGAGGAAATAAAGTGCTTTTTAAAAAATTGATATTTCACAATTGGTGAAAGTGGCATCCCTCCTTCTATGGGAGTTACTGAATTTGTAAAATCACATCTTTTTTCTTTAAAAGTAGAGTTTGCTCCAGCATTTGATCATCTCATGTTTATGCCAAACTTATGCTATCGAAATGACTACTCATTTTGCACTTTGAGGAACGCTGACCTCCTAGTATCAATTCAATTTCGTGTTTGCAAGATAACACCTAATTGATTCCAAGCTGCTTCTCAAATCAGACTAGCAGATAGAGCTTCAAAGTGATGAATATTGGTGTGTTTTTCCAGATTTCCAATTGCTGATATCTACACAGGTGAAAGTCGATTTTACTCACAGCTTCATGTATGATTTTAATTTTGGTATGGGCAGTCAATAATATCATTGCTAAGGTCAGGGCGACCCTCCCTAGCAATTTTCAGATTTTATTTTGTTGTGTGTGATTTTCTCTTGCAAAATCGCCCTTGCTAAGCGCCGTACCATTCTGGGAGCATTGGGAATTGTGCAAGTAAATTATTACTTGCTTTTTGATACTGTTTCTTCATCAGAATATGGGCACCTATCCTCCAAAGGTCCATTGCATTTGGTTTCACTCAATTCGGAGGTAAATTGATAAACTTATGAGCTTTTCATTGATTTACAGGTTGCTAATTTTAATTATCAGACTTCAAAAGAACAGATTTTGGGCATCTATTTCAGTAATTGAGAGCTTTATAATTAGAGAGAAACATTCTTCACATATTGGCTTGTTCTATTTTTGTAAAACTCGTAAACTACAGATTATTTTGTTTGTAAGGTTGTGCATTAATAGTACCAATCCAACCATATGTTATTGCTGCATTTACTTGTAATTCTCTAAAGCCAACATTAATTACCCCTGGATGGTTTACCACCAATGTGGAGAATAAATTATGTATCTCCCATTGTACCCACTGAAAAGTGGAGAATCCCCACTCAAGAGTGGATGCCTGCCAGAACAGACGAAGTGTTTTAATTGTAATCTCTTTCTCCCCACTATTTAGTGGTAGTGTGGAAATTCTCTCGTGGCTGGTTATCCGCCTAAGTACTTTCTATTTTGTTGTTAACGCTCCGCCAAATGTTAGCACCTCGCCTTTTAAGGGATCTTGTGTGCAAATTCTTGGTGTTGAGTTTGATTTCTCTCATTCTATTGTAATCAGTTCAGTTATTGATTTTCTAGATCCTAGGGATCCTTTGACCATATGCTCACCCCTCCTCCTTTAGTGATTTTAGGGCGCATTCTTGGTTAGAGTTCTTTCTGCATCGTTTTGGGTTTTAGCTAACCATAACGGGTGCTTGATTACAATTGTAATTGCCATTAAAAAAATCAAATTTTTTGAGAGTGTATCTTTCAACTATATTATGACCTAAACCAGATACTCATTCGTGCTTGATAGTTGGTCGAATCTTAGCTGAAAGACCAAGAGAGGCCGATGTCTAAAGTGCAGTGTATACTCCTGGAGATTGAGACTAGTTCAAAGGAAAAATAAGAGTTGTTGTCCAATCTCTTATATATAATGGTATTGAAAAAAGTATATCTAAATTAGCTCGTAGATATATAAAAGCCTCACAAAAGAAGCTGGTCTTAATGTTCGTGAGGATGTTTTAGGAAATATATTTGCCAGGTGGGAAGGCACCAATTTAGAATTACCGCCTATACCAACTGGTTGTCTTGCTGATCCTATTCTTGTTGGGGTTTTGGGTCTTATTGAGGCTATCAGTGTGCCAAGAAATTTGTATCGTTTTAATTTATGCATATTAGGTTTCAACCCAAATGTATCTCTGGACGTGATTATATTCAATTTTGAGGAGCCTTTACATTTTGAAATAAGCCGCCTTGGAATCCGGTTATTAGTAGGTAGTGTTACTAAATTTCTACACATGCTGAAATTTATTTTAAATGGTAACATTGCACAAGAATTCACAAAGCTGCTCATTTCTCATACATCTGCTTTCAGTTCATTTCTATTTCCAGTCATTTTATTTTGAGCAAAAGGAAGAAGAATAATGTTCATTGTATAAATCATAAACTGATACGTACAATTTTCATTTACAACTGATTAAATGAATTGAGATACTGAAAGTAAAAGATCTCACACAAGCCGTGAGATTTAGCTTGTCTCGTATGCATAGAATGCAGATTATACAAGAATGGATGGAAAGGAAATATAAGATACATATATAGGAAGGGAGACCGATTATTGCCTGATGGCTGTTTTGGGTCTCCCGTCTGTGAGATTTTTGGCCCCAGTTTGCTTGTCTTGTGCCCTCTGCAACTTTCAGTCTTCATATCCTGCACCAACAGAGATTGCAATGGTTAGAGCTCAGCTCTAAGCAATAAACATTCTCTAATCCTACATACATATCCATCCAGTAATGTATAAACTGTCTTTTACATGTATCAGGCAAGTTAAAAGTCAGTCCTGACAAGCGAAAAGAGAGAAGGAAATGATCATACATCTTGAAAATATTTTATTTCTAATCTGTTTGTTTCATGTGTAGCTATAGGTGCAGCTATAACTTAAATCAGAATGAGTGGAGTAAAATGTGGCTCCCACAAGGGTTGAGCCCAGCTCATCAAAAGATAGGCAATAAGAATCAACTGAAATTTATATCGTGTTTTGCAGATTTTTGCAAAATTCATGACATATGAATGCAAGTGCAAATGCAAGTAAGAATAATATTCAGAAATGAACGCACACGAAAATATTCATTTTGAAGTATCAAGATATGGATTAGTTTGCTGTCATTTTAATGGAGCTACAGCAAAATCAACTTATTTTTTCAAAATATCTTCAAGTATAGTACTGGAAATGAAGTATTCCAGCATGTACATGGCGGCCTGCATAGCATACTCAAACAGAGAAGTGAATATTCCATCCTAGATGTTGAGGATAACACAGAAATGTAAAAAGAGCTACTCAAAACAAAATGCTGAAGATTACCAACAAAAATTGTATAAAAATCAAAATGCAGCATTAAAATGGAGGTTCGAGGTTTCACACAACAGAAATAATATTTGAATGCCAAAAAAATACATTTGCTGTAGCCAGTGATATGAAGGATTTTAAACTGTTAACAAAGCAGCCGTGTTTCTGTTTGTGCCATGGAAGAAGCTCTACAGGAAATGCCTATGGCGGCCGAGACAAGAACCAGGAGTAAAGCTCTCAAAACCTTTAGAAAAATGGCGTCCAAGGGGTTTCAGACTGACAAAATAAATGAGACTTTTCCAGTCGGTAGAAACCAGACTTAGCTTTTTTATTCCTTTCAAAAATTTTTGAGCTAGCATGTACATGGCGGCCAAACATCAGTCATAAAGAAAAAAGGGAAAAACCCAGATGAAGAATAAGCTGCGGCCTGCTCACTTTGAAGAATAGAAATGTTGAGTTTCAGGCCCCATGACTGAACAAAGGCTCACAGTGGCGACATCAAATAAAGCAAAACGATTAGCAGAGAGTAAAAGAACAGAGGGGTACAACAAAATATGAACATGTAGCTGCGGCCATAGAAGCAAGAGTGCCACGATTTTCTTATTAAAGGCTTAAAACAAAATCAATAGAGAATGTTAATGCTTACCCGAGCATAAGGAGGCGTTTGTCAGATCTGAGAGAAGAAATGCCTTTGAAACTGGAAAGGTCTACCATGAAATCCTGTGACAACAAGTTTCCTTAAACCCTCATGGCGGCGGCTCTCATCTTCCTCAGCCAAAAATAAGATGAGGTAGAAATGAATATCTTTTATGTTTTTAGGGTTTTGATACCCTATAAAGTTCGAACAAAGGGAGGCCGTGGCTTTTTCCTTGGGTTTTATTTCATTAAAACTTATTCCTCATGTTTGGGTTGTGGCTTTTATGCCTTGGGAATTTTCTTTTGAACTTATGCCATTTCTTTTGTTTTGACTTGTATTTTAATTTTACAATTAAAATGCAAATGTAAAGTTTTTTTTTAGGAGGTAAAATTCTATTTTTTGTATTTTAATTCTAATTGTAAAAATATTTATTTAAAGTGATAATTATAAATCACTTTTAAATAGATATCATTATAAAATGAAAAAAATGGAGTTTTGGATAAATGTCTCATTACTTGCATTTGATGCAAATTGTAAATCTTTATTAGAATGATAATTATAAATCATTTTAATAAAAGATATTTAAAATGCAAGGATGAAGTGTCTCTCACATTTATTTGTAGTGGTCAAATGGAGTCAAATCCAGCATTAAGAGAAGATAATGGAGCCTTTAGTGGAGCATCAAATTTTGGAGATGTGGCAAATTGTTTATGCCAAGAGAATAAGTCCATTTTCGGATTTGGAGAGATAAGGTGTTGAAAAGTCAAATTGTGACTAAGTGGAAGAAGGAGAGGTGGCATTTTGACATGCTATTGATGTTTGTTAGAAAACTTGACTCTTTCAATAGTCATTTGAGTCATTTTAGGGGTTGTTATGACCAAACTGGAGTGGTCATCATTAGCACTTGGACAAATAGGTCTTTTAGACTATTTGGACTACTTAGGTGGAGAGTTTTGGTCCATTTTTTGAGGGATTTTTCTGACATCCGACCCCTGCATTTTGAAATGCAGTTTCTATTTTTGGGGGGTTTTTGGTGGGAGCTTTTCTTTCATATTGGATCTGCTTATTCATTTCTGGGTTAGTTGGAGTTTTTGGAGGAAGAAAGTGCTGTTGTGATCAGTTTTGGATATCCTTGGCATTCCTTTGGAGTCTACTTCTCATGTGAGCTATTTTGTCATTTGCCTTTGAGCATAATACAGAGATTTTCAGATCTATCTTGGAGTTTCATTGTTATGTACTTGTGATTGATGTGGTTTTTGTGTTTCATTTCTTTAGAAGCCTTTAACTAATGTCTCATTTCAGTGCTTTCAGAAGCTATTAAAAGTTATGCATAGGTCATGATCTGTATGTCTAATTGGTAGTTGTTGAATGTGACTATGTTCCTTTCATAATATCCAGTTTAGAATCTTTTCATGAAATACTTATATGTGTTATCGTTTCACTAAGGTTGTATCATTATCATTTCTGGTTATCTACTCATTGTGTTGTTAGATAAAGTAAGTTCCCTATTATCGTTTTGGTGCATCACCTTTTCCATCTGCATTCTTTGAGTTTCTGCAAATTTTTAGTCTCTTATCCCTTTTCCATCAAGTTTCAGTTTTTGTTAAGTTAGGTGAAGTATCCAGTTGCATTCAGTAGGAACCGGCCTAGAACCCAGAGGTTCAGTCACCGTCATAGTTTACCCACAAGCTAGTGATTGTTCCCATGTTATCCAGAATTTCTAAGTATTTAGGTGCTTAGGTTTTAGGGTGCAAATTCTGGAGTTAACAGGTAGCACAACACTCTAGGAAACACTTAAAGAGTTAGTCATGTTTCCATTAATAATGTTGGATCTATTTTGCAAAAGACAACTAATGAAGCCCTGTAAAAATGCCTTGTGACAGGAGGCACTTGTTGCAAAATTCATGTGTAGAGATGCCAAAAAGATTTGTCTATCAATTGGAGATCGGTGGATGTTGAATGAGGCTCTCAAACCCATCTATCAAGCGAACGTTTCATATTGATAAAGAAGAGAATGGTCAAAGTTGGGTCAATATTTAAAAGGCTCATAAGTTGTGCAACCACTATCGAGCCCTGATATAAGTAAAGGAGTTTCAACATTTAATTATGTTTTGAAACTAATTGCGGTCTCCGAAGTGGTTCTAATAAGAACCGAAAGTCCAACGTTTCTTCCCAATCATGATCGGAAGTGAAAGAAGTAGTGAACACTCCTTTAATGTCTGAAGAAGTAAAAATTACAAATAACAACCTTCCTTTAATGGTTGAAGCAGAGAAAGCATCAAATAGACACCATGTAATGGTAGGAGCGACAAAACTTGCATGAAATGGTCATTCATTAGTGGCCATAGTTGCAAAAGATGCAGTAAATGGCCAACAATTACAGGCACAAAACAAAAATTGTGAAGAAGCCAAGAGAGAATTAAATGGAAATAAAATGGTTGTAATCAATGGACATTGTGAAGGAAATTTGCAGCAAAAGAGACATTCAAGACCTATCAGTTTGCACGGGAGGGTGTATGTGAAGAAGGTTGTTGCTCCAAAATACATAATTTTATTACCTGACCTTCCTCAACGTAGTGAATTGGAATAGAGGGATTTATGTCCTGGAAAAATTGAATGTCATGATGTAAGCACTAGGCGGAGGACTTGGTCATTACAAGCTAGTGATGTAACTATGACTGCAATATCTAGTTTACTAGAGCAACATTATTCAAGCCATCAAAATTCTTTAATTCAAAAGAGTTATTCCTGCCCCTCTACTCAGGTGTAATGTCCCCATTTTAGCCAAATTCTCTTGTTTGACTGATTGCTCATTTCCGGAAACCCGTAGGCTTGTCAGAGGTAAAATTAGGGTTTCATGTTCTATTGGGGTTCTGAAGCATTTCTGAAGGTTTGAATGTAAGAGTTTTTGATGCATGTCTGGTGAAGTTTTCTGGGTTTTTCGGAAAGCTTCAGAATGGTGTGACCTGCATTTCCATCTGACAAAATTTTTCGGAACTTGCGATTTTTACCCAGCACATTGGAGTTTTGAGATTTGGATTGCAGATTCTTTTTGGGTTTTCAGAGAGCTTCACAATGATATGACATGCAAAGGCATTGGACAACTTTTCATAATTTACTATTTTTAGTAAGTTCTATTTCTGGTAGTGCCATCTTGTGTAGTAGCATCAGCAGTCAACTCAATTTCCATTTCGGACAGTGTAGTTTGGAGCATAATTGACTTTCAACATTTTGAGGCTCATTTTGGTGAAATGATTTATTCTAAGTCATTAATGTTTTATTTCCATATTGGCCCCCTTGGCCTAGTATTAATGACTTAATGTTGTTTTTTAATGTGGTCATGAAGGGTGGATGTTGATTTAAGATAGCTTTGGCCAGATTTAAATGATGATTGCATTCATGCATCATCATCATTTATATTTAATCGAACTGTTCTTAAAATATAATACCTTCAAATAAGTTATTCAAATTTCAGATGATGATCGAAATTTGCAAATGAATAAAATTGGACTTCATATTATATGGTCGCTGCCTGTTAAAGCACGCATATTAGTTTATGAGAAATACTTAATGATTTCGGTCTGTTAAGGGAGGTCGCGCGCCCAAGGGACACGTCACATGAACAGACGTGTCTCCACTTTGTGGAGACACGTCCCGTCATGAGATGCGTCTCTCCTTGAGTCGTGTCTCCCTCATATAAATGGCGATTCAATCCTTCATTTTCTCACATCGAAATTGATAAATGTTTTGCAATCAGAAGAATAAATCTGACTTATAATACATGCTTAGGAATAAGACTTAGAATTTCCATAGAAGTCCCCTCTTAGGATACAGTTTGATAAGATTTGATTACATTTACATGGTATCAGAGCCAAGTTGAGTGAATCAAAATCAAATCTAGATATCAGATTACATAGAAAAATTGTATCTCTTAGAGAAATCGAAACTCACATCACATTCTTCATAATGTCAAGTGTGATCAGATTTGAAGACCGTCTTGAAGGAGCAAACAACTTCACATATTGGAAATTTAGTATCATGATGATTCTCAAAGAAAATAAGTTAGACTCATTTGTGAGAGAAAACAAAAGGGAACCATAGGATGATCCAGAGAAAACTCAATGGATTGAGAACAATGAAAAGGCCATGAAAATTTTAGTACATGGAGTTAGGGAGCATATAGTACCCATTCTAGCAAAACATGAGATTGCATATCTAATGTTCAAATCCCTTGGATGCATCTTTGAAATAAACAACACCAGTAGGACTCTTGCATTAAAAAGGCAACTCAACAATGTCCAAATAAACAAAGGAGAAACTATTAATGCATACTTCATGAGGATCATTGAACTAAGGGACCAATTATCAACAATTGGATATCAAATTGATAGCAAAGAGTTAACACTAATTGCACTAGGAGGCCTACCAAATTCGTGGGAGTCATTTGTTCAAGGAATAAGTGCGAGATCTAAACTCCCCAAGTTTGATAGGCTAAGAACAGACTGCTTACAAGAGGAAACAAGACTCTCAACAAAAGAAAACAAACAAAAATCCATAGATGAGGACATTCATGTGCTCAACACAACATCTAATAAAAGGGGTAAGAAGAACTCTTACGGGAAAGGATCATTTAAGAGAAAGAGAAATTCCCATGGAAAAGGATCATTCAAGAAAGGGAAAGACATCTCTCAAGTACAATGTTTTAGATGTGATCAATATGAGCACTATGCAATGAAGTGCCCTAACAGATGAAAACAACAAGCATCCTTTGCTACAGTAGGAAAGTCAAATTCAGACCATGAATCTGAGAAATTTGTATTGTATTCAGCCTTATCAAGTCAAGTATCTAACAATATCAACAACTGGGTAATTGATAGTGGTTCTTCAAGGCACATCACAGGGTGCAGAGAACACTTAGACACTATGACTGAAGAGATTGATTTAGAAGTAACTATTGGGGATGATTCTACACATCCTGTAAAAGGGGTGGGAACTTGCTCCATCAAATTGAAATCTGGTCTCTCCCTTCAACTCATTGGAGTTTTATTGCTACCTGGAATAAAGAGGAATCTAATATCCATCTCTACTCTTGAAGACAATGGATATAGGATTACCTTTATGGATGGGAAAGTCCTGGCATGGCCTAAGAACTCAGCTATAAAGAAAGCTCAAACCATAGGTATAAGACAAGGTTATCTTTATAAACTATGCACTGAAGTCAAGCAAGCCCTTACCCTTGATACTTCTGATTCAAATGAAATTTGGCATAGAAGATTAAGACACCTTCATTTTCGTATCCTACCCTCTGTGGAAAAACTAGTGACAGGATTGCCTAAGTTAAAACCAACTCGTGAAGGAGCTTGTAAAGGGTGTGCCCTAGGAAAGAATACAAAGGGATCCTTTCACAATAGCTTGAGTAAAACCAAAAATGTGTCAGAACTGGTTCACTCTGGTTTATGTGGACCCATGTATGTACCCTCCATAGCAGGCTTCCTGTACTATATTATATTTATAGATGACTTCTATAGGAAGACCTGGATTTATTTTCTTAATTGTAAAGAGTCAATAGAAATCCTTAAAAGGTTCAAAGAGTTCAAAGCTCTTTCTGAAAACTTCTTTGGGAAGAAAATAAAAATTCTAAGGACAGAGAATGGGAAAAAATACTCCTTTGAAATCTTTAAAGAATTCTGCATGACTGCTGGGATTAAGAGAGATTTTACAGTAGCCTACAACCCTCAAGAAAATGGAGTTGCTAAAAGGAAAAATAGAACCATTGTAGAAGCTGCAAAAGCAATGTTACTTGACCAGAACATAGAAACCTCATTTTGGGCAGAAGCCTCTAGAACTGCTGTCTACATCCAAAATAGATGTCCACATTCTCATCTAGATAACAAAACTCCTGAAGAAGCATTTACTAGCATAAAACCTGACATCAGTCACTTAAGGATTTTTTATTGCCCAGTCTATATTCATGTGCCTAAAGAAAAGAGATTCAAACTAGAACCTTCTGGAAGGAAAGAGGTATTTGTGGGATATAGTGAAACCTCTAAGGCCTACAGGATATTCATACCCGGGCAGAAAAAAATTGAATTGAGCAGAGATTTCATCTTTGAAGAAGACATTGCATTCAAAAGGGCAATGAGTTGAAGTGAGACAAAAATTCATAATTCCCCTAGAGTCTCAAAAGTGGAACCTATTCTTGAGATTCAGAGGGAGTATCCTGAGGGAATGACAAGTGAATTTCAATCTGCTTCAGAAGAGAATCCAAATGACAATTGCAAAAAGAGGCCACTTTGGGCTAGGAAGATGATCAAAGAAGCTGAGAATCATGCAGCACCCAAGGGAACCTTTAGGGAAAGTAAAAGACCCAAAAGGTTCTCAAGCTATTTTGCTCTAATGAATGAAATCATAAATTCAGAACCCACCAGTGTTACAAAAGCCTTCAGACATCAAGTATGGAAAGATGCAATGACGAAAGAGTATCATTCCATTCTAAAAAATGATGTATGGGATATAGTGCCTAGACCAAAAGAGAAATTTGTTGTCTCTTCTAAATTGCTCTTCAAAATCAAACATTCTGCTGATGGCAGTAGAGAAAAACATAAGGCACATTTTGTGGCTAGAGGTTTTTCACAAAAGGAAGGCATTGATTATGAACAGACATTTGCACCTGTTGCCTGGTACACATCTGTGAGAGCAGTGATAGCTATTGCAGCAGCTAAAGGCTGGAAGATCCATCAAATGTATGTGAAAACTGCCTTCCTGAATGGGACCATTGAAGAGGAAGTCTATCTAGAACAGCCTGAAGGATTCGTAATACATAAACCTAAATCACATGTATGCAGACTAAAGAAAGCTCTATATGGACTTAAACAAGCTCCCAGGGCCTGGTATGAAAGAATTGACAACTATCTCTTGGGACTAGGATTTTCCAAGAATGATGCAGACCCAAATCTTTATTTTTAGGTAATTAAAGGTGATATGCTAATAATTGTTTTATATGTTGATGACCTGCTAATAATAGGAGAAGATCACCTCATTGCTCAAGGAAAGAAGGATCTAAGTTCGGAATTTGACATGAAAGACTTGGGCATTTTACATTACTTCTTGGGTTTAGAAGTCTGGCAGAAATTAGATGGCATCATACTAAATCAAGGAAAGTATACTATTGATATTTTGAAGAGATTTGGAATGTTGGATTGTAGACCCATGTCCACACCTATGGAAACCAACCTTCAAACTCAAAGAAGTAGTATCAGAATCTAAGTTTGTAGATTCCACTCTATACAGACAAATGATTGGATCGTTGATGTACCTGATTAACACCAAACCTGATATTTGCTATGCTGTGAATGCTCTAAGCCAGTTCATGTGTGAGCCAAAGGAAATTCACCTTATGTCTGTGAAACACATATTAAGATACTTTCAAGGAACTATTGGATATAGTCTTCTTTACAGAAATGACCAACTAGATCTACATGGATACTCTGATTCAGATTGTGCTGGAAGTGTAACTGATCGGAAAAGCACATCAGGCTGTTGCTTCGGTTTAGGATCAGCTATAATCTCTTGGATCAGTAGAAAACAGTCTTGAGTAGCACAAAGCTCAGCAGAAGCTGAATACATTGCAACCTCTATGGGGGCAAGAGAAGCAGTATGGCTCCGGAAATTGCTTGTGGGACTATTTGGTGAACCCTTGAATCCTACTATCATCCATTGTGATAATCAAAGTTGCATCAAAGTCTCTGTAAATGCAGTATTTCATGATAGATCTAAACATATTGAGATCTCCTACCACTATGTAAGAGACATGGTAGAAAGAAATGTGATCCATTTGGAGTATATTAGTAAAAATGATCAAACAACAAACATTCTCACCAAACCTCTCTCCAGAGTCAAGGTTGCACA
The DNA here is from genome assembly GCA_007115665.2 of Sequoiadendron giganteum. Classification (NCBI taxonomy): domain Eukaryota; kingdom Viridiplantae; phylum Streptophyta; class Pinopsida; order Cupressales; family Cupressaceae; genus Sequoiadendron; species Sequoiadendron giganteum. The sequence continues at coordinate 358,605,391 of CM021107.1, read as the reverse complement.
CTTCAAGAAGAAACTTGGTATGGTTGAAATGTAATTTGATATTATGTTTGAAATTCAAATTGTTTAAAATTTGTGCAGATATATTTTAAGATGTTTAATGTGTAAACTCGTTTGTCATGTGTGTGACTCCATGACTTTATGGGCCCTCTCCCCCTGTGTACATTATTGAAAGGTGACGATCTTTCTAATAATGAACACTTGTATGTGACATTGTATAGTGATGACTCTACAATGATGAGTTGAACTATCATGATAGATATCATATGACTTGATATTTGTGGACATGTCATGATAGTATCTCTTGGACACTTTGATGGATATCATGGGACTTGATGTTATTTTGAAGATCAATTGATCCTGATGAGATAATCATGGTGGATAAATGTATATCGGTGGATATGCCATGAATTATTATGGTAGACATTATGAGACTTGATGTCAGTGCACATACCATAATGAAGGAGTAGTTCAATTAGAAGAAGATACTTGTTCAACCAGTGAGTTGCTACTTCACAATTCCGGAGAATGCTGGTTTGAAAATCAAGCTAAACAGGAGGAAGAGAAAGAGGAAGTTGAAGTCTCTTCGCATTAGAAAGTTGATTTGACCAACTCCTTTGAATCATGTGTAGAAGACGACATGGAAGGTGAAGCTTCAAGTAGTAATAAGGCAGATTTCACTTCACCTAAAGGTAAACTATGGATGGGATGATGGAGAGTGACCATCACATGCTTGACACGTTGAAGAGTACAACTCAAACAATTTTTGAAATCTTTATCCAACAAAGTTGTACTACATCATCTCAGCCAACATATGTAGATTGCAGTTCAAGCTCACAAACTGCTTAAAAATGGAATTCAAGTTCTGTCACAGCTTGATGATTTGCATCAGCATGTTGAAAATTTGATTTATGTTGTGCCTAGAGGAGAATATGTATGTTGCATTTCCATTGTTGTTAAGTTTGCCTTGGAGGAGATCAAATCAATTCTTTTGCACATGATTCGTGTTAAAGACAAAGTGGCCAAAATTGTCGAGAAGGCATTGGAGTGGAACGAGCTTACCAAAGCCAAGTTGCAAGAAGTGCATGAGACTCTAATTGAAGCAGAGAATCAGATTTCTTATGTTCAATATTCATGGGAGCAAGAAAACAAAAGAAACATATGATTTGGAATGCTGTCCTAAGAAACCGAAGCATTCAAATTCTTATCAACAAGTTTTTCAAGCTTTTGATAATCTCTTGTATGAAGAAGGTGCTAGTAAGGTCTATATAAATCCTCTTTTTGAAAATGATGACGAAATTGCTTCAGAGATTACCTGTGAACCTCGGGGACGTGTCCCTGCCCCTAGGCCCTAGCGTTCCCGGAACAGGGACGTCCCAGAGTTGTGGGGACGGCGTTCCCACGTGTGGAGAGGCGCCACCGTTTTGCTCCCCCGCTGTCGGAGACACAAAAACGCACCGGCATCTTCGAGACGTTGAGGTAGATGAATGGGCGTCCTTCGAGCGTCTCCCGCAGCGGATAGACATAAAGGCACGATTTTTAAAAAAAATAACACATTTTTATAATATATTTTTGGTTCTATTCGAACCCTAAGGGCATGTGGGGCCCATCTACACTCTTCTATGCTTTCAAAAGCCCCTCGTAACTTCATTTTTATTGACATTTGCATTTCTACTTGTCTGCTACAAGAAGAAGAAGAAGAGTGAAGAGCTGAGGAAAGAGTGATTGGAGTTGTGAAAGGAGTGATTGCAAGTGAAAGAGGAGTGTCAAGGAGCAAGAAGAAGAAGAGGAGGAAGATTTTTCAGCTTGTTGAAGAGATTTTTGAAGCAAATGGTGGGGTTTTTAACTGATTTTTTCTTTTATTTTCTGATTTTCAATATTCATTGTTTTAGATTTTTGAATTTTTTGATTTTCATTTCTAAATTCTAAGTTCTTAGTTCTTTTTGTTTCATTTCTAATTCTTCTTGTTTCATTTTCTAAATTAGTTTAGATTTTGTTTCGCAATTTAAAATTTAAAATATAGAGTTTTATTTTTTTAATTTTAAAGTAGGGCATAGGCTGAAACTGTGTGTTTATTGATTTTTTTTTTCATTTTGTGAAATGCAATGTCAAAATGAGCTCCCATAGTCATGAAATGAGTGAGGATGAGATGGAATTGCAAACTCATTCTGATAATGCAAGCCATTCAAAATATGAACCTGAGCATGAGGATGAGCAGAATGAGGGCGGTGAACATGGGTCAAATCCAGAAGGGCAAACTAGTTCCATAGCGAGTGCACTGGTTGCTACTGATTGCCCCTCTCAGCTTTTGGCAGAGTGGGCTAGGGGTCCTGATGATCCCAAATCTCCTCTCAAATAGTTAGCAACAAGAATAAGAACCCCAACATTATTAGGTGGTGGTATGAAAAAATGGAAATGCAACATTTGTGGTGATGATTGGTTTGGGAGCATCACCAGAGTTAATGCTCACTTCCTCTTTTGGCTAGGAAAAGGTGTGGGAGCATGTGATTTTTTGAAGGACCCTAAAAATATGAAATATAGAATTGAGTTCAACAAGCTTTGGGGTGTTCCAGATGACGTGGGAATTCTTATGCCTACTACCTTGTCTGGTAGGCAACATATTCAGACTATACAACAAATTCAGGAGCAGCATATGTAGAGGCAACGACATATTTCTACTCACACATCGCATCAGAGAGCAGGAACATTGTCAGGGGCAGCCTTAGGACCTTCATCCACTTATAGTGTTATGCCTGAATCGCAATAGGGCAAGGGGAAACACAAGATCTCCTTATTATAAGGAGAGGATGTTGGTGGTGGCGAAGGGAGGACCATCATATGTGCCACCAGGTGAGCACAAATTGAGGACAACGACTTGGATAACAACTATGCCAAGATCAGTTCATTGATGGAGACGATGAGGGCATGTTGGGAGGATTCTCGATGCAGCATTGTTATGGATGGGTGGATGAAGATTAGGCATCGTCCACTCATCAATGTCATAGTTACATGTTCAAAGGGCCCATTCTTTCTTAGGGCGGTTGATTGTTCAGGGCATCGCAAAGATGTTAATTTTCAGTTTGAGATCCTTCGGGCAGCTATTGAGGAGATTGGGCCACAAAATGTGGTCCAGGTAGTGACAGATGCAACACATGTGTGCAAAGCTGTAGGGAGGCTTATCGAGACAGCATATAGACATATTTGGTGGACTCCATGTTGTGTGCATGCCATGAACAATGCACTCAAGGACATGGGGAAGATTGAGTGGATTAGAGGAGTGGTCAACAATGCTAGAGATGTGCAGATTTATATGTGCAACCACTACACTTCACATGCCATCTTCAGGAGTTTCGCGAAGAAGGAGTTCTTGAAACCAGTTGAGACCCGATATGCATCCTATTTCAGTCTTATGGAGAGAATGCTTGAGTTGCAAGAGCCACTGCAACTCATGGTTATGACGCAAGAATGGAATCGGTGGGATGGGGCCAGGACAGAGCAGGGGAAGAGGGTGAAGGAGATAGTGAAGAGTGATGGATTTTGGAATGATGCAAAATATATTGTTGCCATCATTGAAATAGTTGTCCAAGTCATCAAATATGGGGATGGGGATGCACCTAACCTTGGAGAGGTGTATGAGTGCATTGATTCGATGCTTGGCCAGATGAGGGCAGTTGTGCGAGAGAAGGACTCCACTCTAGCATTCTACAATGTTTACATTCAGCCTATTATTCAGCGCAGATGGGATAGCCTAAACACTCCCTTGCACATGGCTGCTTATTCATTGAATCCGAAGTGGTACATGCCTAGGCCTAGTAGAGTTACATCGATTCAGGATGATGAGGTGAAGGAAGGGTTCTTCAAGTGCATTATTAGGATGTATGATGCTGAAGATGCTGGCAACATTCGCACTGAGTGGACAAAATTTTCTACTCTTAGGGGTTACAAGGTTGCGACAAAGGCGGATATAAGAACTATGGCATAGGAGGATCCGATTTTGTGGTGGACTTGTCATGGACCGTAATCACTTACTACCACACTAGCCATTCGTTTGCTGTCCCAGGTTTCTAGTTCTTCAGCTTCTGAGAGGAATTGGTCTACTTATAGCTGCATCCACTCTCTTAAGAGGCGCAGACTTACCTCTAGGAGAGCAGAGAAGCTACTGGTTGTACAGAGTGCCTTGCGTATCACTGACCGCAGGACATGTGTGTACATGGAGAGCAGAGAAGCTACTGGCTGTACATAGTGCCTTGCGTATCGCTGACCGCAGGACACGTGTGTACAAGGAGAGCCTTGCAACACGATGGGATGTAGAGCCAGAGGAGCTATTACAGATTGATGAGGACGAGGATATTGCAGATTTAGGGCTGGTTAGTGTTCCTTTGGCAAATCTTGACCTCGGGGAGTCCAGTGGTTCTAGTGATGAGGAGTTTTCCGACCTCCCGAGGGATGATTAGAGGCCTCCGACTACTTCACTACATTTTGGCATTTTGACTTTGTAGTTTGTACTTGTTTTGATATTCATATCATGCTACTCGTTGTAATCATCTTTATGATATAATAGAAATCTTCCATTTGCTGATTCGACAATTGTTACATTGTAGTATTGAGTATTCTAATTTCAAATTTGAAATCTTCAATGTTCAATGGTTCATTCACTAGTTCATTGTTAATGTTCAATGTTCAATGTTCAAGTATATTGTTATACATGTTTTCATAACTAGCATTTTAAGTACTGTTATCTTCTAAAATTTGCACCCTAGCTAAGTTGCATGATAAATCATGTTAAGCTGCAACACTTAGCTTTTTAGAGAGAACATGGGATCTTTTCCGGGCTGTGGGTTGCCAAGATTTGGAAAAGAACCTCCGGAGAAGGCCGGCTTCCTAGTTGGTTATTGTTACCTATTTTTAGCTTTCATCTCAGGAAGGTAAAAATTTTTGCGTACGTATTCATCATGTTCCGTAATTTGATTACTTGTGAATTTCAAGTGTTACTATGCAAATGTTTGTAACAGAGGAATTCATAAGTTTGCATAGTAATGCTGGTTTTTTGTTCAGATTGTAAAACTGAAGTCCCACACAAGCTGTGGGAGTAACCTGATTTGATCTCTAATCAAATGAAATGTTGAATACAAGGATATGTTTATCACATTGCTGAAAATAAGATAAGAGCAAAGAGAGAAGGTGATTCGTCATTGCCTGGAATGACAAATCATTGTCGCAATTGTGTTGATCTTGGTTCAGCTCCGTTGTCATGTTCAGCTCTACCTCTGAGGTTTACCTGCAAAATCGTGAGCGGTGATGTTAGCGCAATGAAAAATTACATTCTGCCTTGCCCCTACATTACCAACAGAAATGAGATTGACATTTCATCATGTATTCGCCGAATGATTAACCTTGAAAAAAGCAGAGCATCAAGAGGAACCATTGAATCCATTATTTTTTACTAACTTGTTTGTGTCATGTGCAGATACAGGAAACTAACGTTGCTGTTTTATTCATCAAATTTTAGAATGAGTGGGGTAAAATGTGTCTCCCACGAGGGTTGAGCCCAGCTCATGCGAATGGAAATAACAGTATTCGTAAACATTGAAGATCAAATCATCAGAAGTTACATGACGTTCTGCAAGGGGCAGCTATTTCATTTATGGATTCATTGAATATAAAAATAATGAAGAACAGTCATGTTAACTTCGATCCATTATGCAAAGAAAAGTGTTCACGGATGAAAAAGAACTATTGCAGTGATCACAATTTTCAGCGAGTGAAACAATTAATAAAAGTCAGGAATCTAGAAAAGCTTCAGAAGTATGCCTTTATAGAAATGGGAAATCTCTTTTATATTCAGGAAATGTTAAATAAGAGAAAATGCTCATGGTGGCCTCTCTAGGAGAGGGTTTTGTCAGAAGAGTTAACTGAGAATTAGGAAAACCCAGCTTGGCCAGAGGGTAGCTATGGTGGCCGATAGGAAATACCAGCATAAAACAGAGCATTTTCATAACAGCTAGCACAAAATACATAACAAAATTACAGTCAACAGCCAAGTACCCATTTTCGGAAAATCTCATGGGGAGAAGTCCAAGTGAAGATTGTTCATAACAGACAAGCAAAAGCAGCGAAGAGACAAACAAATGAGAAAGCTCAAATATATTCTTGGCGGCCAGTTTATTTAAAGGAAAAATCACGGAGAAAAAGAGCATCTATTCTTTCTGTCGGATCCAGACAGAGAACGAAATATCAAGATAAATACAGTCAGGCCACGCAGTGAGGCTTTCATAAGCTTTGAAAAGAATGGTATCCATGAAAATTGTTAAGAGCCGCGGCCTCTGCAGTCAGTATTTATTTATAGGTTTTGTAAAAAATGTCCATGATCTTGCAGAAATCTCCAACAGGGAAAAAATTACAAGCACAAGTCGGCTGGGGTCTCAATGGCGTCCAGCTCAAACATAAAACAAAATGAAGCAGAAAAAAATCAGACAGAGAGAGAATATTAGAAAGATGGAGATGGCCGCGCCCAGTAAGCTTAAGGAGCTTGGAAAAACTGTTTGAAAGCTTCCAGATTTTAAACACAGAAATCAAACTTACCTTTCCTCAAGCTTCAAAAAATTTGTAGGTAATGGCGTCCAAGACACAAAAGCACGAATTTCATTTCCAACACAGAGATTTCCACATGGCGGCTAGGGTTTGAAAGTGGCGGCTTCTCTTCTTCTCCAGCAATGAGTGAAATGAAAGTCTTTCATTTCTTTTAGGGTTAATACCCTAAGATTCAATGGAGAAGGCTTTGCCTTAAGTTTTATTAAAAACTTCATACATGCGTGGCATTTGATATGCCTTTAATTCTTATTTTTTCTAAGTTCCTAAGGCTAGGTCATGTGAAGCCTTATTTGGCTTTTTAAAAGCTTTTATTTTACATCTTTCTACAAGTTTAAATAATTTTATTTTAAGTGATTGTTATTAACCTCTTAAATGAAGTTATTTATTAAATGTAAAATAAGAGATAGGCATTTATCTATTTTGCATTTTAATCCAATTGTAAAATATTTATTAAAAGTGATTATAAGTCACTTTTTAAATAAATATTATTATTAAATGCAAAATAGATTGTTTCATTACTTGCATTTGTTGCAAAATGTAAATCTTTATTTGGAATGATGTTTTATAAATCATTTCAAATTAAAGATATTTTAAAATGCAAAAAAGTGAATGGTCTTGATAATAATAGTCAAAAGAAGTCAAATCCAACATTAAGTGGAGATAATGGAGCCTTTAGTGGAGCATCAAATATGGAGATGTGGCAAACTGTTTGTGCCAAGTGGAAAGACTTTGTCATAGAGGTTATGAGTTGCTGGATTAGGGGAGAGTTTTTGGGACCTTCTTTGAGTCTTTTTAGAGACATCTTGGAATTGGTTTGAGATATCATCATATGTATTCATGAGGGGAGGAGTTTTGGATAGATGGGACACCTTTTTGGAGTCTTTTGAGTCCTCTTTTTGAGGATTTTTGTTCCTATCCGAGTCTTGGAGACCTTTTCTTTATTTTGAATGGGTTGTTGATAGGTTTGAGGTCCTTCTTTTTAGGCCTTTTACCAAATCCGATCCCCTTATTCAAAATTCAGTTCCTCTTTTCTTGGGTTTTGGTGGGAGATTGAGCTTACTTATTCTCTTCCTCATTTCCTTTTTAGAGGATGCAAAATTTTTGGAGTGGAGGAGACTTTGTACTTTCTGGAGAACATTGTGCTATTTTGTTCCAAGTCTTGTATTAGATTTTGGAGGATGCATTTTCAGAGCCTTTGAGAGCTTTTATACAACATTTTCGATCTATTTTTGGTGTCACATTTGTATGCAAATTGGTGATTTTCTTTTCTTTTCTGTGTTTCTTATCTGAAACCTTTTAAGTTTGTCTCATTTTGGCATCTTTGTGGCTAAGATTTCTCTTCACAGGTCAGGGGTTGAATTAGTTTCTAAATATATTTATTGTGATTAATGTCCTTTAAATATTATTCTGATTATAGATCTTCCTTTTGAAATATTTATGTGTTGAGGGTTTTATTAGATATTGTATCATCATATGAATGGCTGTGGGTTCAATCTGTGTTAAGGGAAGTGTTGCCTCTTTTAGCTTTTTGGTGTATCACCTTTTAATGATTATTGAGTTTTTTTTTTTAAGTTTATGTTAATCTTTCCCTTTTCCCTCCATTTAGTTGCAAGTATAAAGATCTTTAGGTGTTATATCACATAGGAACCGGCCTAGAATCCGGAGGTTCAATCAGGTCATAGGATACCCACAACCTCTGATTGATCCCATGTCCTCCAAAAATTCCAAGTGTTAAGGTGCTTGAGAAAGGGTGCAATTTTTGGAGTTAACAGTTATCACCTACTTTACTAATTTTTTTGTGGAAAAGGGAGAAAGATTGCATAAAAAGATAACTACCTCCTAAGGTGATACACCGGAATATGACTTAGACCTTGGAAAACTCAGATTTTATACACTTGTACATTATGACTGGAAAAACAACTTGTACAACCTGGTTTTATGTGCCTTGCATAAGTGTTTCATAATAAGGCCTTATTGCTTGAGCTCTTAGGAGGAGAAGACCTCACAGCTAACAGCAACCTGCAATCTTGACATAGATTATAACCTGCAAACATCACACTTCTTTGCAAAAAGGTACTAAAGCCATGAGATAGCGTTAAGGGAAACGAAAAAACTATCTCACAATAACTTAATCAATCATGTAAAAATACACAATATTTTAGTAACAAGAAGACAAAAAACTCCATTCAATGATGCCCAAGGTATGTACTGTATTCCATGTCTAAACGGGTTACAAAACTCTGCAAAATTCTGCCAAAGGACCTAAAAAATCACTAAGTGCAGAAAAGTGCCAATCTAGAACTCTTTACAATGAAGTCACATAAGTGACTATAACACTCAACTCCCAACAAGATCCATCAAAATAAGAGATAGAAGCTCTATGGGTCGGATGAAACAATAAGGCCTAATTTCTAGCAACTGATTCCTCTCCAAAGATGTTCCAAAAGGTTGAAAAGGTCAGATTTGGCCAAGTCCAAGATAAAAACATAATAAATTCATGACTATATGCTCTCAAAATGCTCCAAAAAGAAAATAAAGAGGCCTATTTCTTCTCCATGTGATGGTAAACAAACTCCAACTCCCCACCAACTCTCCTAGATGCTTGCAAAAGCATAACTCCAAACCTATGCCTTTGACTCACTCTTGAAGACAAATGTATCCTCATCTTTGGATTTCACATATATAACATTTAAATAAGGTGATTTATAATAACATCACCAGAATAAATGTTTTATATTTCAAATTCCTTTTGCAAAATAAAATGTTCCCGACTTGACCCAAGTCTAGGGAGACAATGGAAGACAATGCAATAAATTATTTCATTTAGGGGACACCCTTAGAAATTTACATAATGCATGGGCATTAATCCTATTTGTAAAATTTAAAAGAAAGGGAAAAAAAAAGAAAAAATGATTTGAATATCGACCTAGAAAAAATAAAAATAAAATAGGGTTGAAACCCTAAAGGCAAAACCCGTGGCCAAAACATCATCATTCTTTTCACCCTTTTTTGAAACCTTCGTTGTTCTGGAAAGCGCACCGCCATGGATGAAAGCTGGAGTCGAGGGTCTCTGAAACTGAAAATGAAGGCTGAATCTGGGTAAGCATTCTATCGGTACAAAAAAAATTACTCCCTTCTCCGTGGTCGTGGCTTCCTTAAGAATTTGGGTATACATTTGTTTTTTTTTGTCCCCTGTTAATAAGAGCTTAATAATAAGAATTTATAATTACTTCCTTTTTTACTTGCATATCTATTTTCTTAGCAATTACTGTAGATTCCACCTGTTATTTTGTATGAATCCCACAAGGATTTTTTGCGTTTTCTTTGCACTCGTGATTCTTGAAACCTTTATTTTCCTATACCTCTCCAGACAAAACGACCATAGCTCTGCTTCTATCAGCAAAAATGGTTTTCCCTCAGTGCATTCTAGAGCATTATGAGCATGGGTTTGTGAGTATGCTCGGCCTGGTTTTGTGTAAAATGAATTGTTGGAGTTTACAAATATTCAGGAAGAAACTCTCTGTGTATAAAGCTTGCCAATTCCTGATAAACAGTCATCATGACCAAAGTTGCCTCTGCAACCTCCACAAGAAATTGATCAATATCCCATCCTTCTTGTGCGTCGCCAGTGTTTGCATCAATGTTACGAAGCATCTCATAAATTCGTGCAATTTCCAGTTCATGATAACAGTTGTGCCTTGAGAGGGTTGCATGATTGCACTTAATTTTCAATTTAAATTCTCCTTCCAGTTTGTATCTTGAGAGAAACCCATTGTTGTTGCAACATCCCAGTCATATTGGTGTTTTATAGGTTCTTGTGGGTTGGGTTCAATTAGAAGCGTCCCATAAATTCGTGCAATTTCCTCCAATTGACAACCCCTTGGAGAAATTTAGCGATACGGTCGAGTTCTTTCTTCAGATCGATATTCAATAGTATTTGGTAACCCTCTATTCCACCCCAGAAAACAAAGCTCTTGCCTCCAAATTCAAGTGTCACCTCCATTGCCTTCTAAACTTGAGCTGGAACATACAAACAGACATGTACCTATGGACCCACAGCACGTGCATACATGAAACGCAGACGCAAGAACAATTGTGTAGTTCCCCACAGCGGGTGAATACTAGTTTGTTTCTGAAGCTTCTTTGCAAGTGCCACAACAACATCTAAATTGGCATTGACTCCATGAGTGCTTTACCATCAGGGGCAATATGACGATAATGAAAACACCAGTAGTCCACCCCTAATTTAGTTAAGAACTCGAAATTTGCTTCATTCTTTTTAAAGCCATGGATAACTAGTTAGTGCCATCTTCCCATGGCCAAAATTTTGTTGGAGCCCAATTGTTGACCCATGTGACCTACCACAACAAGACTCCAATTCTTCAGTAACATATGGCAATGAAAAGCATTACTCTTGCTGCATTGAATTACTATCCCATGCTGTAATTGATCATTGATTATCATTGTGCATCCTCACTTTGACTGTTCCATTAATAGATAAATGCAATGGATGTATGCTTCTCCAGTTTCAATCATTTGTATTTTCTCTATTATCATCCTATTTTTGCTGCTACACTTGACTTGTCATGATATCTGTTGTTGCTATTTTCTGCAGCACCGAAACCTAAAGGAATGTTAGATTTGCTTACTCTTGCACCTAGCATGAACTTGTAGATAATTAAGATCTTAAAAATGATCCCCTTTTCTCATGACTGTAGCATTTCTTATGAAGGTATATTTCATCTTCACATATTTGCAGATGGCTTTCATGATTGCCTTTTCCTTACACATAAACTCAAATGAGCTCACAATCCATAAAATAGATTCACACGCTTGGCAAGCTGGGCTCAACCCTTGTGGGAGCCACATTTCACTCCACGTGCCAACATGAAATTGGTGAAACAATAACAGTTGTATCTGCACATAACACAAACAAGTTAAAAAAAAGAAAAAGTTGTGTTTGGATTTTCTAATGTGAATCTGTGTGTGGGTGTAAGGATGATAGGTCAGTTATTGCTTAGATCTTTTGGATCTAACTTCATTTTGTGTGATTTTAGGATTTGCAGTTGGAGGACGTAAAGCTAGAGCAACAAGGTAGCAGAAACATGCAAGCAACATCGGCACCGCCAGTCATTCAGGCAATGACTGGCCCCTATGACTCTTATGCCTTGTTTTTTCTTGTTCACACATGTATTCATGTTATAAATTCTAGCATTGAATTTATTTTCCTTAGCTAGTTTCACGGCTTGTGTGAAGCAATCTGAATACTTTGATGAATAAAGATTACATTTTTCAGAAAAAATACTTGATAGTGTATCAGTTTGCTTCTCTTTTCTTCATAAAAATGCAATATTTATTCATGAATGGAATTAAAGTAATATTTTCATACTATAGCATTAAATGCATGAGCTTAATTTGAAATGGACACCACTTAGCAAAAGTGGTCTTCTTGATTTGAACCTGTAGGTGAAAATTGTGTAACAAGTATCATATGTATAGTATATAGTATATACAGCCCACGCCCCCCCCTCCCCCCCCCCGCCCCCGACGTCCCCCCGCCGTCTGCAAATTGAGGCCCCTTTGTCCCCCCGTCTCGAAAACTTATCCCCCTGTCTCGACGTCTCCCCGTCCCGGACGTCGGTGTAACATTGGAGATTACTGAATGAGGAAATTTGAATTTGTCTTCCAGCATTGGAGAGTTGATAGGTGAGTTGCATGAAGTTGAATCTATTGCTGGTTCTAGTGCACCCATTCAGCAAGAAATGGTAACTCTTGGATCACAAAGAAATGAAGACATTCTTATTGTTCATCAACAAAGAGATGATTGGCATGTTGATGAAGGTTTTATTCATTTTTTGATGAGGATGCTTGTGAGGCTCTTGTCAGATTTTAGTACATCTTCATCAGCTCTTAGGGTGATTGATTTCATAATTGTATTTGATGAAGGATTCATGGAATCTTTCCGGCATATGATGACACAAGATTTTGGATTGAATTTCTTCAACGGACATAGGTTGGTTAATTACTTCTCGGAGTTTGAAGAAGCGTCAATTAGGATTGAACGAGCAAATCAGAGGATTCGTGTGAGAAGTTCCCCGTTTGAGAAGTGGTTCTTCCTTGCTGTACAGGTTTGGGATCTTGGCATTACTTGGAAATGAGGTAATTCTAAAGTGGATAGACCAGCACATTATTTTCAAAATGTAGTTGTGATTATTTGCTCTTGTGTTGGTAAAGGCTTTCAATTGAAAATTAGTATTTGGGATTCCAAGTACATTCATATGAAGATTGGTATGCATAAAAAAAAGATTGATTGGAGAGATAAGTGTCTAAATTTCATTTTTATGATTGCTGCTATCTTCCTTTTTTTGTCATGAGTTCATTACTTTTGATCATAAATTGGTGTTCTGGGAAGGAAATATGATCAAAAGTTGGTTTGTGGTGGCATGGGAACCCTTGCTGATCGTGCCACCAGCTTGGTTCATGAGCAGTCATGTCAATTTTGATGAATTTTTTTTAAGTTGTAGCTACTGCTCACCTTCTTGGATGCTGATTTTCCAAAAATCAAATCTCAAGATGATATTTCAGACCCGTTTGGTAGTTGGTTATTTCATTTTGAAGCTTCTCCATCTCCTATTTGGACTGAATGTCTGCCTCAAATGAGCAAGGGAATGATTTAGTATGGTCAAAGTTCACGTATGGGTAGTTCATTGATGATTGACAGTGGATTTCTTGGTTCCAAATCATGCATTACTATTTGGGGCAGCGAGTTATTAGCGGATTTGATTTGTCGAATTGAGGCTCTTGAAGTGAAATATGTGAATATTTTTTAGATTTTTTTCAGTGATTGCATATCCTTTTGGATGGAGATGAAGTGTGGAGCTTTGTACTTCGCTAGGCATTGGTTTGGTGCCTTGTTTGAGAACATTTTTGTTGTTGATCAAAATTATGACAGCAAGGTTTGGAGGTCCTACAGACTGATATGGGACCCGGGCATTGACATGTTTGGTGCTTAGTCTTTTGTGGACAAAGATATGTTGCTCCACCTTGGGTATTCAGATATTTTAATCAGAGTAGCGTAAAGGATTAGAGGAACAGTGTTCCTGAGGATGATTTGGAATCCTGGTATCTCTTGGGTTTTCTATTCAACAACTGAAGATGATGAAGCCAATGTTAGCCTTCTAGAATTTATTCCCATGGTGTTTCAGTATGGATTTTATTCTGGTGGTCTCTTGTGTTGGTATCCAGCAGTGTAGTGCTTATCATTTGGTGCTATGGATCTCCTAGGTTGATTTGGGACCCTGGGATCATGTTCAGTTGCAGTTTGGTTTAGCATGGTGATTTTGGGATGTCATTGAAATTGCTTGAGGACAAGCAATTTTGTGAAGGGCGGACTGTAATGTCCCCATTTTAGCGAAACGCTCTTCTGTGGCTGATAGCCTATTTTCGGAAGCCCATAGGCTTGTTAGAGGTAAAATTTGGGTTTCATGTTCTATTGGGGTTCTGTAGCATTTATGAAGGTTTGAATGTAAGAGTTTTTGATGCATGTCTGGTGAAGTTTTTGTGGTTTTCGGAAAGCTTCGGAATGGTGTGACATGCATTTCCATTTGACAACATTTTCTAGAACTTGCTATGTTTAGCTAGCACATTGAAGTTTTGAGATTTGGATTGCGGATTCTTTTTGGGTTTTCAGAGAGCTTCACAATGATATGACATGCAAAGACATTGGACAACTTTTCAGAATTTACTATTTTTAGTAAGTTCTATTTCTAGCAGTGCCATCTTGTGCAGTAGCATCAACAATCAACTCAATTTGCATTTCGGGCAGTGCAGTTTGGAGCATAATTGGCTTTGAACATTTTGTGGCTCATTTTAGTGAATTGATTTATTCTAAGTCATTAATGTTTTATTTCCATATTGGCCCCCTTGGCCTAGTATTAATGACTTAATGTTGTTTTTTAATGTGGTCATGAAGGGTGGACGCCACATTAAGAGGAAATTAAATATTTTAATGTTTATAATGTCTTCTCAAGACTTGACGCTTAGAAACGGTGAATTAGAAGTTTGGAAAATAAAAATATTTCAAAAGTAAAATAGGGCGTCCCTTGTGGAGGGAAAAGTTGGAAGCTGAAGAGTCATTTGAAGTCTTTTAAAAGCAGGCATTTTCTCTTTCATTTATCATCTTTGGAAAATTATAATAAAATGTTGCTAGATTGTATTCAGAACCTGACAAAGAAGAAGCTTAGCAATTCTACTCCATTCTCCGAGCCTAAAACTATGGTTCCCTAGATGATGGTTTGAGAGTACTTCATCCAGATGTACATATTGGGCATTACTGTGGAGTTTTTGTGAGATATTTCTAGTTTTTATGTTGCTGGTTATTGTTTGGCTGAAGGAGATTTTCATAAACAACTATTTGTATGATATTAATTTGCACATGGCTATTGGTCCTTTCAAATGGTATGCTTGAGGCCTCTTTTTTTGTGCAAGGGAAGATTTTATAATGAAGAGCATGATTTTTAAACTGAGGTCGACCCTCTCCTAGGGCTTGTGGGTTGAAAATTTTGTATACTTGGGAAAGCATACAAAAATGTGGTTTCAACCACAACACGTGAGATGAAACTCTCCTAATTAAGGGAAGGCTCCCCTTTTAACTAAACAAAACTAATATGGGTAGGACAACAATCGTTCCTCTTATTTCAGGAAAGATTATATTCTTTTCTCTTAGCAGAAAAACAATAGCAAACATTAAGAAAACTTATTACAGCAGCTATGCAATGAAACCAAGAAAGAGGAAATAAGGTTTCCTGAAAGCACAAAGACTTCCGTCACTTCCTCTGACAAGAAAACAACCAATAAGCGCAAAGTCTTGATGGCTTGAAATCCTATCTACCCTTTTAGAATGATTACCTAATGATAATATACAACATAGGATGACACAAAGCCTGCAGCTATGATGTACCTATTAACTACTCTAAATGAGAACTACCACGAGCACAAAGTCTTGCAATTCTTCTCAATTTCTAAATACTAACTACAAATTCAATTTTTAACATTTATAGCACAAAGTCTGCAGATATTTCAATTGAATCTCTCTTCAGCAATATTCCACAATCTCCAAGTAGTCACAAAGTAATGCTCCAAAATGACATAAGAACACAAAGGATGCAAAGTAGGGTTTCAACACAAAGTCTGAAATTCCAACTCTTTGATATTACTTTAAAAATCACAACTTATAACTATAAAGCTCAAAGTCTTTATGAGTACAAAATTATGCAGAAATTTCTTGCTTGCTAAAAAAGATAAGATTACAATAGACCCCCTCAAGTATTTATAGGAGAGAGGCCTTGAGAAAAAGGTGGGAGGATCTCAACAAACTTGAGAAAATCTCTCAACCGCTAACTAATTGCAATTGACTTATTCTAAATTACAATCCAAATTGTGATTTGTCTTGTAAGAATTTACATGTAATTACATTTTCGAAAACTGCAAGAAAAGAACACTTGCAATTGCAAAACTTGTTTTTACATATATTTTGTCGAAAGTAAAATACATAAAACAAGCTAATTGTTTTTATATTTCGTCTCGTTCCTAGCTTTGAAAGATAGAAACTTGCTGATAATTCCCTGTAACTCATCAGGATCGGGACCAAGTGTATTTTTAGCAACGACAACGGTCTTTATGATAACATCATAGTATCTGACTGTCGCATCTCTATGTTCTTCGAAAGCAGCTTGCATCTTGTCGAAGATCATCTGGTGGTTGACAAACTTATGGATTGTATCCATAGAAGACTGATTTGAATCTAGCTCCTGGTGAAGATTTGCAGTAATCAGAGAAACAACATCACTGGCTGGAAGCAATTCTGCTTCATGACTTAAAACTTTGCAAGAGATTTTCTCAAAGTCTGAAAGCATGTCATGTTCAACTTCAGCACTCATCTCAAAGGTAGCCTGAACATCTTTGATAAGATCTTGAACAACTAATGACTTGTTTGTCATAAGTTCCTCAAACTCTATATACTTTTCCCTTTTTGAAATCACTGAGTTGCTGCACAGAATTTCCAGCTTCACTTGATCCATCTCATGCCAGATTTTTAAATATTTCTCAAGAGAATGTAGACTTTGCTGAAAGGTTTCCAGAGTTTGATTCATTTTAAATCTTGCTGCTTTGACAGTACTCAAATTCTTCAATGCCTTTTCGACCACTAGTATTCCTTGGTCAATTAATTGAATTGTCCAAGAATCAACTGCTTTAGCTTTTTTCACAATTATTCCTCACCACCTGGTGCCTGCCTGCGACGGTTCCTTGCCTGCTACGGTTCCTTACCTGCGTTGGTTCCTGTCTGTCTGCGACGGTAGCCTGCTACGGTTCCTGCCTGCCTTCATTTGAATGGAGAATTTCGAATGAAGACAAAGCAAGCTTTTCTTGTTTAAAAGAATATCATGAAAGAACGAAGAATTTCTAATAGAGACAAAAACTCGACGGTTTTCATACGATACATTCTTCAAATAGAATTTCACATATATCTCGTGAAATAAGACTAGGGGAAGCATAAGACTAGACAGTAGAAATAAAGAATGACTCCTCTTTCCACTAAAAACAGATGCAATAGCTTAATTAAATCAAATTACCTTTCTATCAATCTTCGTGAATACCACCTTATAATATATCACATTATCGATGCACTCTTGTGACACCCAGAGTGAGGCACGGGATATGTTTTATCTATTACCACGAAATAACATTTTATCATTCATTAATTACATTGCAATAAAAATACAATACCTGTAGTCAAATGACCACCATAATAGTAATTGAAACAGATAAAATAATAATAAAATGTGAATCTCATTTGATTGTCTTTGTTAGCTTGTCGCTTCCTGTATCTTTTGAAATTTTATTTTTGCTGCTTCTTGTATTGTGTTGTGCGGTTGATTGTTTGTCATGATTTCAGCTTTATGCTAGTGTGATTTTGCATTATGGTAATCCAAGTAAAAAAAATAATAATAAAATGTAATGAGTGAATGCAAGCGTGGGTAGGAGTAGATAGAAAACAAGTTAATTTCTATTAATTTTATATCCTTAATCTTCTGTGACACTACCTCCTCCCACGTAGTTCTCAAACATGTAAGATTCTCTTAATAAAAGTTAGTGGAATATATCCACACATTCTTAAGGAAAGATTCTTTAATTTTTAAATATGAATATAGGTAAGGAAAGAAGAGTCCACGTAGCACTAGGGATTAAAAAAGAGAATAGGTTCTCTTCATTAATTTTTAAATTCTTCTTCCTTTCTTTAAAAATTATATAGTAAAATGTAAATATAAAAGGATGATAATAAGTTTTAAGAGTACTTATTTTGAAAAGGAGAAAGGGGATGCTTCTCTTTTATTTAATATTATTTGTATTCATTCAATTTTTTTTATTTTTTTAAATAAATAAATTAATTCTGTATGAATTAATAGATATTTAATTATATATGTCATTTATATGTTATTTATAAGTCTTGCATGTTTTGAAATTTAGAGTAAATAAATAAATAAATAAATATATATAAAATTACCGTGAATAAATAGTTAAATTATTAATAATTAAAATAAAACTTAATAAATAAATAATTTAATAATTAAAGTAAATTATAAACATTCTACCCACTCTTGTATTTTATTAATAGGTAATGTATTTTCATTAGTATATAGTGATAAATAGAATGAACCTTTCTGTCATCACTAATATAGTTTTCAATGTAAATATTCACATATAATTAATGGTGTTAACAAAAAGATAGGTGATACCAATATTGGTTTAGAATGTTAATAATGTCAATTGATACCACTAGTAGTACTAAAGTTACCTTGATAGAGTGACCACTACAACAACAACCCTCATTAGGGAAATGTTGGTTTATGTTATAAACAATTTTATTAATTGTCATGGGTATTCGTCTATGTTGCGTAAAAACATTTTTATATTATAAGGGTAGTGGATATTAAAACTAATATTTCCTCTAAACAAAGAGAATTACTTGGTAATCCTAAAGATAGAAGCTAAGAGTCACTGGTGCTAGAATTAATCTACATGTATATCATATTGGTTTTATGTCACAAGTTGTAATAAAGTGAGGAATTACATCCTAGAGTAAACAAAAATATCAACAACCAACTTAAGGAAGTGAAATTAAAGTGTTTCATTCTCATATTGAAGGGTGACCAACACAATGATGTAAGTATGGTTGCTAACAAATCAATATGATGTGAAACATATGTAAGCATCTATGTTGTGAGCCATAGGATCTAATAGTTGTGTAGATATTTAAATCATTAACACTTCTTCACCTCACTTAGTAGCAGATGGGATGGTGTTATAGGTGAAAAAAAGAAAAAAAATACGTTGTGTGAATGTTCTTGGTGGAATTTTTAGGGCATGACAAGAAGGAGTACCAAGGTAAAAGGATGGTGAAAGTTTGACCCCAAAAAAATTAATGATGGAATCATCAAGGTTTAGGAATTGAGCATGATAAGAAACAAGTATCTAGGTAGAGGGAAGGTTGCAACCACAACTCCCATAGACTTAGTGAAACAATATTGAAGTGGGATTCGAGAGTCAAGAGGGGCCTAAATGTGGTAATTGGATAAGGTATGGCCTAAAGATCCAATCCAAAATACAGGAATTTTTTTGATTGTCAAGGGACCAAGATACCAAGGTCAAGGATTACATATAAAGGGTATATGGGGAAGGAAATTGTAACAAACAAACAAAAAAGAGAAAAAGGTATGGAGATAGGGAAGTCTAAAATTCCAACACAAAATAAAAGACTTAACTGTTTAGAGAGGACTTTTGAGGATATATTGGAAACAGTGACAAGGAAGAAAAATTCCAAAATTCCAACATTGAAGAGGATTTAAATCAAATAATCAAGACCTTAGAGTTTGGGGAAGCAAAGGATATACACATATTAAGAGATTCTCAAAACTCTGGCACTAAAAGACTTGGAAAAAATTTCATATGTACAGGATTAGATTTTTGGGGCTCGAACAAATGGTATGCAAGTAAGGGGGGGACTAGTAGTCTGAAAACCATACTTAGGAATTTTTTACAAGGTAAGGATCAAATTGTTGATATCATAGAGACAAGTACCAACGAATTGATTAAGGAGGAGGTCTAAAAGTTTGATAAATATAAATGACATATAATTTTTGAAAAATTTTAGTCTTCAAGTATTTTAAAAGCTAAATAAAGCTAGGAATGGTATAGAAACCATAAAAATCTAAAAGGCTGAAAAATTAAATACAGGTAAATTTAGGCTTCAAACTTTATGGATCCATGATGTCAAATGAATGGTATGAGTGCAAGGTAAAACTCCAATCTAGTCTGAAAGGATGAAAAAATTGACACTTAACAACTTTTACAAGGATTTTAGGTGGGATTTCAAGATCGATAATAAGGTCATATAGGGATGTATACCCTTAAAACTACAAAACTATGATAAAAAATACTTAGTTGGTTTTGAAAGGATTAGAGTGTGGATTCAAGATTGGTATCAAAGGTATGCAAGTAAGAACAAACCCAAAACTCTAATACCCCAAAAATTCAAAACTCAGCTAAAATTTAAAATCTTAAACTTGGGTATTTGACTAAACATAAAAGGGTGGATTAATGCAGCAACTAGAGGTACACATTCCCAAATATTAATAGCCCATTTTGGTTTTCTCAGATCAATTAACTATATAAAGGACTTTTTGATGTACTACCACTTTTAGACTTACACATATTTTTGCCTTTCCTCTTATATGGGGAGATTTTGTATATAGTTATACTTATGTTCGAGCTTATGTACTCAATTTTTGACACATTTATATATTATATCAATTATTACTATGATTCTAACATATATACACATGGTTATATTAGATTTTAATTTTTACTTATTAAAGAATGCTTATATATGTACATGTGTTATGTTACACTTTCTATTTTTATGATGCAATATATATGAATATTGCACATAGATTGGAAAGATGGTTTACATGATTATTTATTTGACATGTATCATTTTATTATGGTAGTTTTATTATGTATATAATGCTAACAATATGGTTTTCTCTTTATAAAAAATTACCTTAGGGGATTGCATGTTTGATTGGCATAGGAAATCTCACTAAGCTTGGAAGATTGACAATCCTTTTATTAATTTTATAAAATGTCGAAGATTGATCCTAATATATATTAACATTTAGACTAACACTAGACAATAAGTAACATGTTTTACATATACCTTCTAGACTTGGATCAATGATGGCCAATAGGTCAAGCCTAGGGCAAAGGAAAGCATCCTCAACAAGGATAAAATTTTGATGGAAAGATAAACTCTAAGTTGTTTAATGTATTGTGTTCATGTATTTCTTAATGTATTGTCTCCTTTTCCTTTTTGATTTTATCCTTGTATATTTAACTAGAGTCTCCACTTGAGAGTATGGACATTATGCAATGTTTCTTTTTCTTCTTCTTTTTTCTAGTTTTTTTCTTTATGTAATTAGAGTTTTGGGCTTCGTTGAACTAAACCCATGGTAATAAGAAGTGAGGGATCATATGTTGAACACTCATAATACTGAGAGGGGGGTTGAATCAGTATTCCTATAAACCATTAAAATATTTAACCATTCAAATTGTGACCACTAAAATTGTACTCCCTTCTTGGAGACAATATAATTCCTTATCTAGTTTGGACCTATATTGGGTACCCTTGCATTAATTATCCTTTAAATCATCATTATAGGCCCCTAAGACTTATTATTTTGGATCTCGAGCCTTATTTCACCTAAAAATCCCATAAAATAACTCAAAACACTAAAAATCCCAAAACCCCACCTCAAAAAGCTAAGGTGGGACTCATTCGGCACCTTGGGAAAATTATTCCCCTTAGGTGGAAACCATTTTCCAAGGGTGGCGAATGAGTCCACTTTGTGGTCTTTTTCAATTTTGAGTTGGAAATTTACAATTTTAATTTAAATTTTTGGTGGATGTTGGCCTTTGAGATATAAAAATGATCAATTAGGTGTTAATGCCTATATAAGAAAGTTTCTAAAACATTTTTATCAATATAAGCAATTTGAGCAAGCATTTTTGAAGAGACAAGCATTAAGAGTCTTCAAGCAATCTTTCAGAAGAGCATTCAAGTTTCAAAAGCAAGCAAAGTTGAAGTCTTGGAGTAGCATTAAAGTGTTTTTGCAGGTCTTGAAGCTCACTTTCATTCAAGATCTAGCATTGTTAAGGGTTGATTATGGTTGTCTATGGTGAATCATGATGGATTCTAGGTTGGGGAGATGCAACTAGCCATCAAGCCAAGCCTAAAGACTTGTTTCCTAAGTGATTCCATCCTCCATTATCGCTCCAAATTCAACCTAAGGAAGGTAGAAGCATCATTAAGGTTCATTTGGGGTGATTGGAGATCTTCTCAAGTGAGTCATTCATCTTCACATTTCCATTCTTACATCATATTCTTGAACATTAGAATAGGATTGCATCATGTTTCAAATTTCCTAGTCTTAGACACACTTAAGGCTAGGGTTTACAATCCTATTTTCATGTATGTTTCATCATTTCTATTAATGTTTAATTACCAGGTTTGACCAAGGTAAACCCCCCATTAGAAAATCAAGTTTATATTTTGTTTTGCAGATATTTTTGTAGATTCGGATCCAGAACTTAGGTTGGAAGGAAGGAGCAGGTGTTGAAGTGCAGATTTGAGCTTTAAATTATATCGAAAAAGTGGAATGGGATTGATTTGCCAAGAGTGGCGAATGAGTCCCACTATAGCTATTTTTAGGTTTGTTTGTAGATCTAGATACCCTTTTTTTAAACAAGCTTCCATGTAGAAACCCAGATCTAGGACTGATTCACCTAGGTTGGTGAAAAAGTCAAATTTTCCAATGTTTTAGAGTTGCAATCAGTCGCTTCTAGATTCCTAGGTGCACACTATTCATCTTGTTGCTTTTCTATTCTATTTTACTAGAATTTATAGGTCATTTTGTAGGTCATTGCATTGAATTAGGGTTTTGCATTTCATCGAGCATTTCATTATCTTTTCCAAGTCTAAACTTGGTGGCGAACCCCTTATTAGTCTACTTTCAACCCCTAGGACCACCCTATTGCAATATCTCATTCTCCTTTGCATTGACATCTCTAGGGTTTTCCTTGAGTGGAAGCCTTGAATGTGGGTGTGATAGCACTTAATCTACATCATCCCCATTTCCATTGGTTCCATTTTGGTGAATCTGGATTTAGGACATCATAATTCTAATTTGGAGTGCATTTTCATCCTAGATTTGGCTTGCATTAACATTACATTAGGATTTCTATTGGTTAATTTTCATTCTAGGGTTTCAAAATTTTCATTATTGAAAGCTCATATATAGCTTTCATTTTTACATTTAATTTCACTGAAAATCATATAAAATCTACATTTGCATCTCAGATCTAGATCATACAGCGTATAAAACATAAAAATTAACTAAAAAATCCCTACTGGGACTCATTCGCCACCTTGGGTGAATTAGTCCCAGTCCAAATTCTGAACTACATTTTACAGAGTTAAATTTTATGATTTCAAGCTTTTGTTTGTTGTTATTACTTTTTGGTTTCGATTTTCCTACTTTCTATTACATTTAAATAATTAGAAGTAGCATCATTTACATTCATTGCAATTATGGATATAATTAGATTTTTTCACTTTCCATTTTCAAAATTTAGATTAGATTACATTAGTCATAGATCAACAAACAAAACCAAAAACAGGACCAAAACACCTAAGCCACTTGGAGAAAGTATAGTTATTTGACTATGTCAAATCTCTCTTTCTAAGTTAACCTAACCCTCAAGCCTTTTAGTAATAATGACTTTGATATGTTAGATGAAGCCCTTGAGGACTTCATCTCACAAAGTTCATCCACTAAGGCTTGTTATGAAAAACAAAAAATAAGAGATGTTAATGTGATTCAACCTCAACTCATCCTTTACCCACCTTCACACAAAACTCAAACTCAAACCAAACCTGAACTTATCCTTTACCGACCTAAGAATAATGTTTTGTAGCAACTGAGTCATAATACCATTTCTCATACATATAACACTAGAAATAATTTGCAACCACAACAACCAACTCTGACAACCTTACCTTTGCCTAATCCCATATTTCCTAGTGCTCCTCGTTTGCCTCCGCATAGTGGGAATGAGTATGATCTTGTAGAACAACTTAAGAATACTCCTACAAATATATCCCTTTGGGACCTAATCCATAATTCACCTAACTATCACACTATGCTTCAAACAACCTTACAACAAGCTTTGATCCCTCCTAATATAAATGCAAACAATGTGGTAGCTCTAATACAACGAATGATTACAACTAATGTATACATTACCTTTCACCAATACAAGATCCCTCCTTTGGATATGATAAAGAGACATGATTCATTCATGATAATAGCCAAATTTAATAGAATAGGAATAAAAAGGACACTTGTTGATAATTGCTCAACCCTTAATGTGTGGAATGTGAAGCTTTTAGATAGATTATGGATGGAAAAATCAAAAAATATACTTGACTCCTTATCAATTCGAGGATTTGACAATGTGGGAAAGCAACCACTCGGTGTGATTGCTTTACCTATTACAGTCAGAAAGGACACCTTAAAAAATCCTATTCATGTTACACCTCATGACCTTTCATACAATCTTCTTTTGGGAAGACCATGGATTCATGAGATGCATGTGGTGCCATCAACCCTCCATCGTATCATGAAATATGTCTATAACAACATACCAAGTTGAAATAGACCCCAAACCTAAAAGTTGCTTATAAGTTGAAAAAGGAACAAGTCCTCTAAGTATATTGATTCCAACATCCAACATAGAACCTATAGAGGAAGACAAACAATAAATGGAAATTGTGTCAAAATTATTAGACAATGATTGAGGTTCCTTGGAGTTTACACCCTCATTTATGGGAGAGTACATAATCACAAGAAAAGAAGATGAAAAACAAAAATAACCAATGGTCATGTTAGCTTAGAACTTGGAAGAAAATTGACAAGCATCTAACTCATCCACTCTTGAAGAAGATACAAGCTATACAACAAAATTTGATGAGATAGAGTATCAATGAACTTGTGAAACATTTGGGCTATCATGGTAAAGGATGTGGAAAGAAGAAACACGACATTCATGTTCCTATAGAGCGTAATATGCAAGAGATAAAACTGGCCTGGGGTATTGCCCTTCTAAGATTACACAAGCAACAAAGAGACCATCGTTAAACATCAACACTATCATGTGCAAACTAAAAATCAATCTCACCTTGAAACATGCTGAATTGCTTGATATGGATTTTGAACCATCATGGGAATACTTTGAGGATGGTAAAGCCTTGAAGCAAATGCTGGGAGTTTATGACAAATCATCTACTACTCCTCAAAATAAAAAGGTCACATGTGCTATAATTCGCACCACACAAAAATATGTAGAAAATGAAAGTGATGAGACAGATATGAGTAAAGAAGAATACAACCCTGAATTTCCAAAGCCAAGTGCACTTCCTCTAGGAGATAAAATTGGCATACCAATGGAAATCAATGCTAAGGAGAAATGCATTAAGATAGGAAAATTCCTTGATGATGAAGAACAATAAGATCACACAATTTTACTCCATGACTTTCCCAAACTTTTTGCTTAGAACTATTTGGATATGCCAAGAATCGATGCTAAGATAGTAACACACAACATAGTACTTGCTGAAAATGTTAAGCCAGTTAGACAAAAGATATGAAAGATGAATCCTAAGATAGCCTTGCTCATTAAAGGAGAGATTGAAAAACTCCTCGAGGCTGGTTTCATAAGACCTATAAATTATTCTCCTTGGATCTCAAACATTGTCACAATCACAAAACCTAACAATCGTATTAGGATGTGTACAATTTTTTGTGATTTAAATAAAGCATTTTAAAAGATGATTTTCCCCTTCATAATATCAACATGATAGTAGACTTGACTACGAGACATTCTTTGTTTTCATTCATGGATGGATTTTCCGAATATAATCAAATATTTATCAACCCTCAAGATCAATATAAAATAGCATTTACAATAGTTTGGGGAACATTTTATTGGGTCATGATGCCTTTTGGACTGAAGAATGCGAGTGCAACATATCAGTGATCTATGACATTAATATTTCATGATTACATACATAATATTTTGGAAGACTATGTTGATGATATTCTAGCCAAATCTTGAACAAGACAAGAGAATGCGAATGTCCTTTAGAAAATCATTGAGCGAATGTGAAAATACAACATGATGTTGAATCCAAAAAAGTATTTCTTTGGTGTAGATAGTGGAAAAAATCTAGGTTTTATCATATCTCACTAAGGCATTGAGGTGGACACAAAGAAAAATGATGCTAAAATTAACTTGCCATGTCCTAAAAACATCTCTCAATTGCACACATTACAAGGAAGAATTCAAGCTATCCGTCATTTTGTAGCATCTTTAGCAGATCAAATGTTACCATTTACACATCACCTCAAAAAGGATGTTTGATTTGATTGGAATGGGGTTTGTAAACAGGATTTTGAGAGTTTGAAGGAATACCTTGCAACTTCACCTGTTTTACAACCCACTATGCAAAATAAATTGTTCATCCTTTACACAGTCGCATCAGCCCATGCTCTCTTAATATTGTTGGCTCAACAAGATAAAAACGGTAAAGAGAATCATATTTATTACATTAGCCAAAATTTGATTGATTATGAGAAATGATACACAACAATAGAAAAAAAAAATTAGCTCTTATATTTGATACAAGTAAATTGAGACATTACTTACTAAATGCGAAAATACATGTGATGATAAAATTTGATCCTCTAAAACATCTTTTCAATAAAATAGATTTATCAGGATGTTTAGCTAAATAGGTGATGTTGTTGACCGAGTTTGACCTTAAGTTTGTCTCACAAAAATAAATTAAGGGTCGAGACTTGATTGACCAATTGGTTGATGCCCCTTCTCCTTTAGCATTACCTAGCAATGACTCTTTCCCAATGATAATGTGTTGAAAATTGAAGCTAATACATGGGAATTATATTTTGATAGATCTAAGTTTAGAGCATGCTTTGATGTAGGAGTTATTATAATACCACCCATGAGAGAACCTGATTCCTTGTCATATTGGTTAAACTTCCTATGTAAAAACAACATAGTTGAGTATGAAGTATTGCTCGTTGGGTTGCATGTCACTTAAATCAAGGGCACAAGAGACATTAATATCTTTAGTGTTTTACAATTAGTCATTAAAAAAATAAATGGAACATATCAAGCAAATTATGATAAATTATGGAAATATAAGGATCTCACAATGAATTTGTTAAAGAAGTTTGAAACATTTACCATTGACAACATTCCCTGAAAAGACAATCGGCATGAAGATGCAATGATAAGTGTAGCTTCCCTTATCTCTCCTCAAGATCCTTCAAAAGATTTTACCTTTATTGTGCATACAGTTATGTAATCGTCGATCGAAGATAAATCAGAAGAAGTATTAACAACAACTAAGGAAGAATCAAGTGAATGGTTTGATATAATATTTAACTATTTGAAAGATGGTACCTTTCCGAAGCCAACAATGAAAAACATTTGAGTTCACCTACAAAAACTCGCATCTAAGTACATAATTCTCGTCGATGTGTTGTATCAAAGATCATTTAATAATCTCTTACTTAGATACCTTAAAAAATCTTAAATACCCACAACACTTGAACAAGCTCATGCAGGTGCTTGTGGTGGTTACTTTGGAGGAAAAACATTAGTTCAAAAACTTATTTTCATTGGATACTATTGGAGACATATGGAACAAGATTTCTTTGAATATGTAAGAAAATGCCACAAATGTCAAGAACACAACAATTTGATTCATGCTCCTGCTTATGAATTTCAAGCTCAATTCCCAATTTTTCGCTTTACGATTTGGGGTTTGGACATTATTGGAAAGATATCACCACCTTCCTCCAATGGATATACATATATAATCACCACTATAGATTATTTCACAAAATGGGTAGAAGCTATTCCTCTTCAATCAACAACAGCTGATGTGATATGTCATTTCATATTGGAACACATTATTGCTTGCTTTGGACTTCCTTCCATTTTAGTTTCTGATAATGGTACACCATTTAAGAATAATGATGTGAAGAAATTCTTGGAAATGTTTAACATACAACATCGCTTCTCAACACCCTACTACCCATAATCTAATTGCCAAGTTGAGTCAACAAATAAAACTATTGAACAAATCCTAAAGAAAATTATTAGCAAGCATAATAAGGATTGGCACACACAATTGAAATATGCACTATGGGCCTACCACACAAGTGTTAGATCATCCATAGGAACTACACCTTATAATCTTGTATATGGCAGTGAGGCAATAATGCCCTTAGAGTTAGAGATTCCTACATTAAGAATTTCTCTTCAAGGGCTTATCGACTTCAGGAATATTGTAAAAGAAGACAATGTATTTACAATAAAAATTTCATCCCTAATGTATTCAAAAAAGGTGATTTAGTCTTATATAAAAATAAATGCAATGCCAATGCCAACCTGAGT
This sequence comes from Sequoiadendron giganteum, assembly GCA_007115665.2. Classification (NCBI taxonomy): domain Eukaryota; kingdom Viridiplantae; phylum Streptophyta; class Pinopsida; order Cupressales; family Cupressaceae; genus Sequoiadendron; species Sequoiadendron giganteum. The sequence goes on along the minus strand of CM021107.1, from coordinate 358,577,143 downwards.
GAAAAAGGAAAATTCAATCCTAATTGGTTAGGACCTTACATAATTAATGAAAGTTATGGGTCTAGTGCATACACATTAACAAAAATAGATGGAACACCTCTTAAAGACCCTATTAATGCCATGCATCTACACTAATATTATGTCTAACCTCCTTGAATAGTATGAATGATAAAGAAATGGTGTTAGAGTTAGTGGATAATATTCCATGTGCTCTTGCATTGCTTCGTTCTTAACAAACAATTATTTGTGTGTGTTGAATACTAAATTGATTATTTAATTCATTTTTAGGTGATCACTTTAGGTTTCATGCTATTCAAATTCATCATGTGTGGTATGTTAGATTATATCCTTATGTGCATTTAATGTTCTTTAAGTAGATCATAGGTGCATTTAATTTAGCATAACATACTTAATCACAAATTTCACATCTAAGATAAACTAGAATGGGTCTTAATTAGATCACATAACACATTTTAAATCATGGAGATAGTCATTAAATAATCTTATAAAGATTATTTAATGAATCACGTTGCCATTTAACATTCAACAAATAAACACAAGTAATAAAACATCAAATTCTGATATATATATATCAAAGTTTTGTGTACATATCATCAATAGATACAATGCTACTCATGTCTATGACTACTAGACCCCTCAGGACCTAGTGCTCACATATGTCTAGTGGCGGTCCAATGGCCTCCTAACACTCCCCTACTATTTGATCTCTCTCTGCCTGTAGCCTGGATAACTTGGACTATAGTCTCTCAAACTTTGCTTGGGTCTGAGATGGCTGTACATCTTGGGAAGCATCAGATTGGTGGACGTGCCTCCTAAGACTCATATGCGACCCATAGTCGGACGTATGGCCTGAACAACTTTGGGTCTTAATCCACAATGGGTGAGGGAACATAGTCTGAGTCAATGGCCTCCTCATCAACTGATGGGTGCACTATCTTTGTAGCCACTTGACGATAGAGATCATGAAGATCTCTCACAGACCCTACAAGATAGAAATCATAAACATAATCAGTACACATCATGATATATATGTATTAAAGCATGAAACATAAGCATAAGCATAACCGTAAATAAAATATCATCACCTATCTCTCAAGAAGGTTGTGTGAAATCAACCTTGTCATGTGCAGGGGGAATAAAGGATGTGCTAGTCTCTCCATGGTTGTGGGTGTTGGTGCCTACTATAGTTGCTACTCATGATCTAGTAACATGAATGGGAGATAACTCTCCCCACTCGTGGCCCACTGGATACTCATTTGTTTCCTCACCACTCTCACTCATGGGATGATGCTCGTCCTCATTTTCCTCATCCTTGTCCTCATCCCTCTCCTCCTAGCCATCATAGTCAATATCTACAGTCTCATCATACTCCTCATCTATCACATCTATAAATATGTCGATAACCTTGTAATGTGTCTCCTCATACATTTCCTCCACCTCCTCTCCCTATTCTAGGAGTGACCTTTATCACCTATTGGATCATCCATTAGAAAGATGAGAGTTGGTCATGATACTATCCACCACTCCGCATAGTCATCTATAGCACCGATGTCATCAACATCAGAGACTGAAGGCATATCATGATACGAATACTTAGAGTCACTGTAGACAACATCCTCAGTAGTGAACTATCTAGAATCACTTGGCCTTCGAGCACTCCGTACTGATCTTCTAAAAAAGGGTCATGCCTTGGGTGCTATCTGGACCTGACCAAACTATCACATGACATGATCATAGTAGAAAGGATGTACTATGTAATCATGTCTGCCAATCAAGAATCTATCCATCTGCAATCTCCTCATCTATGAGTGTGATTTGGCCACTATATGACAAGTTGATAAGGTCTCCAAAGGATATCATCCTCCTCCAGTCAATCAAATCAAACTCTCCAGAGGTGCAAGTCACCATATTTCCAAAACTTCCATAAAGGATAGCTAAAAGGATGAGGATACCCCAAGGTTGTCGGACATGGGAACCCTATCATTTTGGTACATGTGATATGCTTTAGGCAGAAAACTTGTAGAAGTGTATTGTGTATCATATTTTCCACCTCTTGAAATATAAATCACCCAAGATCATAGTCTAGGTGTACTAGGATGTTGCACCCCCAGGCGTATACTATCTTGTGCTTTGCCATCCCTCATATCATGTGTACTAGTCCTCCCTCTAGGTGTGATCCCCAGCTGTCAGGGATGAGTACTAGTGCTACTGTCATAATCATAATCTATGTAACTAGTGGGGCTTATGAGTATAGTAGCATATCAAGATCTATCCATGCCCTCACCCTCTCATCATGCATTGGTCCACCAAGGCAGAAATGCATGTTGTATTTAATCTTGTGAAATGACCACTCTGCTCAGAAACACAATCGCTCACCCTGAATCAAAACTTGGAGTATGCAATGTATGTCCTCCAACATGATGGCCATCTCGCTAGTAGGTAAATGAAATGTACATATATCTGTGTCCCATCGCTCTACTAATGCCATCAACATCGGATCATGGTAGCTCATAGGGGGCATGAGGGATGCCCAGTATAATTCTATAGTTTTCAAAAGCTTTGTATCCTCCGTTGAAAGAGTGGGGGATAAATATAGAAGAAGACTAATATTTCTACCACCCAAACATTATCGTGAACGAGTGGGAATCTAACAAAAAAGAAAAATATGTCCTATAAGTAGTCCAAACTCTTAAATTTTTACATCAACAATCATAAAAATGTACTAAATTCATTCTAGTGTACTTTCCTAGAGGTCCTAGATGCTTTAGACCCCTTTTGGGACACTTCGTGAAGAAACGAGACACTTTGCAAAAAAGTGGGACACTTCGCAAAAAAAGGGGACACTTGGTGAAAAAATGGGACACTTTGAAAAAAAAATTCCAAGGCCAAAAATTAACCTAGAAATGTGTAAAATCATAAAATAAATGTGTAAGGACAAAGCTAAGGTAGACAAATCAACTCACCTCATGACAGTGCTCGTCGTGGGCCGCCTTGTCTCACAACACGTCTAGTCTCACTAGCCTGTAATCTCATCAACTTGGCATTTTCAACTAATCTTCAATCACTTTCAAGCTAAAAAAAGGTAAATAAAAAAATAGTTAGAATTTATTTATTTTTTCTCTTATATAAAGCTAAAATTAGGGTTAAAAAGTGCCTTTCATTCAAATCAACATAACGAGTGCTAGAGAGCTCCATTTTTTATGTTGTTTTTTGTGTTGGAATCATGCTTCTGCTCTCATCCTCATCAACTATCTACCATTATGTGGTATGGTACTTGGAAATACCTTATGTTATGAATTACTTTATTCGACGTGGCTAGAATGCTACCTTGATTCCACCTTTTTTAATCAAGTGGAATCATGGGGGGCATACATCTACCCTCGAATGTGATTTCTAGAAAGAAATTAGATAAATAGAATTTTTGGACAACTAACAAATTTATGTTGTCGGATTCGGTTCCTAAAATTGTGGTTTTGCACATAGCTACAGTGGGGGCTCCATTCTCTCGTATGAGTATATTTTTATGAAATAAAGTGTATTGTTTAAATTCCTTTAGCTTACATATGAATATAGAGTCATATGTGTGCTAAAGTGGGTGCTAAATGTAACCACCAAAATTATACTCCCTTCTGGGAGATAGTACAATTCCTTGTCTAATTTGGACCTATCATTGGTACCCTTACATTAATTATCCTTTAAATCATTTGTAAGCCCCTAAGACCCATTATTTCATATCTGAGGCTTATTTTACCTAAGAATCCCATAATATCACTCAAAACACTCAAAATCCTAAAAAACCCACCTCAAAAAGCTAAGGTGGGACTCATTCACCACCTTGGATGAATGAGTCTCCTTAGGTGGGACCCATTCGCCAAGGGTGGTGAATGAGTCCCATTTGGGGTCTTTTTCAATTTTGAGTGGTAAATTCACCATTTTAATTTTAATTTTTGGTGGATCTTGGACTTTGAGATCTAAATAATAGTCAATTAGGTGTTAATACCTATATAAGAAAGTTTCTAAATCATTTTTTATTAATCTAAGCAATTTCAACAAGCATTTTTCAAGAAGCAAGCATTAAGAGTCTTCAAGCAATCTTTCATAAGAGCATTCAAGTTTTAAAAGCAAGTAAAGTTGAAGTCTTGGAGGAGCATTAAAGTGTTTTTGCAGGTCTTCAAGCTCACTTTCATTTAATATCTAGCATTGTCAAGGGTTGATCATGGTTGTCTATGGTGAATCATGATGGATTATAGGTTGGGGAGATACAACTATCCATCAAGCCAAGCCTACATACTTGTTTCCTAAGTGATTCCATCCTCCATTATCACTCCACATTTAGCCTAAGGAAGGTACAACCATCATTAGGGTTCATTTGGGGTGATTGGAGATCTTCTCAAGTGAGTCATTCATCTTCACATTTCCATTCTTACATCATGTTCCAAATTTCCTAGTCTTAGACACACTTAAGGCTAGGGTTTACATTCCTATTTGCATGCATATTTCATCATAAATCTATCAAGGTTTAATTAGTGACAACTTTAAGAAATCCCCCTCAAAAACAGATATAAAATCTTGGAAAATCATTCATTTTTTGGAAAAATATATTACTTTCTATTGGTGAATCTTTCATTTTTTTCAAAAAGAATATTAATTTTATTAGATAATTTTTTACATCACTAAAATTTTGTAATTTTTTTTGATGAATATTGTAAAATAATATGAAAACCTTTAATTATGATGGTGAAACCTTCCAATTTAGAAATATAATTCTTATGGAAATTTAGGGACCCGAGGGTGGAAATTATTAATGGTTTTAAGCGTAGACTATAATATTTACTTACCACCATTTATTTAAATATAATATAATGGACTTTATTGTATTCCACAAGGTGAAATTTACCCATAATATATCATTCTTATTGGGCCCAAAATTGCTTTTGGATCATTGATCTTCTAATATCAATGATCTAAAAGAGATTTCGGGCCCCATGAGCAATATAGATCGTGAGTATATTTTACTTTATAAAATACAATGAGGTTAATTAGATTATATTGTAGATCAATTGTGGAAACTAAAGATTGGAAATATGGCCCTAAAGCAACTAATGATTATGATATACAATTGGTGAATGAATATAGATTTCTACTATAACATATAAAATTTAGGCAAATCTGATCTAATCATGTATCAAATATTTTGGAAAAATTTTGAGTTAATTTTTTTTATAAAATAAGTTTTTTGGCAATTTAAATAGTTTATAAAATAAATTCTTTGGTAATTTAAATAGGACTAAAATGAAAATTTGTAAAAATCTGTCGATTCATGTCATGTTACAGGTTTTAGCAAATATTGTATTCCCAAATTTCAACTATTATCCAATTGGAAAATATTAGCCACTAAAATTATCACTAGGTTTAATTACCAAACTAGGGGTTTGACCAAGGAAAACCCCCATTAGAAAATCAAGTTTATATTCTATTTTGCAGATATTTTCAGAGATTCGAATCTGAAACTTAGGTTGGAAGGAAGGAGTGGGTGTTGAAGTGTAGATCAAAACTTTAAATTATTGAAAAAGAAAAATGGGTATGATTCACCAAGAGTGGTGAATGAGTCCCATTGTAGCTATTTTTTAGATCTGTTTGTAGATTCAGATACCCTTTTTCCCAAAATAGGCTTCTAAGTAGAAACCTAGATTTGGGATTAATTCACCGAAGTTGGTGAATGAGTCCCACTTGGTCAAAAAGTCAAATTTTCTAGTGTTTTAAAGTTGCAATCAGTCACTTCCATATTCCTAGGTGCACACTATTCATCTTGTTACTTTTATGTTTTGTTTTACTAGCATTTATAGGTCATTTTGTAGGACATTGCATTAAATTAGGGTTTTGTATTTCATCTAACATTTCATTATCTTTTCCAAGTCTAAACTTGGTGGTGAACCCCTTACTAGTCTACTTTCAGCCTCTAGGATAGCCCTATTGCAAGATCTCTTTCTCCTTTGCATTGAGATCTTTAGGGTTATCCTTGAGCAGAAGCCTTGAAAGTGGGTGTGATAGCACTTAATCTACATCATCCCAATTTCCATTGGTTCCACAAATCATAATATATTCAATTTGCAGTAATGAAGGAAAGCATGAAAACATCCAACAACATCACATAACACAAGAACCAATATTTTTACGTGGAAAACCCAAAATGGGAAAAACCACAGTGAGGATTAGCTCATATTATATTATAATCAGTTATAATATATTATAGAAGTTCTCACTACAGGTGGACTCATTTTCCAAGTGGAATCACTTCCCACTGAGAAGTAAAAGAGATAGAAGAGATTGTAGCTCACAATTAGATTTGATTTTTTATAATTGCCTCTAACACATGGATGAAATACAGTTCCAGTGAAACTTAGAATATAAAATCAAAACTCTTCGTACTAATTTGAATCAACACTCTAGTCTAAATCCAATCTACATTCACATAATCAAACTCTTATCACATTTCATCACACTCAAAATACCAAAAAATATCCATCATATATTGCTTCACCTACAACATTAATTAGGTTGGCCTAATTAGATGTGATATACATAATGTAACTAGTCGGCTCAAGATCCTTACACATAGGCTTCATGCCAAGATTCAAACATTATAAAAATATGAAATAGGTTGGCATAGACCCAAAATAGCACCTACATAATGGATCATAACATGTTTATACACCATAATACACCTAGCTCGTTAGGTCGTCAGTATAAAACCTAATATCAAAATTCACCAAGTGTACACCCACATTCAAACATGCAAACCTCCAAAATCTATGCCAAGTAGAATATGCACTCATCTAAGACTTTTCAAAATTTCCACAAAATGAAAAAAGAAAAAATTTAATCCGTAGATAAGTCCAGATTCACCAAAGCATATGCACTGAATTGGAAACACCTAAAACCACCAAGCCAAACTTATATTACTCATAACTCCAAAACCAAAAACCAAAACAAGATGAAACTCTAGAATTAGGTTCCTTTATCAATCAAAAAAATTATGTGAGAAGCACAAAGACAAATCTTCATCAGCGGACCAATGCAGACCCAAATATTGGTTCCCTTGTTCACAAAATCACCTAAATTGACACTTAGTCAATTTTCACAATAATTGTCTTCACTTGATCAAAACTTCTTACCAAATCTATTTTCACTATCATCCTCAAACATATTCAAGCCATCGAAACTTTTTTGCACAATAGTCTTCATATCGGGATACAATGTTGAAATCAATGATAACACTATAATACATAACTATTCAACTTGTGCTTATCCTACATGCTCATGTTGCCAACAAACTCATCAATGAAATTTCCTTATTCTTCCAAAAATATCCCCCTTTGTCATTGATGGCAACATGCCAAATTAACTCTAAAAATCATTCTCTCCCCTTGACATCAAGGGAAAAGGGCATATACAACAATATTCTTACATACCAGATCTCCCTTTAACAAGTATATTCATATTTAAAAACTAAAAAATTGAACTCATCATAAGAGAGCTACACACACAAATAGTTCAAAAAATTATACCATCCACATATGTACATTAGAGTTCGAAACAATAAATTGAAAAATGCATCAGAAAATAGAAATACTATCAACTAAAGGAGTTTGACTCTTGGAGCTTTGCAACATGAACTTGTCATTCTTGTTTTCCCTCTTCCCAGATCTTCTTGGCTATTCCAAGCATGCTACACTATGTCTCTAGCTTTAATAGGCATTCTTCCCCTTCCTCCAGACTATTGGGTACTAGATTAATCTTTGTGTCCTTATCAACACTTAGAAGGGCACTGGAAACATATATGAACTTTGAGTTTACCAAGTCCCCGAGGTTCCCAAACTACATAATGATTTTATCTTTTTGACCTTGCAGTTGGAAGTATTTCTCATGTAAATCTTCTATGGTTGATCTTGTGCTTCCATCTAGGTCTTGTGTTGGATCATATGCACTAGAAGCTCTATTTGTATGTGAATTAATTAACTCCATTTCATCTTTGATTCTCTTTGTGGCTCCGAGCCACTTCATGCAAAACTAGAATAAGGCTTTGGCCTCAGCCACACAAGCATGTGCACCCTTAAGATTATCATGAAATATATTGTGTTCTTGTGCACACTTCTCTGAAATCTCCAATAGTCTCTTTTTTTCAAGTATGGATGTGTTTGGTGGTGTTGTCATTAATGTTGTCATTGATGTCAACACTGTACAGATTGAGTAAGTTGGATTTTTCCAACTACTTTTGAGAAATTTTGAGAAATAATGAAAGTTGTGTTAAAGTGTGTGCTCTGGTATTGTGGTCTACATTTCTCCTGTGTTGACCCAATGCCTATACGAATTTATAGGTGTGTTCATAAGCTTAAATGGATTGTATATTTTGATTTTTAGCTTATGGTTTGATGGAGAGTAAAAGATATGTTCACTGGTGTGTGAATTGGTTTGTCAGAGTTATCTAGTTATTTACTGGGAGAAATGTTTTGGCTCCACAGTCTTCTGGTATTTGGTTTCAGATCTTGCGGATCTAGGAGATTACTCTTTCTGATGGTTATGTGTTCTGACAAAATTTCTTGTGGTTTCACGCTCCAAAAGACTTGCTCCAAAGTTTCTTTGTTTTTGTTGGTTGTCCTGGTTGAACTAGTGAAGTGTTCTTTGCAAATGAAGTTTGTTGAAGTTGTTGCAGATGTATCTGAGTTGTTCTTAGGGATGGTAAAAAGATTGGTGAAGCGTGTTGACCAATCTACATGTGTTTATCTTGTTGAAGATGCATGTACTTCAAAGATCATTGGTGTTTTCATTAGGTTTGGCTGACCTAGTGTCTACACATTACATTTGGATTTTGCATTGACTTGAGGAAGCATGTGCAAGCTTCAAGATGTTGCTTGGGTCCTAAATTAAATATGTATTTGGACCCCTCACATTCTTATCTATCGCGGGAATGTTGAGTAGCCGACCTAGTTTGAATTTGTAAAATGAAATTGTATAGCTAACCTTGGAGAATGTTCCTGAGGTTGAAGATGGTATAAATACAAGTTAAGTTGTAGTGAATTTCATATCCATCCATCATTCGATCCGAGCAAGAGAAGAGTGTGTGAACAAGTGCAAAAAGCAAAGTGTGGAAGAGTGAATTGTGGCAATAGTAATTCATTGTATTCATAATCTTCTGATCAAGTTGCAAAGTATGTGGAACTCCTAAGTGGTGGATCTTTATCTATTTATTTGTATTTTTCTATAGGCAACAAGCCTCTCTTTCTGGACAGTAATTCCTAAGGTTGCGAGCCTTTGTATTTGGGCAGTGAGCCCTCTAAAAATGAGCATTTTGTATCTGGGATTGCATTACTACTATACTATGAGTTAATCCTCATCGTGGTTTTTCCCTCATTAGGGTTTTCCACATAAATCTGGTGTCTTTGGTGTTGTGTTTTTGTTATCTTCATTTTCATGTTCATACTTGATAATAGATTGAAGATAAAGTGGAATTGATTAAGTTAAGAAGTAAATAATTTGATACAATTGATTCAACCCCCTCTCAGTTATCTTGTGCATTTCAACAATTGGTATTAGAGCTCTGGTTCCTTATTGAAAATCTTAACCACTTGAGGTAGATCAAATGATGCACAAGTTGCAGCTTCCTATGTTTGATGGAGTTGATTATAGTGACTGGAAAGAGAAGATGAGAAGTTATATGATTTCAATCAGTTTTAATACCTGAAAAGCTGTGGAGACAAATTATTTGATTTCAATAGTTGGACCTTCCTCTGCTAATGAGATTGCAACTTTTGGAGAAAATGACAGAGCAATGTTTTCTATCTTCAGTGCATTATCTAAAACTAAAAGATCAAAAGTTATTTCTTTAGCTGCTGCAAATGAAATGTGGAAAAAATTGAAAGACATTTATGAAGGAAATGAGAGAGTAAAATTGTCAAGGAAACTAACTGCTAAGCAAAAATTTGAGAATCTGAGAATGGAAGATGGAGAAGACATTGCAAGCTATTATCAAAGAGTTAAAACTATAGCAACTGAAATCAAGAATCAAGGTGGTACCATGAAGGATGAAGATATAATTGAGAAGATATTAATGACCTTACTAGACAATTACAGTGACAACTTATCTGCACTTGAAGAATAGTATGATCTAAAGACATTCACTAAGGAACATCTATTTGGTGTCTTGACCGCATTTGAGATGAGAAAATTTGCAAGAGATAAGGAGAAGATTGAAACAACCTTTAAAGCCATGAAGATAGAAGATGATTATGATGATGATGATGTAGAATATTTGGAAGAAAATTTCACAAGGATATTGAAGAAAGGTACTGGTAGATACAAAGGTAAGTTGCCCTTTAAGTGTTTCAGTTGTGGAAATATTGGTCATTATGCATCAAGATGTCCTAATAGAACTACACAAAAGAAGAATAGGGATAATAAAAATAATTAAAAGGATAAGAAAGATAGGAAGTTCAAGAAGTTGTATTATAGATGCATAAATTTTTGATGATGAATTTGATCTCGAAGAAGACAAAGATGATTTTTTGTTACTAGCCCTGGAAAATAAATGTGCAAAAAAACCTAGTCTGGGTAGGCTGGATAGTGATAAGAAGGATGAATCAGAAGGTACTCTAGTAACTACTTTTCATGCCAGACAGGATGAAGACTTTTGAGTAATTGACAGTGGATGTTCAAATCATATGACTGGAGATAAGAGCAATTTCACTAAACTTGAGAAGTATGATGGAGGAATAGTCATGTTTGGAGATGATTCTGGTAAGATTGTTGGTAAAGGAACAATTAGATTTGATGGAAAACATAACAATGATGATGTCTATTATGTAAAGGTTTTAAGGCATAATCTCTTGTGTTGGAAAAATGTGCAGCAAAGGTTTTAAGCTTGTATTTCAGGATAACACTTGTGAGATCAAAAATGGATCTTGAATTATGGTTGCAACTGGAAGAAGAACTCATGGAAACATCTATCAACTCAAATGTGGTGATGGTCAATGTTTTGTTTCCTAGATTAGTGAGATTTGGCTCTATCACTAGAGGATGCGACATGTGAATTTTGATAATCTGGTTAGGATCAGTTCTATAGAAGTTGTGATAGATCTACCTAGAATCATAAAGCCTTGAAATTCAATCTACAGAAGTTGTCAAATGGGAAGAAAAAACAAGGAACAATTTTAAAGAAAAGGATCAATCATCTATCAGAATGATAGAATTAATCCATATAGACCTCTGTGGTCCTACAAGAATAGGAAGCCTGAATGGTGACATGTATTTTATGCTTTTAATTGATGATTACTCTAGGATGACATGGGTTACATTTCTTAGAGAAAAGTCTCAAGCTCTTGACAGATTTGAAGTGTTTAAGGCAAGATCAGAAAATGAGGTAAACCTTAGAAAAAAGTGTTTTAGATCTGATAGAGGTGGAGAGTTTACATCTGGTGAGTTTAATGCATTTTCTGAAGAGCATGGTATAAAAATACATTATTTTTCTCTTGGAACCCTGTAGCAGAATGGAGTTGTAGAAAGGAAGAACCGTATTGTGCAAGAGGCTGCCAAAACTATGATGAAAGAAGCAAATGTTCTCGATATGTATTGGAGAGAATCCATTCACATTGTTGTTTACATTCTTAACATAGTTCAAATCTTAAGTAACATCACTAAGACTCCTTTTGAGTTATGGACTGGTAAGACTCCTACTATGAAATACTTTAAGGTATTTGGTAGTAGATGTTACATTAGAAGAGATGAGGAAATTTTGGAAAATTTGATGCTAGATGTGATGAAGGAATTTTTCTTGGATATTCAAATAACAGTAAGGCATATAGATGTTTTAATAAAAGACTGAGAAAAATCATTGAAAGTACTAATGTGAAGGTTGATGAAGCTATGTATAGACCGGTGGAAATAACTGAAGTTTAACCTAATGAACCAATCTATGTGCAAATACAAGAAGAAGAAAAAGAAGAGAAGAAACAAAGTGAAGAAGAAGAAGAAATTATGGAACCTGCACCTAAGACTCCTAAATATGTTCAAACAAATCATCTGGAGGAATAGATAATTGGAAACAAAAGTGAAGGAGTGAAGACAATAAGCAAAGTGGTTGAGGTAAACTTGTGTTTACTTTCTAAAATAGAACCTAAGACTGTGAATGAAGCATGCGATGATGAAAGTTGGGTTATAGAAATGAAAGAGGAACTACAAAAAATAGAGAAGAATGAGACATGGGAACTAGTCCCTAGACCTGCAAACAAGAATGTAATTGGTTATAAATGGGTATTCAGAAACAAATTAAATAAAGATGGTGAAGTAGTAAGGAATAAAGCAAGACTTGTATGTAAATGATATTCACAGGTTGAAGGAATAGATTTTGAGGAAAATTTTGCACCTGTAGCAAAGATGGAATCCATTCAGATGTTCTTGTCATTTTTAGCTCATAAAGACTTCAAAGTATATCAGATGGATGTCAAATTTGCATTTCTGAATGGAGAACTAGAAGAAGAAGTATATATGGAGCAACCGAAAGGATTTTCATTATTAGAAAAACTAGACATGTTTGTATGTTAAAGAAAGCATTATGTGGACTAAAGCAAGCTCCCAGAGCTTGGTATGAAATATTGGATAGATACCTGACAAAGCAAGGATTCAAAAAAGGGTTTGCAAACAACAATATTTATTTCAAGGTTTAGAAAGACAAGATTTTGATAGTTGTGGTTTATGTTGATGACATCATTTTTGGTGGTAATGAAGGTATGTGTAAGATGTTTGTTGAAGAGATGAAAAAATAATTTGAAATGTCTATGATTGGTGAATTGAATTTCTTCCTTGGACTCCAAGTTAATCAAACTGACAAAGGGATATTCATTTCACAATCTAATTATGTTAAGTAATTGTTAAAGAAGTTTAGAATGGATGAATCTAAACCGGTGTGTACCCCTATGGTAATTGGATGCAAGCTAAGTAAGGATGATGAATCTGCTAAAGTTGATCAGAGCATGTACAAATCCATGATTGGTGGAATTTTGTATCTTAATACTACTAGACTAGAGATTATGCATGCAGTATGTCTAGTTGTAATATTTCAAGCGGAACCAAAAAACACATATTAAAGTTGTAAAGAGGATATTCAGTTATCTTAAAGGAACTCTAGACTATGAGCTATGGTATCTGAAGGACAATAATTTCACTTTGAATGCCTACACTGATGCTGATTGGGATGGATGTGTAGATGACCAGAAGAGTACAAGTGTAGGAGCATTATTTCTTGGAGGAAGATTAGTTTCATGGTTGAGCAAGAAACAAGATTTGATTTCTTTATCCACTGCAGAAGTTGAATATATTCCAACAACATCTTGTTGTACACAGGTAATTTGGATGGAGCAGACTTTGATGGACATAGGTGTGGTAAATGATGAACCTACTTCTATCTATTGTGACAATACAAGTTCTATAAAGATTTCAAGGAATCTAGTGATGGATTCTAGAACAAAGAATATATCTATAAAGTATCACTTCTTGAGGGAGAAGGTATTGAGGAATGAAGTTAGACTTGAATATGTACCTACCAAAGAACAAGTTGCATACATATTCACTAAAGCCCTTCCAAAGGATACTTTTGAGTATCTCAAAGGGAAGTTAGGGGTTTCTCCCGCTCCTTCTTTGAACTAAGTTCACATGGAGGTGCATCATTCCAGTGGATTCACACTCTTTTGTTCTGGACTGATGATTGAGGTCTACTCCTCAGGGGGAGTAGAGAAGTATATTATTGCAAGATGCAATGTGGATGCACTCCTTAGGGGGTGTAAACAAAGTTTTGTTTGTAAAGAATTTCCTTTTCCATTGATGTCAAAGGGGGAGAGAGAATCATGTGAAAATCTTATGCTTGGTAGGTTATCACTTATGAAAATCATGTAAGATGTTGGAGAGAGAATCATGTGAAAATTTTATGCTTGGAAAGTTGTCGCTTCTAAGACTCATGCATGTTGTCTTTTATGGTTTTTCACATCATGTGTTGTCATCAATGACAAAGGGGGATATTTTTGCAAGTATGGATGTGTTTGGTGGTGTTATCATTAATGTTTTCATTGATGTCAACATTGTACAAATTGAGTAAGTTGGATTTTTTCAACTACTTATGAGAAAAATTGAGAAATAATGAAAGTTGTGTTGAAGTGTCTGCTCTGGTATTATGGTCCACATTTCTCCTGTGTTGACCCAATGCCTATACATATTTATAGTTGTGTTCATAATATTAAATGGATTGTATATTCTAAGTTTTAGCGTATGGTTTGATGGAGAGTAAAAGATATGTTCACCGGTGTGTGAACTAGTTTGTCAGAGTTATCTGGTTATTGACTGAGAGAAATGTTTTCACTCCACAGTCTTTTGGTATTTGGTTTTAGATCTTGCGGATTTGGGAGATTACTCTTTCTAATGGTTTATGTGTTTTGACAAAATTTCTCATGGTTTGGTGCTCTGGAAGACCTGCTCCGTAGTCTCTGTATTTTTATTGGTTGTCCTGGTTAAACTAGCGAAGTGTTCTCTGCAAATGAATTTTGTTGAAGTTGTTGCAATTGTATCTGAGTTGTTCTCAGAGATGGTAAAATGACAGTTGAAGCATGTTGAGCAATCTTCATGTGTTTATCTTCATGCATCTACACATTACATTTGGCTTTTGCACCGACTTGAGGAAGTGTGTGCGAGCTTCAAGATGTTGTTTGGGTCCTAAATTAAATATGTATTTGGTCCCCTCACATTCTTATCCACTGTGGGAATGTTGAGTAGCCGACCTAGTTTGAATTTTTAATATATGACCTTGGAGAATGTTCTTGAGGTTGAAGATGGTATAAATACAAGTTAAGTTGTGAATTTCATATCCATCCATCATTCGATCCGAGCAAGAGAAGAGTGTGTGAACAAGTGCAAAAAACAGAGTGTGGAAGAGAGAATTGTGGAAATAGTACTGCATTGTATTCATAATCTTCTGATCAAGTTTCGAAGTGTGTGGAACTCCTAAGTGGTGGATCTGTATCTATTTCTTTGTATTTGTTTGTAGGCAGTGAGCCTCTCTTTTTGGATAGTGAGTCCTAAGGCAGTGAGCCCTTGATCTAGGTAGTGAGCCTTTGTATTTGGGCAGTGAGCCTTTTGTATCTGGTATTACATTACTACTATATTGTAAGTTAATTCTCACCGTGGTTTTTCTCTCATTACGGTTTTCCACATAAATCTGGTGTCTCTGGTGTTGTGTTTCTGTTATCTACATTTTCATGTTCATACTTATTCACTCCCCCTGTCAGTTGTCTTGTGAATTTCACCCCTCTTCTCATCTATTTTCTTATCCATTTCTTTTTCTAGTTTCTGTTTTAGTCTAAAGGCATACTCTTTAAATGAATCAATTAAAAACTTCAAATTTTCTATACCAAAGGGTGTAGCTTTTGGAGTGATGAAATATTGGCAAGGTCCACATTTCCTTCTTGCATGGGCAGTTGTTGCAATTGAGCAAACACAACCAATTGGAATTTGAATTATATATTCAACATATTATGTAGAGAATCTCTAGAGGTTCTAGAGGATTCACCAATTGTGTTTACCTCTTCCTCTCCAACCTTTTCTTTTAGCTCCTTATCCTTCTCATTATTACCAGTATTAACTGGTGTCTCTACTTCTTTCTTTTCCTCATCTCTAGAGGCACCTTCCTTCTTATACTCATCTTCTTTTCTTGTATCATCATTATTAGTAACTTGTTTAGTATTATTTGGAGGGATAACTATCTTCAGTTGGTCTTGCATTCTCTCAAAATGTGCATTAGTTACTAGAAGAGGAGTAAGCGTATCCTCCTTTGCAGTATCTTCTTTGGTAGCTGCATTTGTTTTAACTTTCTCCTTAGCCTCCATATTTTCTTCTATTGCATCTTCCACTTCTGGAGGAATATTATCTTGTGCATATCCTTCAATTGTCTCATGCTCATGTTGAACATCACCCATCCACACATCATCTCTAACATTCTCTTCCACATGAATTTCTTCCTTATTCTCATGAGTCATTCCCAAAATTTGTGGTAGGTCTGCTAGTATTTCTATACTCTCCTTCCCGAGCCTCTTGAGATTATTTTGATCTCTACCCATAAGGGTTGTCACCATTTTTTTTTTTGAGTTCTTTATTGAATAATGTGGCCAATGTGGCCTTATTTTCCTTGGAAAGAGGAGCACTAATCTTATCCAATAAAATAGGCCTTCAATTTGGCCTATTTTTCTATTGCCTCTTGTCTCCTTTGAATGAAAACATTCCAAAGCTCTGCAGGTAACTATTTCTCTATGTTTCTCATATCTACTTCAAAAACTATAATATATTTTATAATATCTTCTACTATGGTGGCCTTGTCCACCTTATCAACCTCATTATACAAAGTTACAATTTCCACTAACATATCATTATGGACAATGCCATTAAAAAGTGTATCAAATTTCATTGGACTATGGGCTCTTATTGAATTCTTCTTCTTTTGCTTCTTTTCTTCTAGTGTCCTCTTCTTGCTCGCTTTTGCTTTCTTCTCTCTTACCTCCACTCTGAAGCCTTCTTTTTCTTTTTCCACCTCAACCTCACTATTTGTATCAATGATATCGAAATTTATCTTCTTTGTACTAACTTTACCTTTTCTCTTTCACACCAACTGTGGTCCTTCTTCTTCCTCTTCATATTCAACATTGACACCTGAATACTACTCTCTGGTGGCTTTGGTCTTCAGTCATATCCTCACAAGACCAATTTGATGTGATTTTGGAGTAGCCTTTTCTTTCTCAAGCTTCTCTGCTTGTTTTTACAGGTAAGACTTCTCCTTCATCAGAGCATTGGTTTTATTTGTAGGAGTACTAGTCTCCTTCCTCTTAGTTCCACTTGATGAGGGGGTAGTCTCAAAGGACTTCTAAGCACCCAAAGGAGTGGTATCTATTCTACTAGATCTCCTCACTCTTGATGAGCTTCATATAGCTCCATATTTAGCCTTAGTTTCCTCAACTTTTTCTAGTGTGAGGCCCATTGTCTCCATAAATTATGCAGTCATTTTGTCTACAATTTTCGTTATTCAAGATTATCTTTGGTCCAGATGGACGTCTATTAATTTATCTTCATAAGTCCCATATCTCTCTTCAGAGGTGTCCTTAGGTTTTTTCAGCATATAATTTGTAGATGGCATAATCTCATCCTTAGAAATCACATATCCCATTTTTGGGATCCATATAGTTCTTGGCTCTACTAATTGTATGATACATTCATCTTTAGAAACCAAGTTCAGATGATATCCTTCTTATGCTTCTCAACCATATTCTAGATAATTCTCTCCCTCTCTTGCATCCTTTTCTGAAAGACTACAAAGAAATCCATAAGGTTATATTCATGTGGCTTAACATATCTTAGACCTCTTAAGAAGTCTTTGATCTAGTGTGCAACATGTCTTTCTTTCAACCAGACTACACTCTTTGTACCAATAAGTTCCTTCAAGAAATAAAGTAGTAAACATATAACCAAAGTTCCATATTTAAATGGATACATGGTATCCTTTTTTTCTATAGGTTCTCCATGAGTTCCTGCCTCAATAATTCACATAAGTCATAACTAGCTCCCTTCTCCACCATTTCATAGGAAGTATTGGTGGTGGTGGCAGATACAAAATTCTCCATATTGGAGAAATGTAGTTTGTAGCCTATCATCATAGAGGCATACTTTACATTAGGATTTCTGATGTCTTTAATGGTTAGGGCTCTCTCATCATACTTAGCTCCTGTCCTTTCCATCACAATCTCATTTTTCATAGATTTGAGTACCAAAATAGATTTGGTGCCACATAAACCTATAACTTCCCTAATAACCTCCTTTATGATCAATTTGGGCATATAAATCCACACAAACTTATCATGGATGCAACACAAAGAAATTCTTACCCAAGCATAGTGAAGGAAAAATTTGGGAAACCCTTGCCAAACATCGAGCCCATTCACAACCAGATTCTAATATTCTAGCTTCAATACAAAGTACTCACAAGTGAGCTCATTTATCCACACATCACCCAGTTTGAAATGGTCATACTCTTCAAGTTTTTTGAGAATATATATCCTTATATCCTCTATGTGTAGGACTCCATAAGGAACCCTCGAGAATGCACCTTCTAGATCAACCTCAATGTATTTATCAAGTTGCTTCTTAAATTTAGGTCAAGGTCACTTAGACACATCCAAAACCCTTGGTGTAGCTATTTCAAAAGTTTCTAACTTGCTTTCAAAGAAATTTTTGAAAAAATAGGACAACAAAGTTTTTAAATACCTTTCAATTCATTTTTTTGTCTAGGGTTTGCACACACACCAAGACTCAATCACTTCAACTATACTAATATTCTCTTCATTTGATCTCCTTTTCTTGAAAACTTGAATGAAAATGAATTTTCATTAAGTTTAATCACTTATGAACCTTTTGTTGTGACCTAATTTCACATTGAATACACAAACCAAAAAGCTGATAAAAACCCTAATTGTCTGCACAGTCACTTTGACATGCTTTGCAAACTTTTGCATTAAGATATTTTCTACCAATATCTTCTCTACCAGATCAAAAAAATTGACGTACACCACATATCATCATGCTAATGAAACAAAACAATTTTCTTTGGCAGGGGATGACATATTTCCATTATAGCTCCCCCTAAGCCAAATCTCTCAACTTACTTTCTAGAGGAAACATCTACACTAGATGCTGGTATAGATTCATCCTTAACTATTCCTTCTTTTTCCAAATCTTGTCCATCTCTTTTGTCTCTGTTGGATCAAATTTTTGTACTAGATCATTTTTCTTCACTAGATTATCCTTCTTCATATTTTTCCTTCTGCAAAAACTTAGAGATGTGTCCATGCCTATTATAATTGTAGCATATGACATTATTTTAAGCTAGCTTACTTTCATTCATTCTAGATTTTCATTGATTAGCTTTATGCCAAAATCCATTTCATGTATAATAGTAGCCATTGAAATATTGAACCATTCTACCATTGTTATAGTCATTCATCATTTGACTTCTGCATTCACTAGCCTATGACCAAATCTCTTACATGTAAAAACATTGACCGATAAAAGATGGAACATTCTGATTCAATCTGTTTCTACATTCCATAGCCTTATGTCCAAATTTATTATAGGAATAAAAAACCATTAAAATATGGTCACCTTTGTGCATTTGGTTGTTTGACCAATTGTCTTCTAGCTTCATTCCTTTGATTCTAGATCACTTTCCATTGTTCTTCTTTTCTTTGGTCTTCTTTTCAGGCTTTCTTGTTTTCTTTTAGATTTCTCCTACTCAAACCCTAATCCTTCTTTATCTTTGTAGCCTTTCCGATTTGTAATTATTTCATCAAGATTTATAGAACTCATCTTGAATTTGTCTTCATGACTTTTTTCTTTTTCAAGATTTGTTCTCAGATTCACCACTTCTTGTTCAAGTTGTGTGCATTCTTCATATTTTCTTTTCTCCATTGCATTCAAGCATTCTTCAACTATTTTTCTTTCTTCAACTTGTACTTTTAGTCCAATGATTATTTTATTTTCTTGCGTCAATTGCTCACTAACCTCCTTATCACTTTCTCTTAATTTCTTGATTTGTTCTCTCAATTTTTTGATGCATTCATCGACTTCTTTGACATTTTCTTTCAAATCTATATTTTCACCTTTAGTTCATTCTAGATCTTCAAGAGAAAATTTGAGTTCTCCATTTATGTCAAATATGCAATCTTATTTTGTAGATCCAACAATAGGAATCTCGTTTGGAGGAGTAGGTAATCTACTAATAGCCATGTGTTCAACTTCCAAGATCTTCCCAAAGTGGTTAAGCTCCTTCCAAGGAACCAGGCTCTAATACCACCTTTTTCTTTTTTTCTTCGAAAAACACTTTTTGCTTGTTTAAAATAATTTTTTTGTCTAAGTCCCCTTTCCCCCTAGGCATCCACGTGAGGGATATAACATAACTTTATTAAATTAAACACTAAATTTAGTATTATAACATTAAGTATATAAATTTAAAGTAATAATTTAAATAATCTAAACCACTTTGCGAAAAGCATTGCCAAGGCATTGAAAATAGAAATTGATCACACCAAGAAGAAGTTGATGTTAAATAATGATGTCAGGTGTCAAAATAGGCACTTACTAAAATAATAATGTTCTCCAAGAAATGTGGAGAACAACCTAGATGGCCAAAAACAATACAAAGAGCATCACCACAAGATTAAATACCATGTAAACATCAAAACAACCTTGGGTGCCAAGAAACCCTAAAACTGAACTCTCTAAGAAAATTGGAGTTCTCCTAGCTAACATGGAAACTTACAAAAAAATTAGAAACTAGACAACGCTCTCATAACAACAAGGCACAAAAATGGGAACATTACATCATTACTATGAAATGTAGTTTTGGTATGCTTGCCAAGTGTGCAACCCCTGTGTAATCCAATCTTCTCTATCTAAAAGCTTAGTAATCCTAAACCATATCTCAAGAGAGTTAGAGCTCCATAGTGCAAGTGACTAAGTCTCTTATGTCAAATATCACACAATTTTTTATTGTCATGTAGCAAGGCTCCGATTTGATAGGATTAGCAATCAACCTATAAAAAAATATCATCTTGTATACCTTTAGTCAATGCCTGACAAAATCTTGGTTGCATTTTTTTCTAATAACTTGTTGATCATCAAACTCATCCACACAAATAAGATATGTCATGGTTAAAACTAAAAGTATGTACTTTGTTAATATAAGAACATATATAACATCACATGAAGGCATATAGAAAGATATAATTAGAATACTTGTAACATCATCACCAAACTCTATTTGTATACCAATCTTTTGCTCCTAAATTATACTGAAAAACCTTTTCAATGAAGTTCATGTGTCTTGAATCTTGATGCTACACTATCCACATACCACTTTACACTACAAATGGTGTTAGTGGATAAGCATGACAATGTGGAGAAGGTTGCCTCAAGCCTAGGTGAAAACTCATCCACTACTAAATCTTATGCAATCCCTAAATTGTTTTTTTGTTGATGTTACTTGTAGTTACCATTTTTCTTCTGAGGGCACTTTACAAACATAGTAATTGTTCTCATGGAATTTGAAAAACTTGATATGGTTCAAGTATTTTTTCCCCTACTAAGAAGGATTTGATTCCTCCTCTTTATTTTCCTTCTCAAGTCCTTTCAAGCCACCTTTCTAGATGAAATTATGTTCCCGATGAGAGCTTGGTTATGGATTTTTCCTCATCTTTCTAATGAGGGCTTAGTTATGACTATCTTATATTCTAATAAACTAGATTCAAGTCTAGTTTCTTCTTAGATAAAATTATGAAATCATCACAAATATTCTCAAAAGTTGGAAGCTTCTCATGAGAACAAAGACCCTAAACAAATGGATCCCAAGATAGAAAGAACCCATTTAAGACTATGGGCACCAACTCTTCATCGTCCACCTTTCTCCCAATTATTGGAATTTGATCACAAAGTTTTGATATCCACTATGTAGGTGGATATTTTATTTGTGTCACTCATACATGTGGCACTAAGCTTTTTCTTTACCAACATATTATAATAAATGTTCACAATCTGATATAGAATAATCAACACATCATACATCTTCTTTGTTGTCCTCTTCTCTGCAATGTGAGGAATCAAATAATCTAAGATGATTCACTTTTCTTTGGCCATAATTTCAAACAGTTGAATAGGATAAATAGGAGGTACAACCATGGTGTCCATGTAGACCCAAAAAAAAAAAGTCTTCAAATAGCATACACAATATGCCCTTCTAAGATGTAAAATTGGAAGCACCCTCTATGTGATCAAATTCTCTAAAACAAAGACTACTCATGTTTGCAGTTGTTGTAACACAGTAAAACTAAGTAAATCAACTAAAAATAAGTGAGATAAACAACCTATCATAGTTACATATCAACACTCCAATCACTAAAGAAAATAGGGCATCACACCTTACAACATCTTAAGGTCCAAATTTTTTAATCACTGAAGGGCACTAAAATCCTCCAATATAAATTTTTCTCATAGGTAGCAACACATTCCATTCACAGACTTGGAAGATTCCAGTTATTATGCTTTGATGCCATGTTAAAATTCAAATTATGCACTTAGTGAATTAACTTGAACCCAAAGTGCATTCACTTATTATAGATTCTACACTTAGTGAAATAACTTAAACTGCTTAACTAAAATTTCAATCAAAATTGCAACCCTAAGTACATTCATTCACTTGCAACCGCACCTAGATGAAAGTATGAATACCTAAGATCAATTTTTCATTATTATTATTCAACTAAAATTATAATTATACTTCAATCATTATTTTTTTTTCACAAAAAATTCTGCATACATCAATTTGAGCACCCAAGGTCTTGTCAATAGACTTATGGGCTATGCTACCAAGTTTTCCTATATAGGCCCATGCATGACAAAAAATATGGTTCTAATAAGGGTTTGAGTTCAAGATGACCTTGGGTTCACTCAAGGCTTGTCCTAAAACCCTAAATGAGGGCTCCCATGTATCTACAATACATGATACAAAATTTGAATGTAATACAAATAAGGGTTTGCTCGAGGTGTAACATAGGATCTCTATAATACATTCCACCTGAAATGTAAAATCAAAAGAATACAAAAAATTGAACATATTAAACTTTAATGTAATCCACCAAACCCATGTCTTAGATTTTTCTCCAAAAATCTACCATTTTTCTCTAGAATATTCAAAATTTTTGTCTTTGTTACCTCTATTGCTTCTACTTTTCAAAAAACTCTATCTTTTTCAAGAACAACTTATTTTTTTGAAAAAATGAACGATTTGGATCTCTTTAGCACACAAGCACCTACAAAACACATATCTCCAATTTTTCCCAAAAAAAATTCTCACAACTTTTATTTTTGAAGCGTTCTCACACGTTGGTGAAAAAATTAGTTTTTCGAAAAACAAACAATCTAGGTCATTCAAAATGGCATTCTCTAAAAAATCCATATCTCAGATTTTTCTCCAAAAAAAATCCATTTTTTGAAGAAAATTCAATTTTTTTTCCTCTACTACCTCCACTTCTATTTTTCAAAAAATGCTATCTTTTCAGGAACAACTTAGTTTTTCAAAAAATAGGCAATTTGGGTCTTTGCAACACACAAGAATCTACAAAACCCATATCTCTGATTTTTGTCCAAAAAAATTGCTTCACAACTTCTATTTTTTAGGGGTTCTCACATGTTGGTGAAAAAATTAGTTTTTTGAAAAATAGATGATTTGGGTTTATTCAGAATGGCATTCTCTACAGAACCCATATCTCATGTTTTTCTCCAAAAATCAGCCCTTTTTCTAAAGAAGATTCAAAAAATGTACCTCTATTAGCTCTACTACTACTTTTCAAAAAACTCTATCTTTTTCAAGAACAAATTAGTTTTTCGAAAAATGGATGATTTGGGTCTCCTTAGCACATGAGCACCTACAAAACCCATATCTCCGATTTTTCCCAAAAAAATTGCTTCAAATCTTTTATTTTGAGGGGTTTTTGCATGTTGGTGAAAAATCAATTTTTTGAAAGACAGATGATCTAGGTCTATTAAAAACGACATTCTCTACAAAACCCACATCTCAGATTTTTCTCCAAAAAATCTGCCATTTTTTTAAGAAGATTCAAAACAAATTCCTCTACTTCCTCTATTGCTTCTACTTTTCAAAAATGTTCAACTTTTTTAGGAACAACTTAGTTTTTTTGAAAAATGGATGATCTAGGTCTCTTCAGCACACGAGCACCTACAAAACCCATTCTGATTTTTCCTAAGAAATGTTGCTTCAGAGCCTCTATTTTTGAGGGATTCTCAAATGTTGGTGAAAATATTAGTTTTTTGAAAAATGGATGATCTAAGTTTATACAAAACGATAGTCTCTACAAAACCCATATCTTAGATTTTTCTCCAAAAATCCACCCTTTTTCTGAAGAAGATTAAAAAAAATTGCCTCTACTACCTCTACTTCTTATACTTTTTAAGAATCTCTTATCTTTTTTTGGGAACAACTTAGTTTTTTTAAAAAATGGGTGATCTAGGTCTCTTTAGCAAACGAGCACCTACAAAACCCATATCTCTGATTTTTCTTGAAAAAGATTGCTTCGCAACCTCTATTTTTTTAGGGGTTCTCGCATGTTGGTGAAGAAAATAGTTTTTCAAAAAAATAATGTTCTGGGGCTATTCATAACGACATTATATGCAAAACCCATATCTCATATTTTTCTCCAAAAATCTACCCTTTTTCTAAAGTATTCAAAAACAATTCCTTTGTTACCTCTACTACTACTTTTCAAAAAACTCTCTTTTTGGGGAACAACCTAGTTTTTCAAAAATCATAGGAGAAATTGAATGCCTATGTTTATATGTGCTTTCAAAAAGAAGAAGAGAGGTGGAGAGCTAAAGAACAAATTAAGGAAGTGGTTGCAACTTCCACTTTTAAAAATTCACAAGAAAATGCTAAAGCGGTTTCTCAAGACTCGTGTGTAGCAAATTTTGACATTGTAAACTCCATGATGAAGACCAAGGTTAAGATTTCACAGTTGGAGTATCTTCATGATCACCCTGAGAAGTTGGACAAAATAATGCAATATGTGAAGAAAGAGGCTTCAATTCAACCTACATTGCTCGAGTCATTTGTTCTAGTAGGAGAAAAGCCTAAAACCTTCTATATATCTTTGTATATAGGAGGATTCATATTGAGTAATTACATCATAGATTTAGGAGCTTCAGACAATATCATGCCTTTACAAGTGATGAATGCATTAGGACTTTCATGCACCAAGACGCGAGATAAGTGTTATTCACTTGAATCTAATTTGGTGTCAATGGTCGGACATTTGAAGGATGCTCAAGTAAGGTTGACAACTTGTCTAGAGAAAAATCAAATGATGAATATCCTAGTGGTTGACATTCTAGCCAGCTACAAGATGTTGTTAAGCTATAGTTTCTATAGAGATCTTGGTGGTGCAATGCAGTTAGATTGGTCTTCTGCAACCATTCTTGTAAAGGAGGGAAAAATAAAGATAGAACCTGAGTCCAAATCTCGATTCATAGTGGTGAAATCCCTAGACCCTATAGCCCAAACTCTATATCAAGAAACGAGTCTTGGTAATTATGTGACTGTCAGAAACTAAAGACCAAAACATTGCTTGTCCTATAAGGAGACTGACAGAGGATACAAATTTATGGAAAATGAAATTCGATTGAGGTTCTTCAATTGCGGGATCAAGAGTAGGAGAAATGATCATCTCCCCTAAAGGATAGTTATACCCATTTAAATATTGCTGACAATTGGAATTCGCTAAAGCTAAGAAAGAGGTGCTTTTGTTAGGCCTCAAAAATGTCGAAGACATGGGAATCAAAATCCTATGTGTTAAAGATGATGTAGAGCTATTCGATCAGATAATCAAAGGATATTTTAGGTAAGAAAGGATCACCTAAGACATTATAGAAATGAGTTTTGAACTCAATTGAATGGTTTGAAGCATTCACCATCCCAAAGATGGATGACGACAAAAATAATGCCTCAATGGTATCAGCTTTCCTATTTGCGTCATTTTTTGAATTTTGTAAGAACAACTTTTCCTAGATATATGAAAAATTAAGAATCTTCATCCTGAAAGGATTGTCTCCTACAATACTCACTACAAGAGAAGTGAAGCCTTTTAGGCATAAGTGACATCGATGGAAGGTTCTTCCAGCTACCTTACAATAGGAAATATCTAAAGCACTTCATCCCTTTGAGGGTGGAGTTATTTTCTTTCAATTTTACATTATGTTGTAATATATTTCCCCATTTCATAAAGTTTTTGTCATGTTTTAGGTGATTAGGTAGTCTTGTTTTATGTGTTTTTAGGGAAGTTCCAACTGATAGGTGGTTTAGAAATTATCCTGACTCTATTGCCAAATTGACAAGACACTGGTCTACAATTAAATATCTAGAGGTTCTTTGTTCTCCTATGTCGTAAGTATCCGACATGGTCCCTAAACAAAGCCAAATTTTGTACCCAAAATTAAAAAATTTGCTTCATTAAGACATTTTGGTAAAAATGGTCAAAATCTCATAAAATGGTCATCAAAAGTTAAAGGAAGTCAAAATTTCTAGAAATAACAATTTTCTACTTTCAGATTTTTTTGAAAAGTAAATGGATCATAGGTTTTTTCTGGGTTTATTGTTAGAAGGACACCCACAAAATTTTGGAAAATTTTAAAATTAGGGTTTCAGGCCCTATTTTTAGGAAAAACCCTAAAAATAGAATCTTTGTAGAAAAGGCTCAAATTGATTTTGATCGGTTGATTTTATATCAAGATCACATTGGTCCAGCTAGAATTGTCAAAAAGGTTTTTCTCTAGTGGGTCTATTTCACTTTTTTAAAAGAAAAGTGAGGATCTTTGAGGTCATCAATGGAAGATGGCTAGATACCAAGTGTTATAATCTAAGTCTTAAACATTGGACAAAATGATCTATGACAAATTTGTTGGAAAAAGGTGAATGGAGGAGGGAAATTCAAAAAGTTTAAAATTTCAAAAAAATGGTTGTCTAGAGCACAAAAGCACCCCTACTGGCCAGGAGTGCCCAAGGTTTCAGTCAGTCAGAAGTTCTTTAAAGGTTTGCAGCTATAAATAGTTTCTTTCTAGATTTGAACAGGCTTTCCAACAAATTCATCATTCAATCTAGAGGAATCATCAAATGCTATGAAATGCAGATCAAGTGAAGATACACCACGAGAAACAAAAGGGTCACAAGGAAAATTTGAGGAAAAGCGCCCCTGCAAGCCAAGCGCAAATAAGATTTCAGGCAGTCAAAAGTGATTTTAGGGTTGGCAGCTACAAACAATTTCTTTCCAAATTTGAGCAAGCTTTCCAATGAGTCCAACATCTAGGTCACGGGATCTATAATGCCCCGCCAAGTAACCTTAAAGAAAGTTGCAATTAATATCATAAGTGAACCAATTTTTTTTTATAAAGTGCATTTAACATACACATTCACTTACTAGTTAACAACAACCTCTAAGGCTACAAGGTTAGGATTACTTAAACCCACATATACATGTTACATATAACCATAGCCTTATGAACTTTATGAAATAAACATCATACATCATAAGAATACCACATAACATAATAAGATAATCAACCAAGATAAAATCTCATAAACATTATCTTAATCCAATAGTTATATGACTCATTCCCAGAATGAGGCAATAGTACAAATGTGTTACAATTACATAACTCCACCTCATAATCATAAGAGGGATAAAATAACTTATACAAATTAAAATATTACAATGCAAGAAATTACAACAAGAACCGCGAGCTGTCCATCAGGATGTCTCGCCACCAAGTATTGCAGATCGATGGGGACCCAACGGTTTTGGTGCATGTTCCACCCAACCAATGTGGTACCCGAAGGCCCACCCCCCATTCTAGGAGATAGTAACAAAGTAACATGGACAAAGATTCTACTACCTCTAACCAAAGGCAGACTCAAACTGACTCATACTGTTATAACCAACTAAATGAATTAACAAGTACAATTCATTTACCATACAAGTACGAATCAAATACAATACAAGTACAATTCAAGTACAACATTCACATCATTGACATAGGTCACATTGCTTCCAGACATAAAGTAGATCAAGTATGTTCAAATAACCATACACATAAAATAATTAACAACAGTTGTCATAGATAGAGTGTCATCGCAAGGTTTTTCATGAGATCTCCTCTAGGCATTCTTCATAGGCTCTGACACAAGTAATCCTGGCGGCCTCAACCGAATCTCGGCACTCATACTCACTCATGCGGAATCAACTACCTCTCGCAAGAACTAGATAGTTGATCTTGTCATTCCATGCCTTCTCACTCATCCCAAGTCTAAACGAGCCCTTGTGTCTATGAGTGAGGATTAAATTATCTTGATTAATGTGAGAAGTTAGTCCTAATCTTCTAAGTACATTATTTTAATTATCACTTGTTTAAATCACTCCTGAAAGTTATCCAGTTTACCTCTTTGGGCTCTGACGCTTAACAGAAATCACTCTTCTATTCGACAACACACATCCAAACCATCCACCAAGGGAACCACAAGTGCATACCAACTAGGCATCATAATCCACTCCAACACAAGGAGGATACAAATAATAGAATTCACTCCATACATCTTGGAGGCAACAAACACATAGTCCACTCCTTTTACAGGAGGTACAAAACATCCCACTCCAAACATCTTGGAGGCAATAATACATAGTCCACTCCTTTCATAGGAAGCAACAAGATGAAACCACATAACAAGGTCACTCCATACAAAGAGACACGGATCTCATAATCTGCTCCTAAACCAAGGAGGTGCAAACATCTCCGTTCGTGAAAACCGGATAAAACTGAAAAGACGCCATGCACTACCCAAGGGAAAACAATTGGATGGCATAAAGATTCAACAACCCTTATCCTCTAAGTTCTTCTGGAAGACTTATAATTTAGGACTAACACTAAATCCCAAAACCAACAATGCAACTTGATGACATAGCAACAAAAGCATTCAAGTCATCAATCAAATCTAATATTTGGATTTCCTAAATCCATACTCATTCAATAGGTAGTGTTGACAAAGTCAAAGATATGATAAGTAGATCATCTAAAATAATCATAACCCCTATTTCCCTTTTCATTATTGGAAATCTAAAACAATTAAACTTACTTCCCTTTACTGAATACAAAGAATTAAATCCTTTAAGATAAGCATGAGGAAGATACTACTTTTGGATATACTAAATCCATATCTCTTTCATAATCCAATCACAATGATTCAATTAATCTAAATAGAAATTAATAAATAATATAATTGATTGCTTCATCAATAAAACAACTTTTTAATTTACATTTAAATCGACACAAATCCATGCAAGTAACTCTTTCCATTTCCTAACCAAATCTTACATCTCATTCAATTTTTTATTCAACACATTCAATCACTTTAATATAATAACATATTGTTTTTCTATCCATTTTCCATATACACTAATCAATCCATTTTTAAATTTATAATCAATAATACATTGCATGCATTTCATTAAAATAAAATACGATAATGAATTTTACACTTAATATATATATGCTCCATATTATATAGACACCAAATATATATATTAATAAATTTAATTACATAAATTCTTTAATATTCCATTCACAATGATTAGATTATTCTATGAAACTAAATAAAACATAATAACTATTTGTCTTTTTCAATATAGTTAGTTCCTAAATTTACTTTTAATGCAACCTAGCACTATTGCAAACAATCTTTTCAATTTTCTATCTAGAGTCTATATTTCTTCAACTATCCATTTAAAAATATGCAATTTCATCAATGTATAAAAACATCTTTTGGCTTATCTATTTGACCACACATTCATATGGTTTCAAATTAAATCTCATTAATTAAAACAAACATTTAAATATAAATATTTCTATAATTCTTCAATATATTTAAATATCTTTCTCTATACATTTTCTACACATACTAATTATTTCTTTTAGAACATTAATAATACCCAATTTGCAAACAATAGAATAAAATAAGATAAAATATTATTTATTCTCTCAAATGGATATATACCTTCACTATATATATACTAAATATATTTAAATATATTTAATCATTAACATATCTTCTATCCTTTGCAGAATATCAAATTGATTAATTCAAAATAAAATATCCTTTATCATCAATATTCTAAAATATAAATATATTTTTCCAATTAAATCAAATTAATAATTGGACTTTTTACCTATGGATTTAAATTTCACAGTTCAATTTTAAATTATGCATTTTTTAAATCAAATATTTAACTCCTTCACTTAAACTTTAACATGCCATTTTAAAATAAATAATAATTTCCCCATATGTTTATAATTTTAATTCCACTAATCTAATATACAAATTTTATTTAAAATAATATAAATAAATTATAATATAAAATATTATTAAATAATATTTTAATATTATAATAACAATACATAAAATATTAATATTTATAAATATCAATTTATTATTATTTTATTTTCAGAACAACCATGAGAAAATAACTTAACAGCAGTCTCATGTTTCAAGCATAACTCAAAAACTACGATCTGGGTATTTACGATCTTTGGATAGGGGTGAGAAAATTTCAAAATGCAAAAACCCTTTAAATTTCTTGAAAACCCAATTTGTGAAAGTGAAATAATAGGTGGCGCAACCAGACCATTTTACCATGAAAATATAACTATACTATAGATTTTAAAATCCTTTTTTTGATAATAAACAGAGGGTTTCATTTTTTAAAAACATTCTAAATGTATTGTTCAATCTCTATATTTGATTTCAATAACAACAAAATCAATTTCCTCAAATAATTTAAATTCAACTAAAGTTTTCACAATTTTCACAATCAAAGACTGTAAATTTGTTTAATTATTTCCTCTAATATCAAATTTATTTTCTAAAACAGATTTAACAAATAAATCTTTAATCACTAGTATTTAAAAAAAAAAAAAAAAAATCAAGAACAATAAAATACAAAGAGGAAAACCTGGTACAAGAAGCTACAGGAAGAGATGAATTTTTGATGCAAGCCTCCTCCAAAGATTTCCTGAATTTTCTTCAATCCTCCAAAAAATCCAATCCAAAATCCAACAAATGCAAACAATCTTTCCTTCAATCAATTTTACAATCAAACTTTCTTCAAACCCTTGTGCAAATTTTCCAAAATTTCTTCCCTGCTGTAAAAATGTATTTTTCTAAAAACTTTCTGTTGCCCTCAAATTAAAACATATATTCTTATAAATCAAAAATACCTACTTCAACTCTAATTCACATTACATGCAAATAATTCACATTGCATGCAAATTAGATATTTCAATTTCAATTTCAATTTCACTTTTCAAAAACCCACTTTCAATTTAAAATGCAATTTTAAATAATAAATTAATTTCCAAAGTTGCAACCAATTTCCCAAATAAATATTTAATTACAATTTCAAATTTAATTCTCACACGTTGGAATTAAATTCCAAAATTAATTCTAGTTCTTTTATTTCCTTTCATTTTCTTGCATCACGTTTAATTAATTAATTTAATTATTTAATAACTAAATTCAACCCCCATGGATTAAATTTAATTACTTAAATAAATTAAATATAATTAATTAATTTAAATATAAACTTTTATCCACATTGCATTATTTAAGTTAAATAACCATCAACATGATTTAAATGCAATTATTCTAAATATCTATTTCTAAATCAAGAATTCTTCATAATTAAATAACATCAAAGCAAGACCAAACAATGACTCGACATACACAACTGACGACACACTAAGGCTAGGGCATAGATTTGACACATATTACCTAGCTACTATCTCCCGTTCAACTTAACCGTTGGATCGACACGCTCAAACCTGTGAAGCTAGGTGGAGTCGATGTCATGTACCTGCAATCTTGGAACCAAGTAAACAACATCATACAATATATCCAGCATATAATACACACTGTGAAGAAGGAATTACGGATTCATAGGGCGCTCGCAAACGAGTGATGCGAAACCGTCCTTTTCACCAATACACTCATTGAAATTGACACTTCCATCATAATCCAGTAATCTCATAATAACATCTCGTGTTAACTCTACAACATCATTAATCCATAATACATGTGAAACAATAATCAGATAACTACATCCCACAATAATAGTTGTCGCTCAATAGTAGTGATCAAAATATCATAACAAAATGTATCTAGTATCAAAGTAATTGCAACCAAACATAGCATAAAACAACTTGAACAAGAATCAAAACGGAGGGGTATTACAGGATCTGTAAACACTCGAAAACAAAGACTCAACAAAAAATGAAGAAATTCAATTTAAAAACTAGCTCTAGTGGATAGAAGTTCTCCTACAATCTAGGGGCACCCAGGATTTATAGTCATCAAAAATTACTATTAGGGTTTGCAAAACTAGTTTCTCTTCTCAGAATTCTTCAAGATTTCCAATGAATCTATTAGCTAGTTCAACAAATTCATCAAACACCTGAAATTTTAGATCAAATAGAAGTGTCTCATCAAAGGGGAAAATTGTAAATCATGAGAATCATCAAAAAATGGCTAACTCTAGCAAAGAAAAGTGCCCCTGCAGGTCAGGGGCTCATATAAATTAAGGAATTTAAAACCAATTTTTAAGGTTAGTCACTTTGAAGAGATTCATCCCAGATTTAGTCTAGCTACGCAGCGAATCCATCTTCCAACTCAAAGGACCTATCAAACATCGACAATCGAAGATCAAATTTACATAAAAATTGTGAAGTTAGGAAAAGAAAAATTACTTTGTAGGCTAGGGGCACCTAGGATTTTAGGCATCCAAATGCAGTTTTTGGGGTTTGTAACCTCTAAGAAGTTGATCTCAAATTTCTTCAAGCTTTCCAACGAATCCAACATCTAGTTCACCGGATCTCCTAAATAGCCAAAATTACGAATCAAGCAGAAAATTCATTCGAAGATCAAAAAACATTAAAAATTGAAAAACATCAAAAATGGCTAACTCTGGTGAAGAAAAGCACCCCTAAAATTGAGGGGCATCCAAGCTTTCAAGGGGGGAAATGCGATTTTTAGGGTTTGTAGCCTCCAGGAGATTCTTCTTTGTTTTTATCACACTCTACAACGAGATCAAACATCTAGAATCGAAGATCAAACGAAGGCATTTCAACAAGGAAACGTTGAAAATATTGAAAAATGTTCTAACACTACAAATTTGGATACCTTATCTCAAGGAGGTGTCCAAGTCAACTTGAATGAGATTTTTTTTAAAGATGTCTTCATGCTTTAATCGCCATGTTTTCTAGGGATTTTTTGGGTTGATAGATATTTTCATGTGATGACTCCTAAATCTAGGGTTTTTGCAAGTTAACTACTTCTTTCACCTCCAAAATTTACTTTAGAATCATTTGGACATCTATTCTTCCTTATTTTGCAAGTTAGCTTCAATGAGAAAACACAATTTTTTCTTCTCAACAACATTTCGAGGATCAAACGAATGACGTTTTCAGAGTTCTTTGTAGATTCGAGTTTAGGTTGTATAAAACACTTTTCCATAATCATTTTTCTAGGGCATCATTTTTCAAAAAGAGAAGATCATAGTTTTTAACTTCCATTGATCTAGGTCTATTTCTTTTTCATTCTTCTCCAAGTTTGGAAAATATTCCGTCAGCTTCTTCAGCTTCCTCTTTTCTAGGATCTCTTGCATGTTAAAAAAATTAGTTTTTTTAGAAATCTAACAACCAAGGTTTATTTAGCATGAAATTGTTCACAAAACCCAGACCTCGTATTTCTTTCAAAAAAATTCCTCTACTACCTTTGTTGCTTCAACTTTTCAAAAAATTATCTTTTTTAGGAACAACTTAGTTTTATGAAAAACAGACGATTTGGGTCTCTTCAACACACAAGCACATACAAAACCCATATGTTTGATTTTTCTTGAAAAAATTTGCTTTGTAGCTTCTATTTTTGGTGGGTTCTAACATGGTAAAAAAACTAGTTTTTTTGAAAAATGAATGATCTGGGTCTATTCAGAACGACATTCTCTACAAAATCCATATCTTAGCTTTTTCTTCAAAAATCTGCCCTTTTTCTGAAGAAGATTCAGCAAAGCTATTTGTAGCTTTTGTGTAGAACTTGTTCGAACATATCCATGTTCACAGTCAGATTTCCTGGTTTCATCATGCAATACTCTTCCATTGAGAAAAATCAAGAAAAGAATCAAAAGGATAAAGTTGTAGTAGAAATGGGGGTCATCAGTCCAATTATAGAGTTGCCAAAGTTACCAATCAATGAACTTCCAGTTGAAGCGTGCAAATATTTCCAAGAATAAAACTCAAATGAAGGCAACAGTTAACTTGATGCATTTTTGAAGTTAACTCGTCATCCTTTTTTCACGCATGTTCATTGTTTGGAGTTATCTATCGTATAGTTGCAGCTTTCTTTAGTGTTAGATCAATTAATTGATGTTAGCATTCCAGTTAATTGTTAGTTACCTTTTGTTTAGACTTAGAAATAAATCTTGCATGTTGGCAAGACTAATTATTAACACAAGGAGATTTTAAGGTTCCCTAATCATTGTTTGTGTATAACTAAGAGTAGCCTTGATCATTATTTTCTTAACCGTGCTTGTGATAACAAAATGCTAGGCTTATTTTGGCCTGCTTCTTTGTTATTCAGCATATGTTCAAAATTTGTTAGTGTAATTTAGTTTGATTGTAAATTGTATGCCTATTATAGATACAATCTACTATCCCAGATGTGTGATTATTGTTGGAGTTTGAGGAAATAAATCTTATGCCTACCTTTCATTTATCTACAGTCTCAAAATATTTTGGTGTTATTGTTTTATATTTTTCTTTCATGAAATTTATTTTAGCTTACATTTGAAAGTACAATAGTCTTCACATGTGTTTTGGAAACAAGTTTATCTAAGTTTTGTGTTAATCAATCACTCCTCAAGTTTACTTCTAATGTCTCTTGCTCTAAATTTACTTGAGAATTTAGAAGCATCATTAGTTCAGGCTTAGTTGTAGTTGAAGTTATGAAATTAGAGAAAACCTCAGCTACAACACAAAGAGTTTTATAACCTTGTGCTCTTATTAGCTGAGATAAAAAAGATAAGAAATTTTAGTGTAGTATTTTCATTTTACACATAATCAATAAAGAGGGAGCTTCCCATATTAATTCTAAGAGAAGTCTAACTCTACAATTTTGTCTATTTCCAATCCACATGTAAGATGGAGAAAATCAAATAACATAGATAAAGTGACAACCAACACAAATCTAAGCTAAAATCCCAATCTAAACAAGAGAATACAAACAATGCATGAGTAAAATCAAAGCCTCAAACTAAAACACTC
Organism: Sequoiadendron giganteum; assembly: GCA_007115665.2. Classification (NCBI taxonomy): domain Eukaryota; kingdom Viridiplantae; phylum Streptophyta; class Pinopsida; order Cupressales; family Cupressaceae; genus Sequoiadendron; species Sequoiadendron giganteum. The sequence continues at coordinate 358,542,067 of CM021107.1, read as the reverse complement.
CCCATGTTTGAAGTTGCTTCACTTCTCTTGTCTCTCCTATTTCTCTTTTTTGCAATCTTTGCCCTCAGATTTGTTGCTTCATATGTGCAAATACCTACAAAATAGTAAGTAGAAAGTTGGAGAGTATTAGTTGTTAAATTGAAAATGAAGGAGAAATGTTTCTTTTATAACAGCCTTTCAAATGGACGGACGAAATTGATCTTCTAGAAAGATTCTAAGATCAACGGATGAGGATTCATGAGAGGGAGGTTACGAAATGGATGGCCAAGATTGAGTTTCTAGAAAGATGCCAAGATCTATGGTTAAAAATTGATGCAACCAGAATATGTCATGCATGGAAAAGATATGATACCGACGGCTACGATGCCTGACGGCTATGACAGACATGCATGTTATGACATGAAATAATGACATGGGATCTTTGACCAAAATGGAGGGATAAATAATTTATTTTAAATTCTTTATTCGAAAAAGGAGGAGAAGGACAAGTTAAATTATTTATTTGGAGGAAATGAAAAAGGAGATTTAATTAAATTCATAAATTTAATTAAATGAGGAGATACAAATTAAATATGGATAATTAATTTGGATCAATTATTTAAAAGAGAAGAATGACACATAATTAAATAATTTCATTAATTATTTAATTATAGAAGAATAAAAGGTCAAATAATAATTATTATCTGACTATAGACATGTGATGAAAGATAAATAATTAAATAAATAATTATTTATTTAATTATTGAAGAAAGAGGATATTAGTGATGCAATTAATTTATTTTAATTGATGAGGATAGAATAGAGACTAGAAAGTGAATTAATTAAATAATTAAAAAAATTATTTAATTAATAAAGGAATATGATAAGGAATAATTAAATAACTAACATTATTTAATTATTAGAGGATGAAGACTAAGGAAAAATGTTGCTTGCAGATTTAGGACATTTTTCAGTGTCTATATTTTGCCCCTCTTTGACATAATGCAGTTCATCGCGTTGTATCAAAGAAAATTAATTCTGAAATATGCTCCAGCGTAAAGAGAAAGGGGAAGGATGACCAGGAGGGTTGTGGTATGCCCCCTTGAGAGGACAGGTGGGTTCAAAGAAAATGAATGTTCTCTTGAAATGGAAGATAATACTAGAGGATGAAGGATAAAAGAAATATTAGCATGAAGGAGATGGATGTTAGCATGGAAAAGACAAGGGAGATGGGATGTTAGCATGATAAGGGGAAAGAAGATAGATAGGAAATGACAAGGGAACCAACTTTCATGCTTACATTTTTATATTTATTATTATTGGGCATAAAAAATGTCACAAATGGACCACAAAAATTATGGTATATTATAAACCAAGGTGTGCAAGCTGACCATTTGGGAGAGACAAATAGTCAAAAAGACAAGGAATGCCCCAGCTCATACTAGGGACCCAATTGTCCCAGTATTTTTTCCAAGACAAACCACAGGCAACAAACAAAGGAAAAAGGCCATGATCCATCACTGTCCCTCTAAATCTATTGATAGGACATCCTCGAGGAGACTAGTAACATGACCCAAAACCAATAGAAAAGATAAGAAAATCCAGACTAACAAAGTGTTTTCCAAGATGATGATTATTTGATTAGTTGATTAGGTTGACCAAGATGATCAAGTTGATTGATAGGTTGATAAGGATTGATAAAGTTATTTGATTGACCACACCTAGCCTCAGGAAGGACACATCCTGATGAAGGCAAGATTGATTTCCCAAGCTAATAAGATTGATTGGTGTGGCAAAGTTGATTGACAAAGATGACAAATTGATTGATAATGATAACGCTCAATTTCAAGAAGGACACATCCTGATTAAGGCAAGATTGATTGACAAAGTTGATAAGATTTTTTGTTTGTTTGACAAAGATTGATTGATATGACCAATCGATGTGACCATAACCAACCATAGGAAGGACACATCCTATTTGAGGTAGAGGACATATCTGATAAATTTGACCAAGTGGCAAGTGTTGAAAAGACACCTAACTACAAGAAGGACACATCCTACTTAAGGTGAATGACAAGGTTGATAAAGTCTAATCCCAAGAAGGACACATCTTGATAAAAGACAAGAGATAAGACCAAATGAGACAAATGAAATAATGCCCCATTCCATCCAAATGACCAGGTTGATGGATGATAAGATAATCAATTGATGAAAGATTTCATTGTTTTGTTTTTTTGTGATTGAATGATGATTGCTTTCGGACCAAGGAAATGACCTGACTCGATGAACCCTAAAGGACTTGACCTAGGGGGCCTCGGGGGCTCATCGACTGATGGCTTTGCCTATGTAGCAGTGCGCAGAGACCTCATAGTTCGACCACTCTAACAAAAGCGATTCAAACTAAGACTTAGATTGAAACTATTTTTTTTTTTGGGGAGTTTTGAATTTTTCTAATGTTTTTGGAATTTGAGGATTTTATGAGTTTTTTGGATTTTGAAATGTTTTGATTTTTTTTAGGACATTTTATGATTTTTATGGCTTTTTTCAAGAATTTTTCTTATTTTTATGACTTTTTTCAAGACTTCTTATGATTTTGTGGATTTTTTTTTTTTTTATGGCTTTTTGATGTTTTATGGGGATTGTGACAAATGCATGTGAATGATGCCTAGAAGCAAGCAAGCAAGCAAGCATGCACAAGACTCCAAGGATAACCATGATCTTGCCCCTAGTCAAGCTGAAAACCAATTGATAGGTGATGATGATGATGGCGACAACGTTGTTTGATATGGGAAGGACACATCCTGAAACAACATGAGGATTGGGAAATACATATCCCATGGATAATAATATAACTAAAGAATCAAGGTTTGTAACAAGGCTAAGAACAAAGCCAATGAATGTTTTGGATGACGCTCTAGAGTGCATAGCAAGATTGTATGGATTAGGCTTGTTGCATTTGCAATGAATAACCTTAGGACTAGATGGGATTATGGAGGGAACTTGGATAAGGAGATTATAATCCTTAGACCAATGGCAAGGGAAAACCAATTCCAACAATTGGTATGAAAGGATAATGGATTGATTTTCGCAAAGGATAGGAGACATGAGGATTATTGGATGGAAGAATTAGGATATGATCTCCAAGGATATTTCACATAGGAATAATTTATTTTCTCCAAGATATGGGTTTGGATAAATTCTATGAAGGAAATGACATGATATTTCATGGGTAGTGTATGGTCGAAGGATAGACATGTCAAGAATTTTTCCAAAGCATGATTTATGTTTGTACCCCATTTCTTATCAAGATCAAGGTAGGTGGGAGAATGGATAGAAACGATATGGATTGGATAGATAGATGCAAATTTTATGAGAAGGTCATGGAAGATGAGACAACTTTCCCCCAAGTGTAATAGTCCACATCGATAATTGCTCTTACACATGACACATGTTTGCCAGGTTTTCATGTTGGTACTTATCCAAAGTGCCATAAAAATGGTTTTCACAATTGGACGAAATTTTTCTCTTTACTATTTTTTGTTTTTTTTTATGATGTCACACAAGATGCCTGTTTGCCAGGTTTTCATCAAGGTGACAATTTTTTTGATTTTTTATATCAACTTGATGTTTTGTATGATTGTTGATTGTTTTGAATCCTTTTATGGTGTTGATGTAGATACTGGTGTCATGATATGCCAATGGTGACCTTAATGGAGTAATTTTCTTGTCAGGATCATAGCACTTATACTAGTGTTGGCCTCATCAGAATACACATATCATGATAGAGTGACATGGGAGTCCTTATGATAAAGAGTTACTGCCAAGATGTGATGGATTCGTGAGGTATGACTTTTGGAATGATGGGTTATGGCAGATGTGGAAGGATTGTTTGGACGTTTGGATGAATCACTTTTTTTTTTTCATACTTGGGATATTGGATGGTGGAGTTTGGAATTTTGATTGGGAAAGCATTTGAAACCAACATTTTTATATGCCTTTCTTGATGACCATTTTAAAGGAGGTGGACATTTACTATATGTGGGAGTCATCTTTTCTTGTGGCTCCATATTTTGATTGACTTTTGGATTTGGAATATTTTCTTCTCTTGATCCATTTTAACTTCATTTGTCCAATTTTATTTTTGTTTGATTCAATGGCCCTTGATATTTGATTTTGAACTTTGGATTTGTAATAATTTTCTTTTTTTTTTAGTTCCAAATGGAAGATTTATTCATGTTGTAATGACAGTTTATGGTATGGATGGAAGGAGTGTTGGCAACAACTTTATGACAAGGACTACTCATGGCCCCCATTTTGATGTTTGTATCAGATAAAGTTTCCCCCAATATCGAGGAGGTATCACTAACACCATTTGATTCTTTGATTGAAGAAAAACCAAGAACTTGATGTCTAGGATTTTCATAAAATTGTATTGGTTCTTGAATGCCTTGCTCATGTAGGCCTAGTCCTCTTACTTGATACTACATGCTCTGAAATATTCTATCTGTGATGGGGTATTTTTTACTTCGAAAACAAGATACAAACCCATCATTGTGTATGTGAAAATTGTTGCTTGGAATCTCCTCATTTGCAAGAAAGCCTGCTTTGACAAAGGTGGTTGATCCTATTAAATAGGGTATTTTGGTGTTATCATTCATCATGCTTGTTTCTTCTTGATCATTTGGGATGTTGATTTGATCCATGGTATATTTTTTATCTTCTTCTTTGACTTGATCAATGTTAGCTTCTCTACATTCTTCTTGATCCATAGTAGCCTTTTGATGTTGTTGTTTGGCTTGATCCATGTTATTTGTTTGATTATCTATGTGTCCAAAGGAGGTAAGTGTCTCATCTTGGGAAATAGATGTGTTTGGTACTTGGATAGGATTGACTTCAAATGCTTGATCATGAATGGCATAAAGGTCGATGAGTGGATCATTTTGGACTTCATGTTCAAGGGTGGCATCTTGGTAAAAAATAGGTTTGTCTTGGATAACATGATTGGGAATGGGATCTTGATCAAGGATAGGTAAATTTTGGATTCCATGATTATCTAGAAGGACTTCTTGGATGGACTTAAGGATGGGGTCATGGGATGGACTAATTTGATCTTGAAATGAAGATGAAGCTATGATGTCATGCTTGGGACTTTCTTTTTGACATGTATCCTCAAGTTTAGGCAATGGAATTTGATTTTCTTTGATAGACCTGAGATTTTGACATGGCAATAATGGAGCTTCAATAGAAAGATAGTTTTCGGTATTGGTAAGAAATGGAAGACATAATGGTTTCAAATGGTTGGATGGTGTAGGATCAACGATGTGATTGGATTTCTTAACTTTGTTTTCATTTAGGAGTCAAACAAGTTCCTTTGCTAGTTTTCCTTGGAGAGCATTAATTAATGTGCTTTTATTGGATGGTATTGTAGCTTGGGATGAAGTGGATGGTAATGGGTTAGTGGATGATGGACTATGATAAGATGTGGAGGATTGGAATGGACTAGTGGATGGTAGATTATGATAGGATGTGGAGGATTTGAATGGACTAGTGTAAGGTTGGTTTCCCTTGTCAAGGTTAGGATAGGGATGATTAATGAACATTTTTTGGGGATTAAAGGTATGGATTGTGTCAAGTGACTCTTGATAGTGAGGGTAGATGGATGAAATACTGGAGCTTATGGATTTTTGGTAAGAAGGGTATGTGAGTGGTTGGTATTGAAAATTGGGGATTGATTGGTATTTATCTTGACTACGAAGAAGATCAGGTAAAGTGAATACATGGTCATGAATTTGGATTAGGATGGATAAGGAAAACTTGGTGAGGACCATACAAAACTTGTGACCTTTGGATGACAATGCAAGGTGCCAATGCAAAATGGATATAAAACTATGCTATTTTTTTGTGGTTTTCAAGGATATAAGGATGCAAAGTGCCAATGTACCTAAGACCAAGATTAAGGAATAGTGGAATGATAATGACCCTATGACCAAAGGATATGATATGCAAGGATGATGATGACTAAAGGATAAGTTTTTATTTTATTTTTGGGATAATATAGGGATGTGGAGTGATAATTCAAGGATAATAATGACCTTATGACCAAAGGATATTGCATGCAAATGAAGGTAAATGCTGAATGATGCAAGATGGTATGGGACTAAGCTATGTTTTAATGATTTTTTTTTAGATTATAAGGATGCAAAGTGAAATCTAGGCAAAATGAGAGTAATGTGAAGAAATTTTAAACTAAGGGTGGCAATCAAGCTAATGCAAACCCAAGACAACAAATTCCAAATGTCGTTGACCATAAGAGAACAACCAAGACTGGGACACAAGACCAAGATCAAACTTGACAAAGTGACAAATGACAAGACAATGACAATGACAATGTTCAATGACAAATAGAATGTGTGACCCAAAATTTACAAAAGCTCAAAGGTTTCCCTATGTTCAAAATTTGAAGGCCTAAATGCAACCTAAGGGTGAAAGTCCAAATTATGCAATACAAGGAATGAAGGGATGCAACCTATAATGCAATGTTTTCCTAATGGGGATGCTTAGAATGGGTTGGAAAAACTTGCAAGTCTCTGGTTTGGAAATCAAGATCATAGTAAAGATGAGTTGGACAATGATTTTTGAAACTTTGGTGATTAGTCTTTAGTAGCTTTGTTTCAATAATTCATGGTTCACAAAGAGTTATTTTGCAAATTGTATGTTTTGGACTGGTTTTGAGTGGATTTTTGATTGATTTTGATGAAATTTGTCTTGGAAAACACAATAGATAGTATTAAGCACTTTATTTGATGACTGGTTTGATGTAAAAGTGTTTGATTTTTTTAAAGAAGACAAGAACAATACTAAGGTTGGCAAGGACTATATTCACTAGATCCCACATGGATTTTACTCCAACCACACTTATTCTTAGTGGACGACTTAAAAACTTGGCCACACAGGCTCCCCCTTACATTGCACTCACTTCTCGGGTCAACCAAGCTTTGAGCCCTCATAAATCTCCCATGATAGGCTCTTCACCTCTACTAAGAATTGCGAGAATGTGGGTGCCTTGGCAATGACTGTTGTTGCACCAACGAATAGGAAAGGTTTTTGGCAACTAAAAACAAAAAGGTATCTAGTAAGGGCATCCGGTTCAGGGGTACTATGATAAAATCCCTCAGGAGGTCTCCCTACCCTTAGAACAAGGGGTTAGATATCATAAAGATACTTGGGGAGAGATATCACATACCACATTTCGTTGATTGCAAACTTTCCTTGCAATCACAAATTTCTATAGCGGTTCAGAAGGACTTGGCTTTAGCCCATTACCACTTAGGGTCATCCTTTGGGAAGAGCACTTTTTCTCACCAAGGTAGGCCCTTCTAATGGCTGAACACAAAAATGGATGGGTCTGGCATTCTGATCACCAATTTTGCACAAGGTGAGAGCATACTACCTACCACCCTCAAACACTAAGACATGGTGGTCATTTACCCCTAATTCAATCTATGTGAGAAAGAAAATCATTCATTTTAGAGCACCAAATGAAGTGTTATCTAATCTAAAACAAACAAAGTAGTTTCAAAATATAATCCTTGGACATTCGAACCTACAAAACCACTTGTTAGTAGTTTCACAAAATGATCTTGGACCAACGAAAAAGCTGCAAAAACTAAGTTAGCACAAGAAATTTTAAACCAAACTAAAAATCAGAAGTCAGTAGCTAATTCAACTAGAAAATGAAGGGAATAAACTAAAATAAGAAAATAACTTAAAGAAAATTAAAAACTAAGAGCTCAATTTTTTTGTTGCTTCAAAAGAAGCAATTTTTTGGAAGCCCCACTCGAAAGCCATAGGCTACAAACAGAAAATCAGTAAACCAAAAAAAAACTTGCATAAAAATAGCAAACTAAAATAGTGATAACTTAAACACAATTTTAAACTATAAAAATTTATGGAAAACTAAGACATAGACCTTCAAAACCCAAAAAACGTTTAGCAAAATCGTACACAACAAAAGTGTTATAAACAAAAGAAAATTTGGATCTTAACAACTAAATCTTAAAAGGTTGTGAGCACTACAACGGTTATAACTTTCTCAAAACATATCAAAAATTCAAACCGTTTGAAGATCCAGAAAGATGAAAATGAGGCCTACAAAACCTAGATGATAGTTTTGACGATTTATTGCACTAACATTTCTATACTCAAAATAATATGATGGGATTTTATGCAAATTTTTGACTGTAACCTGCAAAACAGCAAAACAAACAAGAAAACAAACGATTTTGTTTTGTAAAATTGTAAGATTCACTTTGGGTTCACCAATGTAAGATGTAGAAAATCAAATAATCTAGATCAAGTGGTAGCCAACACAAATCTAAGCTAAAATCCCAATCTAAACAAGAGAATACAAACAATGCATGAGTAAAATCAATGCATCAAACTAAAACACTCCCCATGCTTGAAATTGCTTCACTTCACTTTTCTCTCCTATTTCTCTTTTTTGCAATCTTTTCCCTCAGATTTGTTGCTTCACATGTGCAAATACCTACAAAATAGTAAGTAAAAAGTTGGAGACTATTAGCTATTAAATTGAAGATGGAGGAGAAAGGTTTCTTTTATAGACAACCTTTCAAATGGATGAACGAGATTGATCTTCTAGAAATATTCTAAGATCAACGGATGATGATTCATGAGAGGGAGGTTACAAAATGGATGACCAAGATCGAGTTTCTAGAAAGATGCCAAGATCTACGGTTGAAAATTGGTGCAACCAGAATATGACATGTATAGAAAAGATATGACGTTGACGGCTATGACGCCTGATGGCTATGAAAGACATGCAGGACATGCAAGTTATGACATGAAATAATGACAGGGGATCTTTGACCAAAATGAAGGGATAGATTATTTATTCGAAAAAGGAGGAGAAGGACAAGTGGCAAATAAATAATGTATTTTGAACTATCTATTTGGAGGAAATGAAAAAAGAGATTTAATTAAATTCATAAATTTAATTAAAGGAGGAGATACAAATTAAATATGGATAATTGATTTGGATTAAATATTTAAAAGAGAAGAATGACACATAATTAAATAATTTCGTCAATTATTTAATTATAGAAGAATAAAAGGTCAAATAATTATTATTATCTAACTATAGACAGGTGATGAAAGATAAATAATTAAATAAATAATGATTTATTTAATTATTGAAGAAAGGGGATATCAGTGACGCAATTAATTTGTTTTAATTGATCGGGATAGAATAGAGATTAGAAAGTGAATTAATTAAATAATTGAAAAAATTATTTAATTAATAAAGAAATATGACTAGGAATAATTAAATAAGTAAAATTATTTAATTATTAGAGGATGAAGACTAAGGAAAATTGTTGCTTGCAGACTTAGGACATTTTTTTAGTGTCTACACCACACTCTAGAGGTGCAAATTGAAATTCCAATAAAGCCTCATGATGAGTATCTTTAAAAATTTATCAAGTGTCTCCATGCAAGAATATGTCATAACCAAATAAGGTATATGCCCAATCAAAGAAGATGACAAAACATGACTATGAGGAAGTTGATGTAGAACAAGATCCAAAAAAATGATGGCTTTAGAAAAATTTTGCAATTAATTTCATCAAAGAGGATAGATAACCCATCAAATGTGTCCTCTAATTTAGAATTTGAGACTCATAAAATAAATCAAATATACCTCATAAAATGCTCATCCAACAAAGCTAAACTTGAAATGCAATGATCATCTTCTTAATTTAAGTATTGGAAGCCATGAAAATTCCAAAATATGAAGAATCAAGAGGTGAACAATATGGAATCTCTTCATAAGTCTTAATATCCCCAAGGTTTAGGTAACCAAGGTGAGCCTCTAATGAAATATATATTGAAATAATTAAGACAACTGAGAGGGGGGTGAATCAGTTGTACCAAATTTTTTTACTTCTATACTTAATCAATTCCACTTTAACCCAATCTGTTATTAAGTGTAAATATGAAAAGAAAATAATAGAAAGCAAACATCAGAAATAGTAGATTTACATCAAAAACCCAATGAGGGAAAAACCACAGTTAGGGTTAGCTCATAATAGAGTAATAGTGCAATATCGTATACTAAGGCTCAATACCAGAGGGCTCACTGCCCAGATACAAAGGCTCACTACCTACAATAGGACTCACTATCTAGAAGGAGGCTCATTGCTTAAAAATAAAGAAAAGATAAATAAAGATCCACCACAAAAGGTTCCACACATTTGTAGCTTGATCAGAAAATAGTAGACACCATTAGTTTACTGCTTTCAAGAATCTAACACATTAAGGTACCGCTGCCTTGATTCGCTCTTACACGCTCTGCTTTTCTCTCTTGTTCGTAATTCACTTTCTTGTCTTACAATTTGCAATATCTTAATTTTCTTTTATACTAACCTCAACCCTAGAAGCATTCTCCAAGGTTGGCTATGCAATCTTCAATTTACAAATTCAAATCAAGTCGGCTACTCAACATTCCCATGGTGGATAAGAATGAGAGAGGACCAATTACTCATTTAATTAAGACCCAAACAATATCTTAGATCAATCACACGCTTCCTCAATTCGATGCAAAATATTTATGTAACGTGTAGACACTAGGTCATCCAAACCTAATGAAAACACCAATGATATTTTAAGTACATACATCTCCAACAAGATGATCACACGTGGATCACCCAACCCCTGACACCCGTCACCAGACATCTTAACATCTCTAGAAAACCTTCAGGTACATCTACAAGAACTCAAAAAACCTTCATGCATAAAACATTTTTCACCAGTCCAACCAGACCAAGCGACAACACACAAGAGCTCAGGAGCAATTCTTTCGGAGTGCCAAATTACAAGCACATTTGTCAAGACATAGAGAACATCAACAATAACCTTCTCTCAGATATACAAGATCTAAAATAAACTACCAGAAGACTACAAAGCAAAAACATTTCTCCCATTACACAGATAAATAGTTTTGACAAACCACTTCACACACCAATGAACACATCTTTCATTCTCCATCAATCCAGAAGCTAAAACTCAAGATATATTATCCATTTAAGCTTATGAACACAACTACAGATCCACACATGTATAAGATCAACACAAAAGAAATTTAGAGCACAATACTAGAGCACATACATAACACACACTCAATGATGCCCTCATTATTTCTTAATTTTCTCAAGAGAACTTGGAAAAAACACAACTACAACCTCATAAATATATCTCCATGTACTCTAAACACTTCTATAATATCTCAACTATACAAATACTATCTGTAAAAATTATGAACTATGTTGACATCAATGACAACATTAATGACAATGCCACCAAACACATCCATACTTGCAAAAATTTCCCCCTTTGTCATTGATGGAAACACATGATGTAAAAAACCATCAAAGACAACATACACATTCTCCTTCTTATTCTTCCCTTTCTTTTTCAGACAACCTGCATAAGCATTTATGCACTCTCTTCTTCTTTCAAAATTTTCACATGTCTATGTCTCCCCCTTTGACATCATGGCAAAGGAAAGTTTTGCATGAAAATACTTGCCATATAAAGCTCTGATCACTCCCCTTTAGGAGTGAACCCACATCACATACTACAACAATGAAACTCTCTACTCCCCTTGAGGAGTAGAACTCAATCATTAATCCAAACCATAAATGAATATGTGAATCCATTGGACTGATGCACCTCCATGTGCACTTAATTCAATGAAGGAGGGGCAGTAACCCCTAAATTCCCAGTGAGATACTCAAAATTATCCTTTGAAAGGGACTTAGTGAATATGTCAGCAATTTTTTCCTCGGTAGACACATACTTAATTTTGCAACAACTTCTCCCTCAAGAAGTGATACCTGATAGATATGTGCTTTGTCCTATAATGCATCACTGAATTCTTTGAAATTTTTATTGCACTTGTATTGTCACAAAAGATAGAGATAGGGTCATCACACATCACACCTATGTCCTTCAGAGTTTGCTTCATCCAAATTACTTATGTACAACAAGATGTTGCTGCAATATACTCAGCTTGCGCACTGGATGAAGAAATTGAATCTTGTTTCTTACTCAACCAAGAGACCAATATTCCTCCAAGGAAGAATTCTCCTCCACTTGTACTCTTTTGGTCATCTACATAACCAACCCAATCTGCAGCAGTGTAGGCATTCAATGTGAAATCAGTATCCTTAGGATACCATAGCCCATAATTTGGAGTTCCCTTTAGATATCTGAATATCCTCTTCACAACTATAACATGTGATTCTTTAGGTTTAGCTGAAAATATTGCAACCAAACATACTGCATGCATGATATATGGTCTTGTAGCAGTGAGATACAACAGTCCACCAATCATAGATATGTACATGCTCTGATCAACTTTAGAAGATTCATCATCCTTACTCAACTTACATTTGATTACCATAGGGGTACAGATTGATTTGGAGTCATCCATTCCAAACTTCTTCAACAATTCCTTAACATACTAAAATTATGAAATGAATACCCCCTTATTAGTTTGATTTACTTGAAGTCCAAGGAAAAAATTCAACTTACCAATCATAGACATTTCAAACTCTTTTTGCATCTCCTCTGAAAATTTCTTGCACATACCTTCATTTCCACCAAAGATGATATCATCAACATATACCAAAAAAATCAACATTTTTTTCTCTCAACTTTGAAGTAAATATTTCCATCAGCAGAGCCTTTTTGAATCCTTGTTGTGTCAAGTATCTATCCAACTTTGCATACCAAGTTCTGGGAACCTATTTAAGTCCATACAGTGCCTTTTTCAGCTTGTAGACCATATTTGGTTTATCTACAAATGAAATCCTTCTGGTTGCTCCATATACACTTCTTCCAATTCTTGATTCATAAATACATACTTGACATCCATCTAGTACACTTTGAAGTCTTTATGAACTGAAAATTCCAAGAACATCTGAATGGCCTCCATTCTTGCTACTGGTTCAAATATCTCTTCAAAATCTATTCCTTCAACCTGTGAATAACCTTTTCATATAAGTCTTGCTTTATTTCTTACCACTTCACCATCTTCATTCAACTTATTCCTTAATACGCACTTTGAACCAATTGCATTATTGTTCACAAGTCCAGGGACTAGTTCCCATGTCTAATTTTTCTCTATCTGTTGCAGTTCTTCTTTCATTTCTCTAATCCAACTCTCATCATTGCATACTTCACTCACATTCTTAGGTTCTATCTTAGAAAGTAAACAAAAGTTTACCACAACCATTTTTCTTCTTATCTTTACACCTTCACTTATGTCTCCAATGATTTGTTCCTCCAGATGATTTCTCTGTACATATTTAGGAGTCTTAGGTGTAGGTTCCAGAATCTCCTCTTCATTGCTTTGTTATTTCTTTTCCTTTTCTTCTTTATGTACTTGCTCATAGATAGGATCATCTGGTTCAACTTCACTTATTTCTACTAGTATATAAATAGCTTCATGAACTTTTACATTAGCACTTTTAACTATTTTTCTCAGTCTTTTATTGAAGCATCTATATGCTTTGTTATTATTTGAATATTCAAGAAAGATTGCTTCATCACATCTAGCATCAAACTTTTCAAGATTCTCATCATCTCTTTTAATGTAAAATTGGCTTCCTAACACTTTAAAGTATTTAACAATAGGAGTCTTACCAGTCCACAACTCATAAGGAGTCTTGGTGCTATTACATCTGATCTAAACTCTGTTAAGAATGTAAACAACAATGTGGATTGCTTCTCTCCAATACACATCAAGAATGTTCTCTTCTTTCATCATTGTCTTGGTGGCCTCTTGAAGAGTTTGGTTCTTTCTTTCCACAACTCCATTTTGTTGATGGGTTCTAGGGGCAGAATAATGTCTCTTTATGTCATGTTCTTAACAAAATGAATTAAACTCACTAGAAGTGAATTATCCACCTCTATCGGACCTTAAACATTTGATTATCAGGTTTTCCTCATTCTCTACTCTTGCCTTGAATACTTTGAATCTATCAAGAGCTTGAGATTTCTCTCTAAGAAAATTAACTCATGTCATCTTAGAGTAATCATCAAATCAAGAGCATAAAATACCTATCACCATTAAGGAATCCTATTCTTATAGGACCACAAAGGTCTTTATGAATCAGTTCTAGCATTTTGGTAGATGATTGTTCTTTTCCTTTAAAACTGCTTCTTGTTTATTTTCCCAATTAATAACTTTTACAAATTGAATTTGAAGGATTTTTGATTCTAGGTAGATCTCTGACAACTTATTTTGAACTAATCCTGATCAGATTGTTGAAATTTACATGTCCCATCATCCAGTGCCATAGCCAACTTTCATTGATCTGTGAAACAAAACACTGACCATCACCACTTTTAAGCTAATAGATATCTCCATGAGTTCTTCTTCTTGCTGCTACCACAATTTTAGATCCTTTTCTAGTCTTACAGGTATTATCCTAAAACACAAGCTTAAATCCATTGCTACACATTTTCCCAACACTCAACAGGTTATGCCTTAAACCCTTAACATAATAGATATCATCAATACTATTTTTTCCATCAAAACTAATTGTTCCTTTACTAACAATCTTAGCACTAGAATCATCTCCAAACATAACTATTCCTCCATCATACTTCTCAAGTTTAGTGAAATTAATTTTATCTCCAATCATGTGATTTGATCATCCAATTTCAATTACCCAATAGTATTCATCCTATCTAGCATGAAAAGAAGTCACCAAAGTTCCTTTCGTCTCATCCTTCTTGCTCTCCATACCATATTCCCTTGCACATCTTCCATGGTTAGCAGATACAACTTTACTTTCTAGGGCTAGAACTAAACATTCATCTTTATCTTCCTCAAAGTCAGACTCATCATCAAAAAATACTGCATCTTCTTTATTATAATACAATTTCTTGAACTTCCTATCCCTTTTGTCTTTCTAGTTATTATCTTTGTTCTTCTTGCGAGTAGTTCTATTTGGACATCTTGAGGCATAATGACCAATATTTCCACAACTGAAGCATTTAAAGGGAAACATACCTTTGTATTTGCTAGTACCTTTCTTCGATTTCCTTGTGAAGTTTTCCTCCAACTCTTCTGAACTATCATCATTTGAGTCATCTCCTATCTTCATTTCTTTAAAGGTTGTTTCATCTTTTCCTTATCTCTTGCAAAATTTCTCATCTCGAATGCAGTCAGGATGCCAAATAGGTTCTCTTTAGTAAATGTCTTTGGATCATATGATTCTTTAATAGAAGAGACCTTGTCAGTGTAATTCTCTAGTAGGGTCATCAAGATCTTCTCAATTATATATTCATCTAGCATGGTACCACCTTGATTCTTGATCTCATTTACTACAAGTTCAACTCTCTGATAATAGATCGCAATATCTTCATCTTCCATTCTCAAGTTCTCAAATTTGCGCTTAGCTATTAGCTTCCTTGAAAATTTTACTCTATCATTTCCTTCATAAATATCTTTCAATTTTTCCTAGACTTTATAAGCATTTCCTAAAGATATAACTTTTATCCTTTTAGTTTTAGATAAAGCATTGAAGATAGCATACCTTGACTTTTCATTCTCCTCATAAGCAACAATATCATCTGCAGAGGAAGGGCCAGTGGATGGTATAACATACTTTGTCTCCACAGCTTTCCAGGTCTTGAAACCAAGAGAGACCAGATAACCTCTCATCTGCTCTTTAGTTACTAAAATCAACTCAATCAAAGTTAGGGATTTGCAACTTGTGCACCATCTGATCTACCTCAAGTTGTTAAGCTTTTCACCAAGGAACTAGAGTTGTGATACCAATTGTTGAAATGCATAAGACATTTGAGAAGGGGGGTGAATCAGTTGTACCGAATTTCTTTACTTCTAAACTTAATAAACTCCACTTTAACCCAATCTATTATTATTTGTAAACATGAAAATAAAATAATAGAAAGAAAACACCAAAGACACCAGATTTACGTGGAAAACCTAATGAGGGAAATACCACTATGAGGATTAGCTCACAATATAGTAAATATGAAATACCAGATACAAAGGCTCACTGCTTACAATAGGACTCACTGTCCATAAGGAGGCTCACTACCTATAGATAAATAAAAGATAAATAAATATCCACCACAAAAGGTTCCACATATTTGTAGCTTGATCAGAAGATAGTAGACACCATCAGCTCACTGCTTTCAAGAATCTAACACATTAAAGTATTGTTGCCTTGATTCTCTCTTACACTCTTTTTTTCACTCTTGTTTGCACTTCACTTTCTTATATTACAATTTGCAACATTTTGATTTTCTTTTATACCAACTTCAACCCTAGAAGAATTCTCCAAGGTCGGCTATACAACCTTCAATTTACAAATTCAAATCAGGCCATCTACTCAACATTCCCGTGGTGGATAAGAATGAGAGAGGACCAATTAATCATTTAATTAGGACCCAACCAACATATTGGATCAATCACACACTTCCTTAATTTGATGTAAAATATTTATGTAATATGTAGACACTGGGTCAGTCAAACCTAATGAAAATACCAACGATCTCATAAGTACATGAATCTCCAACAAGATGATCACATGTGGATCACCCAACACACTTCACCAGATATCGTAACATCTCTAAGAAATCTTCAAGTACATTTACAACAATTGCAACAACCTTCATGCATAGAACATTCTTCACCAGTCCAACCGGACCAAGCAACAACACTCAGGAGGTCTGGAGTGTGTCGCCCCGACGTGTGAACCCCAAAGGACAATAGAAACAACAAATTACTAGACAATTTGTTTTGAAAGTAGAACAATACATAAGATGAACATGAACATATATTACATTTAAGGAAATTATATGATTACAACTACCATTACATCCTTTGGGGTACACGAGACGACATCAAGAAACCCTTAACTAATATCATGATGATAATGAACGAATCAAGATAATATACAACCATCCATGATAAAAAAAATATACCAATAACATTTTATTAATAGTTCAATATGAAAATTGTGGAGTATATTTCCACAGATACAGCACATCAGATAACAACTACCTCATAAGGTTTACAAAGGTGAAATAATTCATTATAGCCATTTCAGGAGTTCATTACATCACTTTAGGAGTACATACGCATCCTATCACATGGAGGAAAGGATACATCAAATATAAGAATGTTACATAATTGAACATGGTACAAAAGAATTGATGTAGAGTATTGGATCAACAACATCAACACGAACTCAGACTGGGGACCCAATGGGGAGCATAACACATTCCATCTGACCACGTGGACCCGAAAGACCACCCCCCATGCTAGGAGTTGACAAGAAAGATCCCCATTCCTCAACCAGAATAGTCAAACGAACCGATTGCAAACCAGAATCTACAACAAGGATAACAACAATATAAGATAACAACCCATAACATTGCCATCACATAGCCACAACAGAATAATGAAAATTCCAACAAAACCAAATGCCAAAATTATAGATCAACACTAAATAACCATAAGAGGTGCCAACAACAATAGGATCCAAAGCCTACAAATGAAATCACAATATCAAGCAACAATAAATATCAAGGGCACCTTTCATTAACATCAATCAAGTTGTCATGAGGCATGTGTGCGACACTAAAAGATAGAACTTGGAGGCTTCAACAAAAAACACCAAGGACCAATTACCTCAACAACATCAACAATTCAAACAACACTCCCAGAGGCAACCTAACAAGGGAAAATAAACAGGTACTGTGGGAGAGTGTCATCGCATGGCCTTACATGGATTATCTAGACAACCTATCACAAGGTTTCGCCTCCATCTATGGTTATCCTGACTGTCTATCCCAAGGCGTCGCTCCATAGGGTGACTCATGCGAGACCACTTGCCTTTCGTGAGGACAAGGCAATGATCTTACCAACCAGGTCTTCTCATCCCATCCTTAGCCTATGAAAGCGCTAACGATATGGGTGAGGCACACAATTAATCTTGTTTAATGTTTAACTACCCAAACCCCACTAGCTCATTAATTACATTATCACTTGTTTAGGAAACTCTTCCATGGGTTACCCTAACAGCCCCTTTGTGCGCTAGCCCCCATGAAGAGCCACCCTCCCCAATAGTTTTGAAACAAGACTACAACAAGGGGTGTACCAAACATAAAAGCCATAAAACAAATGCACGTGTGAGGCATGAACCATCTCGCTCAAAGCCACGTCAAATTCAACATCATGGTACAAGGTAACACCCACAAGAACTCAAAATCAGAAATAAGATCAATGAATTACAAAGGTCCTACCATGGAAAATCAATACAATTCAAGTTTCTCTGTTGCCTCTGGAAGCCTAAAATACCGAAAATCCACAAACTCCCACTGAGGGTAATTCAAACACTTCAGGTTCCCAACCATCACAAAATAAGACTACAAGAAAGTCATTGCAACAAGTCTCCTTAATCAAACTTAACACAAAAAGAAGACTCACATCGTGGAATTGCAAATTGACTATATATCTTCCATTAAGTAGTATAAATTCTTAAGAACTAGATTTTCTCAATAGCTTCCATGATAGTATAATAGTTTGACTAAGGGTCATACTCTAACATTATTCAATGTTTACCATCTAGTGATTAATCAATGCCACCTTTGTATATATATATCTTTTATCAATACAAACAGAAGATCACTTAGATAACAACTTAAGAATTAGTGAATAAGTAACCAATAAACTTTTCCAACTTAAATATATCCTTATTCATTTTATTAACTTCCAAATATTGAAAACAATCACCTAAGCAAGGTTCTCTTCAATGCTATTATTAATTAGAAAATCTTAAATATTACCCCTTGACTTCTAAAAGCACTTCAACATAATTTCATAACCTAATATACAATTCAATAAACCATCTATATGTTCATGTATCTCTTTGTTGGATTATTAAAATAATCATCAAATAAATTTAAATATACAAAAGAGTACCATAGCATTTTGCATAGTCCTAGTGTACCCTTCCTCTAAGTGAGAAACACAACACTAAGATCTATTTGTTTTTTTGCTTCTTAAAGTAAATTAATATTTCTAAATTAAACTTTACAAATTTAAATGAGAAGTAATAAACATTGATTTCTATATACTTATATTACTGTTGTTCTTGGAGATAATAGCTTGCTCTAAAATGATATCATTTTGACTTCTTTACCTATTCATTTTAACTTAATAAAATAAATTAATATTTATAGATTCAACTTTTCAATTTTAAGTAAAAAGAAATGAATATTGATTTCTTTAAATTTTCTTTTATTTATTTATTTCTTAACTACTTCTTTTCTCGGGATATTAACTTTCTTCAAATTAATATCCTTTATACTATTTAAAATAAATTTACTTCTTAAAGTAAATTAATATTTCCATATTAAACTTTTCAAATTTAAGTAAAAAGTGATAAATATTTTATTTTATTTATTTATTTCTTTACATTTTAAATTTACTATAATTGCTTTTCCCCACACTTAAACATATAATTAGATAGCCCTCTTTTTAAGCCTTTAATTCATTTTTGTTAATTTAATTGAATGCACAAGTACTTATTATTATTTATTTGGGAAATGACTTTATGGATTTCATATTTTTCTGGCATGAAGTTCGGTAGCTATGTTCCCATTCATGACTTGGACAACGAATGAGATCAAGCAGTTGTATTCTAATTTTTAAGGAAAGATTACTTATTTTCTCATCAATGTTTATATCTAGCAACTGTGAAATCTAATATCATGATTATACCCAATATCACCTTACTATGCTAATTAATTAAATCACATATAAAAATCTAATTATTGTCGATGTATGATGAGCTTTCTTAACACAATCAAGCTACATTATTTAAGAAACCATATACTAATTATTTTATAACTTAGAAATATTATAAATTATTAATAATATAAAAATAAATATATACATATTCATTCTATCCACACAACCTCCACTTTTATTTATTTATGCATTAATATTTTATATTGATCTATTACAAGATTATTTTATTTATTTTACGATATTTATTTATTTACTCATTTTAAAATAAAATAACTAAAAATAATTACTTATAAATTCTAAATCAACCAATTTCCATATCTCCCTAATTTATTTAATATACCCAAAATATCTAAAAATTAACCTGAAGAAACTTTATATCTTTTTAGGCATCTTTAAACCTACACATCTATCTTTTATTTTGTTTTGTTTCCCTTTTTTTCCCATCCACGTAGCATCTAAATTGACCTTTTTACATTTACTAAAGACTTAAGGTTTCTACCAAAGCTATAATCATGAATTTTGTTGTTGATTTGAGCAAAAGCCAAGCTGAGTTCTATGGCTGGTGAAATGGATTAAACTATCGGTGGCAAGAAAATTCAATAAATAGATTTTAACTAACTTCCTAAACTAACAGTTAGTCACCCAAATATAATGCAATTTATCGAGACATGTTTATATATTTTTGTTTCACCCAAATCAACATGTTCAAATTTCAGCAAATGGAAGGGAGTGATTAATTGCAACATAATTAAACAAAATAAACAAGAGCAAAGTAAATCTAACCTAGATTCCATAATTAATAGCTAATTGGGAATTTACATAGCTAAAATTAAAATATTATTATTTATAATTAATAAAATTAAATACTGACAATCCAAATAATATTCTTTTAATTTTACAAAACATCATTTAAAATTTTCAAATTAATCTAATATTTATTTAAATCTTAGGTAATTTTGCAAATCACCTTACTAATTAAGTTTGATGCTTAATTAAATTAATAACCATCACTAAATAATGATAACACATTAGAATCGAACAATTAGCATATTAAGATTAACGCATAAAATGAATGACATAAGACAAAATGAAACACAATGAATCACGAAATAATGAATAAATACTTACACAAATTTCCAGAATGATCGATATGGAGGGGCCCTACATGGAGCAAGTCTTTCGAAGTGTCAAATCAAAAGCACGTTTGTCAAGACACGGAGAACATCAAAATTATCCTTTTCCTAGATTTGCAATATTTGAAACAAACCACCAGAAGACTGTGAAGAAAAAACATGTCTCCTAGTCCATATATAAATAGTTCTGACAAACCAACTCACACATCGATGAGCACATCTTTCATTCTCCATCGATCCATAAGCTAAAACTTGGGATATATTATCCATTGAAGCTTATGAACACAACTACAGATCTGCACATGTATAGGATCAACACAGAAGAAATGCAGAGCACAATACCAGAGCACATACAAAACACACACTCAACACTGCCTTCATTATTTCTTAATTTTCTCAAAAGCACTTGGAAAAAGCACAACTACAACCTCATAAATATAGCTCCATGTACTCTAAACACTTCCACAGTATCTGAACTATACAAGTACCATTTGTAAACATTTTGAACTATGTTGACATCAATGAAAACATTAATGACAACACCACCAAATACATTCATACTTGCAACACTATCCACACTCAATGCAAGAGTATTAACCTTAGAGAAATCTTCAATAAGAGTAGAAGAAAATGTGAAAAGATGTAAATATTAAAATAATTATTAGCCTTACCAACCACAACAATATTTTTACTATACAATATTGGATGAATACTAAATCTGGAGTGAACTCAATAGTCTTCCTTGTACCACTATGTGTTATCTGATACATGGAAAGAAGATTATTGGCAAGTTCAGGAATAAAAAAGAACATCAATAAAATATCTAGTACTCATGTTAACATATCCAAACATCCATATAAGTATTATTTTTCATCAAGATCTTATAAGATGTAACTCATGGCTTAAATGTGAAGAATTGATCTAGTGAATAGGCCATGTGGTGGGAAGCTCTAGACTCAATAATCCAAACTATAGACTCTACAACTGTAGTCACAACAAGTGTATTGCCTTTCATCTTATCAAATCTATTAGAAAAACTGAATGTTCTTGATTGTGTGGATGATGATGATGATGATGATGATGGTGGTGGTGGTGGTGTAGAAGAAGAGGTGAACTAGAAGACTTGGAAGAGAATGAAATATTATTCTCTTAAATGAGTTGCCTCATCTCTTCTAACTATTTATTATAAAAAAATTGTTCACTATGCCCTTGTTTCTTGAAATATGCACATGGGTCTCTCCTTCTTTGGTTTATCATGTTTAGAAGAGGTGGTAAGATCACTAGATTTTGTCTTAGTCTTATATTTCTTCTTTCCTTTTTCTTTAGGTTGTTGAGATAACAATGCATGATATTTTGGGAAGAGCATCTAACTAGATAAGATTGACTTACTCTCTAGTCAAACATTCATAAAATGTCTCAAAAGAAGGCATGTTAAATGAGTCATCTAAGGCATCCATGATGGAATAAAAGGTAAAATCAAAGAGTGTAAATGACCCCTTTAACTTAAACAAAATCAAGAAGAAACTTTCCTTACCATATTTATCTTTCCCACAACTAGCTAATTGTGATCGCAAAGATTTTAATTTTACCATATAATCTTTAATATTGGGAAATGTATCAAGAGAAAGAGATACAAATTTTATCTCTAATTGCAAAACACAAAATTCACTAATAGTACCAAACAAATATTTATTTTTTTCCCATACTTGATTTGGTGTAGTATATTCCTCAATATGAAACAACAGGTTATTAGAAACATGCAATGTAATTAAGTCCATTTGCCTCATCACATTTATTCATGTGAGAAAATATCTCATACTTCTTAGTAAATTCAGGTTGATCATCACCCAAGGTAGACCAAAAAACCTTGGAAAGAAGTAACCTTTACATTTTTTTATTCATGTGTGATAGTTATGAGGAGTGAGAGACATAAGAGCCAAGGGAGATAAATAAACAATATACTGCAAAAATATGCCATGAAACCTCTCAAATCTAAATCAATACTAAAAATGAATCCCCCCCAGAAGACATAACCTCTCTAGGTGTCAATATGTCTAAGTAATCAATTAAAATGTGATATTTGAAAAAAATGAATAAAATTTACTTGGGGTTAAATCTAGAAAATTTGTATGAATGAAGCATAATATCTCTTGAATACCTTTCCAATGCCACAAAAATCATGCAAATCAAAGATCTAGGAACAAATTTATGAGCTCAAAGGTCCAAATGGGATATTTTACTTCAATAATAAATAAAATACACTGGCATTAAAGTATGATAATGATACCTACACCGTTGGAAATTACACATAACCAAATTTCCAATGATATCTTGTTTGTGAAAATCTAATTCCTAGATCAAAAGATATGGTAGAAAAAACTACCCTATTAGGGAATCAAGAGCTAAAATTAGGACCCTTAGGGGCTAGTTGATTGTTCCTCACATCCCAATGCTCACCACTAGGTTTTTAAAAAACCCCACCACTAACACAGTGGTAGGTGGTTGGTGAGATGATGGAGTTCTTGGTGGTGAGTTCCCATCTCACTCAAATTTAAGCCTTGTGTGTTTGTTGCAAGATTTCCTACTAGGATCGCGCTTTGGAGGTTGAAGTGCTATATCAGTGTAGAAAATTAAAAATATATATTTTTAATTAAAAATTAAAAAAATCATCACAGACAATGTTGATGCTAGTCAGATGTAGGAATTGTACTGCAATCTGCACATAGGGAATATTCTACTTGAATATTCTTCCAACAATACTCTTGAATCTGCTAGTGATTATAGACTTGTATGAATCATAAAGATGGTACAAATCCATATAATTGTACGAACTTTATAAACAATAAAATAATTTTTTTTGAACCTTAGAAAAATGGCCAAAAATTTCCAATCACCAAAATATCAAGTATTTTATATCAAATAGGGGTTTTGGGCCTTTTGGACTCATTGGTGAGGTTTTTTTGTCTTAAAGTGTACCTCACAAAAGCTCACACCCAAATCACCTTCAACTCTAAGGAGTTTGTATATCTAGATCTATGATACCATGTAGGAGTTCATAATAAAAGCCAAGGAGCTGATAATGATCTACCACAGTCTAGGATCACCTACAAAACAAAAGAAAAACCTTCCACAAGAGAGTTTTTCAAGAGAATTTCATGTTTGATTATGAATAAAACTTGATACAAGAGGCCTTGCTTATATATGCAAGGTGAGAGATAAAATTAGACAATATCATGACAATTGTCTTAATCCTATGACATGAGACAAATAAAAATAAGATAAGATAAGATCACATGAAAAATAAGACTTCTAGAAAGATTCCTATACTCCTAAGTAAACTTAACATGTGAATAAGATCTACTGGGTGAACTATTTAGTTAAAACACCATATTCACACAAACATTTACATCATGTGGATCAATAGGAACCTTTGATATATGGGTATAGGGAAAAAGTGACCACAAAATCTTCTAGAAATAGTCATATAAAATGACATTAATATTTGGGATTTACACTTTCTAGACATTATTATACATAAAGGAATGACTAACACATGAGTTTCACCTTTGAATCTATGCAAACCTGCATAAAGAATGATATTCAAGTGCCAACAGTTCTATAGTTGCAAGTCCATATCAATTCATTAATTATGTTCAATGGTATTTTATCCCCCATTGCTAGAAAATCATGTGCAAATATGTGCTCAAATGATGAATAGTGTTATTTGGGTAGAAAAAACCTTTTCTAGAAATTACTATATCACATCCAATCATAAAATGGCCTTCTACATGTGTAGGGAGGTAGGTGGGAACTAAAATGAAAAATTATATGTGTTTTGAATTGTTTAGGATCAAAGTTAAGAGATGAAACATACTTGGTGCCACTTAAAAAGTAAGCCCACATCTCAAACATTGACAATAAATACAAAGGAAGTTATTAGTCAGAAAGTAGGACAGTGAAGACATCGATGGACAAAACATACCATATCTTGGTAGAAAAAACTTGTGGAGCATTCTATTATAAAGATATTATCTATACTAGGGGTATCATAGATGGGTCATGTCCCATCCCATAAATATATGCATAAAAGAAGATATGAATGACAAAATGTAAGAGAGATATATCGTGTGGTGAATTGTGTAATGTGAGTAAATGAATAATAAAACCACAAAATCAATGAAACGTATTATATTAGAGAATTGAAATCACAAACTAATCTAATTAAAACACAAAAAACTCCCTAAAATCATTCAATTGTTTCCTATCTTCAGGGATTCATTAAATAATGTTGGCTCTCATATTTGTGTGTTGGTGTTTTTTAAAACCAAAACGGATTCCTCAAAGCTTCTATGAATTTGTCATGTACAATGATGAAAGCCTAGGAAACAATTGGCCAACTTAACAAGAAAAATAAATAATGCTTACTCTCCTACACTTTGGTCTCTGCAAGAACCGGGAGGGTGATCCCACAATGTGTCTCTTACAAATAACTAAACAACTTCAAATACATATTGTAAAACAACAGATAAGTTCCCCATTAACATTGAATAGATGAAATCCTTCAAGAAATTGGCAATTCCTTCAAAGATCCAACTCCTATCAGTAGAGAACTTCAAACATAACAAAGATAGGTCGATATGAGGATTATTATGAATAAATTTTCTAAAATCGAACACAAAAGATGTGAGAAATACAACCACTATTTCAGTATCAGTGCCAAATCCTAAAGCACGGAGTCAAATGAGAATAAATTGAACTATGAGGAAAATTGCATCTTAATCAGTTAAGATCTATATGAATTGGATTACAATTCACGTATCTGCACCAAAAATCTATTACTAATTATAAATCTAGCAACCAACTTGCATGAACTCACACAATAACTAAAGCATTTAACTGGTCCTTTGGACCAAAGCCACAATTAAGGTATATTTCATAGTAAAGAAGAATGAAAATCAACGAAACCAGTCTTTGAACAATATTTCATTAATAACTCATGCAAAGTATCACAATTGGAGATAAAATAGACTAAACAATTGTCATATTCGACACAAACATGCTTGAGAACCCCATAATTGACAAAATTATCCTATTTGACTCTAAACCTTAAAATATGGACTCAATGTTCATACTCTCTGTATTACAAATTTTTCACTCTCAAATCTTGGATTCAACAAAAGACCTTGTACATCGGCCCTGAATTCCCTTTTATAGAATAAGAGAGAAAAACAAGCTTCAGAACGGAGTGTACACATGTCCACATTTGATTGGACCGTAATTCTCTTCTACAGTTATATTTGCATTTTGCAATTGGAGGGAATGCATATAAGACAAAATTTATTTCAATTACCGCAGGGAAGAGAAACCGCCTTCTAAAAGGCAACCTAGAGGAAGGAAAAGCATCTTTAACCATTACAACATTCCATCCACCTCAACAGAAATCCACATCAACCACCTGCACATTGATCTGAGAGAATATGTGTGTACTCAATTGTAACTTATGAGGCCAGACCTGTATTATACTTGACCAAGTCATATTGTCCACCACAATGCTCATATTCCAAACTCATTAGTGAATACCATCTTCCACAATTCAAATTCTGCTTCAGATGGCCACTTGAAAGCAATAACTTGATTAATCTTATCTCTATATGGTGCATATTTCACCATCACTAAAGTAGCCTCCTTATCAAAATCTTCCAAGAAACTAATAACAAAAGATAGTTTCTCAAGTGTATCATTCAGCATATCGATATCAACATTCATGCATATCTCATTTGTCTGGGCCATCACGATATTGTTCATTTGATCCTTCCAGGCTTGCAAAGGCTTTACCTCATCATAGTCATGTTGGAATTCTGGTAATGGTGTATGGTCTACTCCATCATATTTGGCCTTCAGTTCCTTGATCTTCATTTCCATAGGAGAAACATATCCCTGGAACTTCTGCTCCAAAATTTCATTAACAAATTGATAATTTGGCATAACCTTGGGATATTTATCCTTCTGATGCTTTGCTCCTACTGCCTTTATTTTAATAAAGGAATCATCTATCATGAATTCCATGCAGGTTTCCATCCTTAGAACATCAGTATTGGTTATCCCTCTTATTTCAGATTTTCCTAGCCTTAGAGAAACTTCTCTAGAAATTGATGCAACACCTTGTGGAAAAGATGGCATTCCTTGTTGTATATCATCAAGGGTCACCATAATTTCTTCATCATCTGAATCAGGATATTCAACCACTTTTTCCTTTTCAACCCTCTACCTCTTGGGTGATGGTGGTTGTGTTAGAGAATGAGCTCTCGTGGGAGAGTCCAAATCAATAGTATTATGCAACAATTGCCCTGAAGATGATGGCACTAATTTCTTATGAGACATTGCCCCAGGCTCTTTTGAAATAACAAAAGGTGGCATGGTTTTCTTTTCAGGCACTGTTCCCTTCTTCCTAGAATATACCCTAACCTTTTGTGGAGGCTGGTAAGAAGGTCGTTCCTCCAATCTTACCTAAGGATATTCCTCAACAACTTGTGACTTTCCCTTGTCTTCAACAACCTGTTCAGACTTTAAGACCCCCACCATGCTCTCAAAATTGTCAATAGCATATATGGCCCTATTCAACTCACCGTTGATATTTTGCATGGGATTGTATGCAGGGTTATTTTATATCTTCTTCTTCATCATCTTAGTAAAAGCTAGATATTTTTATTTTTGTTTCCTCCCGCACCTATAAATCGATGATGTTTCTAATAATATCCTAAGGAAAGTAGAAGTTGTGAATGAATACACCTATTTTGCGCTTTTCTTTCATTTGAGAAATGAAACCCTCGGGATCGTGGTTCCTTCAGTGTATAGTTTTCAACCCATTAGGCTTAAGCAATGCCTACAAATATTTCCATCCTCCTTTTTCCATGATAAAGTTAACAAATGTTGTGTACTGAAGAAAGAAATATCCTTTCTTATGCTCTGTTGGCAAGTATGTGTATTCAACACATCCCAACTGTCTCATGATTTATAAAAATCCAATTCTTAGGGGCACATCCCTTGGCAAAGCAAACGGGTAGATATTAGTGACATATACTTTGACAATGGTTGTATTATAATATGGGATTATGTCTACCCGATTGTGTGTCAAATTTAATTTAGGCCTCCTCTCCATTGGCCTCAAGAAATCATGAGTCTCCTTTGGAATTCTAGGTGGATCATAGACCAAAGATCTTCTCAATTTTGACCCCAAAACATTATGGAACACCACATAATTAGACTCACAATCATGCATATCTAGAACTCTGGTCTAGTACTAGACAGGCATGTCAATATCATCCTCCTTTTTCAATTCCATATTTTTCCCGAAGAATTTCTCTCCCTTGTATAGAAACATGTGCATCGATAGAGAATTCCACTTAAAACCAACCAAGGTTTTTCTTTCTTTAAGAGCCACCAGACACATGCATTTTATCAGCTAGACAAGTAGTGAAATCATACACCACATTGAAACCTAGATGCTGAAGGTTCACAACCATGTACATGAGGTTAGTAGGCAAGGTAGTCTTTATACAAATACCGAGGACCTAAGACAAGGAGCAAACAGTCTTCCTGAAATAATTGCAAAAGTAGTTTATAAGAAAAGGCTCTGGCTCGTTTTTGCCAATGACTATCTTCTTCTTATTCTTTCCAGTTCCTGTGGTTGCCAAATGAGGTTGTAACAGAGAAGTCCTAAATAAACCCTTAGTATTTTTGTACTCTTCTCTGAATGCCTGACGGTCAATGGTCACCATATCCTTATTCCATTCATGCAAATCAAAAATTTCTGCAATCTCCTCCTTGGTTATTTTAACCATTTCCACACCAGAAAATGTCCTAACAACTATAGCTATGATGAAAGAAATTGAAAAAGAGAGAACCAAGAAGGCTATGATCCTTCATTCCACAAGGCTAACTGAGGTAGGGGAAATTATTGCATAACGTGCAATACCAGTAGTGGATAGAGATATGGGAGATATGCAGGTCATTGATTACCAATTAGGCATTGTCAATTTGGGAAGGCCTGCAAGAAATCAGCAGATGAACCTGATTGATGTTGTAGCATCATCCACCAAGTCAAGGATGATAAAGGACAAACAAAGAAAGGATGAGCTCAAAGCTCAATTGGATCAGCTACGTACCTTTTTGAAGGATGTTTCTACTCCTAGATCACAACAAATTGTTTCCTTAGAAACACCAGTTTTGCTCAGCAAAAGAGAGGTGGATGATCTGGTGCAAGTAAAGAATAAGGTTGGGATGATAGACAGATGGATGGATAAGCTTAAATAGGAGGTAGGTGAGGTGCTAGGAAGCAGTTTTGAAATCCATGAGGAAGCATTAGAGTTAATAGAGGAAATGAAGCACTATACTGAAACATTGGAACAACAGGAGGAAGAATATAGGGGATATGTCCAGAAGATAAAAGATATCAATAAATTGCCAAGGTCCACTCTTCTTGAGCAGTCAATCCTTGAGGAAGACAATGTAGATTTCTTGGAAAAGGCCTCTAGTATAATCTGGCTCAGATCTGATTTTATATATAAGCATAGGAATGAAGTTCAGGATGCTAGTAAGGATTTGAATGCACAACTTGATGAACTAGAAGCTGTTGTAGCTATTCTAGTTAAGGTTGATATACCAATTAAGGAGGGTTTTCCTCTAAGTCAGTTAAAAGAGAAATGGGATAGTAGATTTCAAGAGGTTATGCAAAAGGAAGATAATGGAGAAGATCTACTATTAGATAGATTGATGGATATCAAGGAAGAAGTAAAGACTGCCAGAAGGGAATTGACAAAATTGAGGGACATGAAAGAGTTTGCTACTACGGAGTTGAAGAGAATCAAATTCGAGGACAGTTGGATTGATGGGCCGGATATGCATATTCTTCAACATGTTTTCTCCGGTTATGATGAATATACTTTGGAGCAAAATACGCAAGGATGAGTGGCAGTCTTTTGGGCGCATGAATTTTCCCCTTTTCTTTTATTCTCTCTTGTTTTATAAGATGATCAACGTTGGAATTGGAGATCAACCGGTTTGAGTTTCCAAGAAAATTTCAGTTCCTAAAATTGTGGATCTCAATTTTGATGGAGAGGATTTTATGCTTTCTACGTCTATATATACTTTTGGGGGTACCATATTGTAAGGGTCGACTGATGAGAATAGAATCAACCACCTGATAGTAGGAGATAGGAATTTCATAGCTTTGAAAGGATACTTTGTTGTTTTAGTTACAGTTGAATTTAAATACACTTTTTATACAATATCATGTTGGAATTGAGTTTACTAGATGAGGTTAATGGATCATAATCTGTCTGTATGCCAGTGAGTTTGTTGAAGCATAAGTGTTTCTTATTTGATGAGAATCAATAGAAGGAACTAGATTTCAAAGATTATTTCATTAAATTGTCTATGGATGGAATTGTTGAAAGTCTGTTGATCTATGATTTTACCAACAAATGAGAGTTTGTTCTTTTTCTTTTAAATCATAAAAATTATTGTGATGTGTGATTGTGATGGTTAAATTAAGCATCGTAGATGCATGCAATTGTATGGATTCTTCTGTAAATTGCATCATGTTATGGTTTTTCTTGATCTATTGAAGGAACATTCGTTTTTGAAAGTATATGTCTGGATATTAGATAATTTTATTCATGTTTCATTGATTTATGCCTTGATCTATCTTTTTCTATTTATTTAAACCCCCTTTTCATTAATTATAGATTGATGAATCCATTGTTGCTTGCATTCCTTATTACCAGCAAAGGCCTCTTGAACATTACAGTTGCATGGACCAATTGAGTGACACCAAACAATTGAGAACCAACTACCAGGACTTTGGGAGTTAGGCTATTATATGTTATCTTTTTTTTTTCAGGAGAAATAGAGTAGAAATATTTTGTTTAACGTTGTTTGTGTCATTTTCGCCATCAACAGATCTGGCACTAGAAGGAGGGCCTTGAAGGAACAAGCTGGCTTGGATTGGGTCATTCTCACTAGAAAAGTACAGGAGGATTCTCAAATCTTCTACTGACCCTGAACCATTACTAGAACTCCAAACCCCGGTTAGACCTAGACCCCATGCTCCTAGAATTTTGATCCCACCGTTGCCACCACCGCTTACTCCACCTGGATTTCAACCAAGTCCACGTACACCACCCCCAGTCCAATCATCACCACCATTGGTTAGGCCAGTGTCACCACTAGTTCGACCTATATCACCACCACTTGCTCAACCAATCCTACCCATGGCTTACTTTGTGAATAACCCCTCTCTGCTAGGGACTATTCCAGGGGGAATCCATGATCTACCGAAGAATCCAGAAAGGTTTTGTCCCAAGTACATGCATGGGGAATCAAGAAGTGTTGAGGAGCATATACAAGCGTTCAAGGATGCTTGTACTCGTGCTCAAGTGGCTCATCAGGATGTGGTATGTAGATTGTTTTCTTATTGTTTAGGGGACATGGCATATAACTGGTGTTTAAATCTGCCCCGGGCATCTATTCTGGGATGAATAGATTTAGAAAACACATTCATTAATCAATTCTGGGTCTACGTAGACCCTGCCATCCTGTATCACCAGTTTGCCACCATAAGAAAAGAACATCATGAGCCATTGCCTTTATTTAACACTAGATTCCAAAGGATGTTTCACAGGCTACAAGATCCTTACTTAGTGGCTGAGAATATTTCCATTCAGGCATATTTAAGAGTTGTTGATCCCTTGATTGGTCTATTCTTGCAAAGAACTTATGGGGCCAATGAAATTGACTCTTTGTCTAAAGTGTATCATCTAGCCATCAAATTGCAACAACAAATGAGTCTGCAATCAGGAGGTTTAGGAGCAACTCTTCCTCCCATGGGTTATCAGATGCCTAACCCACCATTGTACAACACTGTCCCAGGGAAGTCTTACTCCCAATATGGACCTGTGTCTGAATTGCAAACCCCACCTACCATGCCCTTTTTTGGAAATGTATGCAAGATTCTTCCCAACAAGCTCAGAATCAACAACAGTAAGTGGGAGGATCAACACATGTTCATTCCCCATCCATAGTGCAAAATGTGCAAAATGAACAAACTGTTCAACTGACCAATGAGGTAGAAACTCTAAAAAAGACTCTATCTCAAATGTCTAATGACATGGCACAGCTTAGGTATAACCCTCCCCACAACCAAAACCATAATTATCAGAACCAGGGAGGTTACAACAACCAAGGGAATTACTCCAATTAGAATGTGAATCTAAACACCAACCAAAACTTCCAGAATCAAAACTCCTCTAATAAGAATTACCAAAATTAGAATAGAGGATATAACCAGAGGTCCAACAACAACAATAGGCAGTGGAATACAAGATCTAACAATGGGGGAGTTTCCCATAATTATCAGATAGGTGAGGATAGATCACATACTGCTAATGTGGTTGACCTTAATTTCATGACTAATTAGTGCAGCTACACGATACTGCAACACATTTTGAGGTTAATTGCCCATAAATGGAGAAAATGGTAAAGATTGCACAAACTGATTCCCATCCTCCAGCAGGAAATTCCAATCACGATAATGGGCCAGTAAGTACTGCTATGACTTTTGAGACTATTGAAGAGAAATACCAATTTCCCATGCAAGGAGATAATGAGCCAAAGGAGGATGTGTATGATGCCCAAGCCTTCCAGTCCAAATGTGGTCACTTCCCGAGAAATCAGAATAAGGGCCCATTTACTACATCTGCACCCCCAAACAACATGGTCCCATCTAACCAAAATGTA
Source organism: Sequoiadendron giganteum (assembly GCA_007115665.2). Taxonomy (NCBI): domain Eukaryota; kingdom Viridiplantae; phylum Streptophyta; class Pinopsida; order Cupressales; family Cupressaceae; genus Sequoiadendron; species Sequoiadendron giganteum. The sequence goes on along the minus strand of CM021107.1, from coordinate 358,509,286 downwards.
GCTAATAAACCACCACTACCAAAGGGACCTTCTGACGCTCAAAATAGAAGGAATCCGCCTCCTTTTTCTAAATATCAAGTGATGAATGATTCAAAATTTGATTTTATTGCAGAATTGTAGAGACAGAAGACATCATTATCATTCTTTGACATTATGAAGTGGTGCTCGACTCAACGTGAAGTGGTATTGAAGGCCCTGGAGGAGGCAGACCGCTTAAAAGGAAAACGTAAAGTGACTCCAGTGAAGGAGACAAATGCAACCATCTATAAAGGTAACTCCAGTACCCCACCTTTTCTTTTAAGTTTAAGAATTTTTGGAAAGAATTTGCATAACTGTTTATTGGACTCTGGAGCATCGGGTAATGTTATGCCCTTTTCAATATGTAAGAAGTAAGGATTACATCATATCCCGACCAATAAGAAAGTAATCTAGTTGGACAAAACTGAGGTCAATGTTGTAGGAGAACTAAATAACATGCATGTACAAGTTGGATTGGATCCAAGGATCCAAACCTACATAGATATCCAAGTGGCTGACATATCAGAGATGTATGGTATGCTCCTAAGTTGGGAGCTAATGAAAAATATTGGGGGATATTTTTCCTTGGATTTCTCTCACATGTGGCTACACTGGAAGGGGGTAGCAATGCAGAAAAGGATTGAGAGTGAACCAAGGCTCAAGCATATGATTACAAAATATGATGCTCCAAATGAAATAGCATATTTTGAGACTGAGATAGGAGTTTACAAGCGAGAGTAAGTCCTGACCTTCTCTGTACTCAATCCTGATGATACATTACCCCTAGAACACAGTGACCCAATGATCTGCATCAACCGGCAAGTTCTAATAAGGAAATTGCAACAAGATAGGCTGGTATTAGGAGAAGAAACTGATTTGAGCAGTTTGTTGCTTCCTAATTGGTGTAGGATTCATTATCACAATCATTCGGAGTTAACATGCCTACCATGCCTAGATATCTTAAATCATATAAGCCAGCCTCAACAAATATGTCAAGAAAAACCCAAACACCCATCAGTGAGTTTTCTTTTAAAGTTAAGGATGCTACCATCCTCACTAGGACTAGCCTTTCTCAAGAGGAACATTCCTCATGGTTTGATCAGGCTCAGGTTCCATTCTACAACATTCAAGAAGAAATTGAGGTGTCTCAGTTCTTTTCCAATACACTTGCCCTAGATACTCTACCAATGCCCAAGGTATTAATAAAAAATGAATTAGATTGCAATCTGATCCAAGAAGTTGTCCAAGAAGTAATTCTTGAGCAAGCTGTGAATATAGAAAAGTCTTCACGTGAGCCTTGCTCCAAGTCAATTTCTGGTGACCAACAAAAATTTGAGCCGCCACATATCCCAAGTAAGTCATCCCCTATCATCCCTAAAAAAAAGAACTCCTAGCTAAAGACCAATTGCGGAGTCTTAAATTTGATGGCTCCAAATCGAAGGGCATGAAGTGGAGCAGGGATTGAACTAACCAACCCGAAAGGGAAAACTTACTTTGCGTTTTACAGGTTGTAGTTTGACTGCACAAACAATGTGGCTGAGTATGAAGCACTCGCTTGCGGACTTATGTTCGCTCATCAGAAGAAGGTCACTGCTCTCATGGTCATGGGGATTCCGAAGTGATCGTAAAACAGGTACGTAGCTAGTATACATGTCATAACAAAATATTGGCTGCGTACAGAAACAAAGTTTGGAACTTAATTGAAGACTTTGATGCTTTTGGGATTACTCTGATCCCTAGAGAAGCTAATAAAATTGCAGATGCCCTTGTCGTTGCTGCTAGCACCTTGGAACCCATGCAAGACTCTAATCTAAAGAGATTTTCAGTTGAATTAATTTTAGTCCCAGCTGTCCCTGATAATGTCCGAAATTTTCAGGTATTCGATGACGATCAACATATATTGGCCTTTCTAGCAAGTTCAGATGTCTTCAAAGGATAAATAATAGATGAATCGGAAAGAGATCAGGGAGATTGGGATCCTGAGAAGGATGATGAATAAGGGATATTGGATTTGAAAAGTATTAGTATTCCAAAAGGGATGGTAGCTTTGGAGAGAATATGTGATTTTGACCCATGGGCTTGTCAAAGGGTACCCACAGAGAGTGATGGAGGAAAATATGAATCTCTCAATTTGATTCACTCAGGCCCTAAAAGGAATGTCCTTATAGGAAAGACTTGTCCTCAAGAAATTAAGGACAAGATAGTCAAAGTTTTGGAGCAAAATATTGCAGCCATTGCTTGGAGATATGATGGCCTAAAAACCTTTGACACTTTGGTGATCACACATAGCATACCTCTCAAGCCAGAAGCCAAGCCCTTCCGTAAAAAACAATGCCCGATCAATGCTTTGATTGAGCCCCTGATCCAGAAGGAGGTACAAAAGATCCTATCTGCAAGAATAATCTTTCTTGTTAGACATTCTACATGCGTAGCATATTTAGTTCCTGTACGCAAGAAAAACGGTGAAATCGGACTATGTGTTGATTTCAGGAATCTAAATAAAGCCTCTCAGAAAGATAATTATCCACTGCCTTCTCTTGATGAAGTGCTACAAAAGGTTAATGGGTCCTAGATGATGTCATTCTTAGATGGTTATTCTAGGTACAATCAGGTCCTTGTCAGTCATGAGGATAGAATGAAGGCCGCTTTCACCGCCAAATGGGGCACATTTTCCTATCGAAGGATTTCGTTCGGTCTTATCAACGTGGGAGCAACCTTTCAACGGGCAATGGACGTAGCCTTCAAAGATTTGATAGGAAAGTGTATAATTATTTATGTGGATGTTTTATCCATCTTCTCCAAGAATCAGGAAGACCATGCTGCGTATTTGGAAAAAGTTCTCAAGAAATGTATAAGCTATGGTGTCTCCCTCAATCCAAAAAAAAGTGTGTTTGGAGTATCTGAAGGTAAACTCTTAGGTCACATCATATCAGAAGAAGGGATATCCATAGACCCTGATCAAGTGGAGGCTATCTTGAAATTGACAAGGCTAGGCAACAAGAAAGAAATGGGATCCTTCTTCGGAAGGATTAATTTTGTTAAAAAATTTATGACAAGGTTTGCGGAGATCGTCAAACCTCTTAATGAGATGATGAAGAAAGAGGCGAAAATTGAGTGGAGCAATGAGGCTAAATTTGTTTTCTCGCAGATCAAACAATCAATATTTGAGGAACCTGTGTTGACTAGCCCAGATTATCGAAAGCCTTTTTATATCTATTCTTTTGCATTTGACCATTCATGTGCAACTGTGTTAACACAACGAAGAGGAGAGGGAGAGGAAAGACCTATTGCCTTCATGAGCTCTCCATTTAAGAATGTAAAGGTTAGATACCTGCCCCTGGAGAAACAAGCCTTTGCATTGGTTCGAGTGGTAAAGAAGTTCAAGCATTACATTCTTCGAAGTCAAGTAATGGCCATAGTTTCGGATCCAGCTGTGAAGTCTCTCCTGATGCAAAGTGAATTGGGAGAGTAAAGAGGAAAGTGGATGGATATTCTGCAAGAGTTTGACTTAGAGATTCATCCAATGAAACTCGTCTAAGGGCAAGGTTTATCAAAGGCGATGGCAGATGTGGACAAGAATATCACCTATTAGTAGTATACTGTCCAGTCATTTACTAAGGATCCCTGGTACACAGACTTGATCTTTTTCCTCCTCAATAACAGATGTCCAGAAGGAATGAATGCTACTTAGAGGAGAGCATTGAGGATGAAGAGTGCTCACTACATGCTTAAAGGGGGATCCATCTACAAAAATAATTTTCAAGGGATTTACCTACGCTGTTTGGATTAGCAAGAAGCTAAACATGTCATTTCTAAGTTTCATGGAAGACATGGAACAAGACATGGGTTTGCGGATGCTTTGGCTCATCAGCTTCTTAGATCGGGATATTATTGGCCTTATGTATTTCAAGATGCACACACCAACATGTCAGAACGTGTCATGTATGTCAAACTTCTACACCCAAGGAAAGAAATTCGGCAATGCCTTTGCAACCAGTGCATGAGGTAAGGCCGTTTGCTCAATGGGCACTGGACTTTGTAAGTGTCATTAATCCCAATTCTTCTGCAGGTCACAAGTTCATCTTGACTGCAACTGACTACTGTACACATTGGACCAAGGCCTAGCCCTGCAAAAACAACACCACAGAGGTGGTTATCAAATTTTTGACTGAGAACATCACCACTAGGTTTGGAGTTCCATTTGCCCTAGTATGTGATAATGGCCTACTTTTTCTTCAGCTGAATTCATTCAATGGGGTTATGAACATAAAATTATTTTGAAGTATTCATCCGATTACTACCCTCAGGGAAATGGAGTGGCTGAGTCCACTAATAAAAACCTGTTGGAAGTAATAAGAAAGTTGTTAGAAAACAATCATAGGGACTGACACACCCAGTTGAGATTTTCCCTATGGGCAGATCAAACCCGAATCAAAGCAACTCTAGGAAATTCGCCTTTTAAGTTAGTCTATGGCCAAGACCCAGTCTTCCCAATCCATTTACAAATACCTATTCTTAAGTTTATGGAGGAATTTTATACCAAGGATGATAGGATTGAGTTCAGATTACTTAATTTGCTTAACATGGAGGAACAAAGAGATGCTGCTTTGCAACAATTCTCTAAGCATTAGGTTGTCGTCAAACGCTGGTTTGACAAAAGGGCCAAGGTAAAAGCCTTTAGGATATCAGATCTTGTACTACTATGGGATAAAGCTAGAGAGAAGAAGGGAGATCACCAGAAGTTTGATAGACTCTGGTTAGTTCCGTATCAAGTGGCTGAGATACTAGGCGAGAATGTTTTTTGTTTAAGTACCTTAACAGGAAAGCCTGTTCCATTGCCAATTAATGGTCAGTTTCTCAAACACTATTTTGGTTCATGAAAGGTCTGATGTTTTAAAAGAATGTATTATACTATATCATATGTAATTAAATTTTTGTTTGTTTTCTTTGTTCTTTTGTTTGTCTTTGTTTGTTTTGTTTTGTCTTGTTTTGTTGGGGATCTTCATTTTTGTCCATCTCAGAATAGGGGGTCGTTATTCAAAGAATGCTACAAGCACTAGGAGAGAAATTGGTTTAGGTATTTTCATCTACATCTTTGAAAAGGATTTCGTTCTGAAACTCATGTTTTATGACCATTATAATGTTGGTTTGAAAAGTTATTAGGGGTAGAAGATACATTGTGAATATCTTATGAATTATGATAAAAAATCTGTCACCAAAATAGATAACATCTGCCTAAGTAAATACCTATTTGCTTTAGGGTGGCTTTACCTTTTGATTCAAGTGAAAAATCCGATTCCAAGACTGTCATGAAATCCATTGTAGTTCTCAGCCCACATTTCAGACCAATTGTATCTGAGTATTGAGGAAAGTTCATAAAAGATTTCTACAAGTGAAGCTTAAATAAAAAAAAAAGGAGAAAAGAAAGAAAGAAAAGGCAAACTCAATATCAAATGGGTGAATCAAGTATCTCTATCGGGGCTATGGAAGCCTGTTTGGCAGTAGAGCAATGCTTTGAGAGAACTAGAGGTATCTTCATCGGGGCTATGGACGTCTGTCTAGCAACGGAGCAATACCCAGGATTTCATTGCATGATAGTTAAAGGACTCAACCTATGTAGCTTGAATCTCAGGTATAGTTGTTCAAGAGTAGAAAAAGTTATCTATAGAGAATGATGCACAATATACGCACACACTCAGATTCAGAAATATTCATGAGCACATACATCTGAGATTCCAGCTCAATCTTATCCTATATATCTGATCTTATTCAAGTTAGCATGCTTCATAAGCCAAGTGGTTTTGGGGTGACTGAATTTTTTTGGGTATCTTGAAAATGGGTAAACCATTTTCCCAGCCGAGTCGCATTTATTATGCCTTGCATAACCACCCCACCTTTTGCCTTGGTCAAAATGGGTCCCCCTTTTTTGTTTTTGTTCTTGGTTGTTTTTCAAACAAAGTTTGGAGTTATTCTTTTTCCAACACTTTGTTTTTTTTCTTTTGTTTGTTCTGTCGGAACCAGAATCGGAACTAAATCGGGTTTTGAAACTTGTTTCAAATATTTCATTCCGATCCCCCTTCCGATGGTTTTTTTTTTGTAGTCTTTTAGTTTGTCTTTGTCGGAGCCGGAGCCGGAGTGGAAGTTAAGTCTGAAGTCATTCAGGGTTTCGAAATAAAGGTTCATTCCGCCTTCGCTTCCGCCTTTTGGTCTGTTCGTTTAGACTTAGGATTTTGTGTTGGGTTTTCTCGTTTCGGTCTTTGTGTTTTTATTTTGTCTTTTGTTTCGCTTTCTTCTTTGTTGGCGGAATCGGAGCTGAAACGGGAACCAGATTCAAAAATTGGACAAAGTTTCTAAATCAATTCTCATTCTGCCTCCGCTCCTGGCGTTTTGTTGTTTGACTTTACTGAAGTTGTACAACAGTAATGTGCCAGTTCCCTCTGTAGTTATGACTCTGATCTACCGCATTTATGGCATTGATTACAGGTGCCATGCACGTATGAAGCTGCAGTTTTAACCTTAATTAAGGATTAGTTGATGTTATCAGCATTGTTTAAAAGATTAAGGGCGAACCAGAGCTGTAGTGGAGCATTTGGGTGTGTGATTTGATCGAAAGGGAGATAATTACGTGGGAAATCACATCAGAGGGCTAACCTATTTATTTGTGTTTGGAGGTAGGGTTTTTGTTCTTCTCTTTTGTTTGTTTCGCGTGTCATTTTGTTCGGTCATTGGTTTCTCATGAATTTGTGTTTCTCGGTTTTCTTTCGAGTTCATGATTGTTTGGTTCGGGTTCTCTTTTGTTTTGTTTTCTTGTTTTCGTTTTGTTTTTCTTTTAGTGTTGGGATTTCTAGTTTTGTTTGTTTTTGTCACAGTCATTTTCATGTTTTAGTCGTGATCGTACTGTGATGCCCTGAGTTTTTGAGGACATAAATTAGTGCTACTTTACGCTTGTAGGGTTTGCTGACTTATGGTTTTACTTAGGTGTTCTGTTATTAGTTGATCTGATTAGTTTGAACGGGGTTAAATTTGTGCCCTAATTGTTTGAAGTTGAGGGTTTGTAAATTAGGGTTTTTGGCGCGTTCCTGTTTAAATTGAAGATGATGCCCTAATTATTACAGTTTCTCTTGGTCATATGGGGATGATCTCGTATAGATTATTTTTAAGCCCCTTCGTTTTGATATGACCTTGTCTTTAGATTATGATGTTATTCGTCATCCTGTTAAAATTAATTGTGACGTCATGATTATTTTGAGTGGAATTAGGATCGGAATCGATTTCGATCTTGAACCTTGTTTTGAAATAAGTATCGATCACTGTTTTCATTCCAGCTCCAACTCCGCTTGCAGTAAGAAATAGGCTTTCAAAATATTGATAACTCAGCCGAAACCGAAACCGGAACTGTAACCGAACATAGAATTGAAAATTCTTCATGGAACCAAACCGGTTCTCATTCCGATACTAATTCTGGTTACCATCCCATCTCCGACTCCGGTCCTGGCATATTATTATTACAAGCTCAATGCCTATTTTGGTCCTGATCTCGACAGTGTTTTTAAGTGAGACTTTTTAGGTTGTTTTCTGCCTGGCTCTGCCTTCGGTATGTATGGAAGGGTAGGATCTCTACTCATGTTTTTATTATACTTTTTATAGATCTAATTTAAGGTTTTATTGCAGGAAGCTAAAGGATGTCAAGAGCATCAGGAGAGGCTTCTCAAAGGAGTCAACCTGCAGAAACTTCAAAGGCAACAACTAAGCCTAAGAAGGTTAAATCTGAACAACTCCCTTATACCTTGAGGTATAACCATAGGGGTCCTACTGTCACTGTTAGCAAGGTGGAATGTGATTGGGCCGATATAATTGACACAAATCTAGGTCCATTCAGTTATGAGGAGTTGTACTCAGAGACATTTGTTGAGGAGGTGACAGGGAGAACTGAAAGGATAGTTGAGTCTGGTTTCGCTCACATCATTGTGTTTCCTCTATCAATTCAATGCCTTGAACTGACAATGACAACAGTTGGAGCTTACAATTTGACCACCAGACAATGGGTAGATTCACAAGATAAAGTGATCATAGACTTGACTCCTCAAATGTTTCAATTTATGTTCACTGTCCCTAATCCAAAGAATCTTGCACAACTTAAGGAGGCAAAAGCTTTACAAATGTATAGCAATCACAAGGAGACCAATAAGGCTCACTTAAACAAAAAATGGTTAAGAGCGGAGAAGAAGTCCCTAACAAAGCTCTCGGATCAGCCAAAAAGTGCAGAATTCTACAAAGAGGTAGCAGATATTATAATGATGTTGTCTAGAGTCTTTGGAAAGAGGGATACCTTTCATTTTAAGGAATGGATGTTTCCATTCATTCAGACAATATTGGATGGCAGGCAACAATTTGATTGGCCTATGATTGTCTTAGATAGCATACATGATCAGCTGATCAGAGTAAGGGAAACTAAGAGCTTCTTTATGACTTCTTATGTTGTCTATGCAGTAGCAAGGGGAGGCATCTTACCAGGATTAAACAGAGTAGGAGTGTTGGGAGAAGCTGATGGGCAAAATAAAGTTTGGAACCATTATGACCAATTGTCCCTACAGATTTCTGAGTTACATTTTAGAAGAATTAATGATGCATTTTTGTATGTGGTTATTAACCAACTTAATGGAGATAGAGGGTATAGACTAAGCCAGGAGGCCATGGCATTCATTACAGAATGGGGGATTTGGTATATCCAGTACCCCAAATTTACTTATTTCAGTCTGGCTGGGTTTGAGGGTCATCCTCACTTGCTCTCCAGGTGCTGCAACAACAGAATAGTCTTAATGGAGTTTGTTTACCAAGCTTTGGGGGTCAATGCCAGGTTTGGAATAAAACATAAACCAGGTTGTCACAAGTTCCCCATGCAATTGGGTGAGTACAAATGCCCACACCTTGTGGGAGCTAAGGTGGTTTGTAGTGAGTTGATACATTTAAAATTGGGCCTATATACTGCTCGGAAGCACTTTGATCCGAAGAAAAAGATGAATGCTTTGCTTGCTTCGGTCTTTGATAGACATTTCAACCTGTCGGAGGACTTCTGGAGTGATCTCCAAGATGAATATGGCCTCAGGAAGAGAAATTATGAAAGGTTGTCTATCCCACTTATGGTGGAATTTGGGGTGAAGGTTGATGTTCCTGATACACTAACAAATGATGGGGTAGTTTTGGATCCTTCATATGAGGCACTGAACATAGGTACTAAGAGTTTGGACCTGGTGGATTGGGATGCTGAGGAGACAATTGACATCAAACAAATTGGAAGACTAGTTTAGGATAGGAGTATCCAATGGGTTGTGTTGAGAGCCAAAGCTCCTGGGGGTCCAACTTCTAAAAAAGGGAAAGGGTATAAGAGAACAAAGAGGAAAATGCCTCCCAAGGAACCCTTGGAATTCGTCCCTCCTGATGTTGAGGAATTTGAGTTTGAAGCTCTGGCCCAAGATTTGCCCGGGACACATGAGGAGGATGTCCCAATAGGACCTGTGGTTTCAACATCAGTGATGGGTGAATCATCTGCTCAAGTCCCTCCTACAGAGCAACAAGGTGGAGAGATGCCTAAGGGGACTCTCCATGATATAGCTGAAACCTTGAAGGGAAAGCATGTAGAAATGGAGGTTCATGATATTGAAACAGATTCTGATGAGACTTTATCAGAAAAGGATACACAAGAAGAGATGCCTCTGGAGGAAACTGAGCATGTGTTAACAGAGGAAGACCAGTGGGCATTGTTTGAAGTAGCAAAGAAAGCTTCAGATGTGAAGGCACATGCTAAAGCTATAGCAAAGCAGAAAGAAATAGATGCTAAGGCACAAGTTGATGCAGTGCTTCAACAACAACAATTGGATGCCAAGCAGAGAGCTGATGAAGTAATCAAGCAGCATCAACAAAGGGAACATGAGTTCAAAACAAAGGAAGAAAATGACAAGCTGGAGATGGTACAAAAGATACATGAGCTAGAAGAAGAAAAGGAAAAGTAAAGAAGAGAAAGAGAGGCCCTTGAGGCCAAATTCAAAATAATTGAAGAGGCCTACAAGAAAAGGGAGGAAGCAGAGCGCCTACAAAAAGAAAAAGATGCTGAGGAGCTGGCTAAGCAGCAACAAAAAGAGAAGGAAGCTTTAGATAGACTTAAGGTTTTGGAAGAAGAAAGAAATAAACTACTTGAGGAGAAGAGGTTGGAGGAAGATAGATTGAAAAGGGAACAAGAGGATAAGAGGATACAAGAGCAAAAAGATAAGGAATAAGCTGAAAAGCTTGAGAAAGAGAATGTAGAGGAAGAACAACAAAATGTACAAGAGGTTGATTCTCAACCTAGGGTTAATGTACTACAACCATTATCCTCTACAACTGCTACCTCCTCTTCTACTGTAATGGCTACTACTTCGAGTGCTCCTACATAGTTGAAGGTTGATCTTCAAAAGAAACTAATAGCTCCCCCACAGCCTCTTAATTGGGATGACATGATGAAAGAAATTGAAAAAGAGAGACCTAAGAAGAAGGCTGGGATTCTTCATTCCACAAGGCTAACTGAGGTAGGGGAAATTATTGCAGAATGTGCAATACCAGTAGTGGATAAAGATATGGGAGATATGCAGGTCACTGATTACCAATTAGGCACAGTCAATTTGGGAAGGCCTACAAGAAATCAGCAGATGAACCTGATTGATGTTGTAGCATCATCCACCAAGTCAAAGATGATAAAGGACAAGCAGAGAAAGGATGAGCTCAAAACTTAATTGGATCAGTTGCGCATCTTTTTGAAGGATGTTTCTGCTCCTAGATCACAACAAATTGCTGCCTTAGAAACACCAGTTTTGCTCAGCAAAAGAGAGGTGGATGATCTGGTGCAAGTAAAGAATAAGGCTGGGATGATAGACAGATGGACGGATAAGCTTAAACAAGAGGTAGGTGAGGTGCTAGGAAGCAGTTTTGAAATCCATGAGGAAGCATTAGAGTTAATAGAGGAAATGAAGCACTAAACTGAAACATTGGAACAACAGGAGGAAGAATATAGGGGATATGTCCAGAAGATAAAAAATATCAATAAATTGCCAAAGTCCACTCTTCTTGAGCAGTCAATCCTTGAGGAAGACAATGTAGATTTCTTGGAAAAGGCCTCTAGTATAATCCAGCTTAGATCTAATTTTATATATAAGCATAGGAATGAAGTTCAGGATGCTAGTAAGGATTTGAATGGACAACTTGATGAACTAGAAGCTGTTGTAGTTATTCTAGTTAAGGTTGATATACCGATTAAGGAAGGTTTTCCTCTAAGTTAATTAAAAGAGAAATGGGATAGTAGATTTCAAGAGGTTATGCAAAAGGAAGATAATGGAGAAGATCTACTATTAGATAGATTGATGGATATCAAGGAAGAAGTAAAGGCTGCCAGAAGGGAATTGACAAAATTGAGGGACATGAAAGAGTTTGCTGCTACGAAGTTGAAGAGAATCAAATTCGAGGACAACTAGATTGATGGGTTGAATATGGATATTCTTCAACAGGTTTTCTCCAGATATGATGAATATAATTTGGAGCAAACTACGCAAGGATGAGTGGCAGTCTTTTGGGCGCATGAATTTTCGCCTTTTCTTTTATTCTCTCTTGTTTTATAAGATGATCAACGTTGGAACTGAAGATCAACCGGTCTGAGTTTCCAAGAAAGTTTTAGTTCCTAAAATTGTGGATCTCAATTTTGATGGAGAGGATTTTATGCTTTCTACGTCTATATATACTTTTGGGGGTACCATATTGTAAGGGTCGACTGATGAGAATTGAATCAACCACCTGATAGTAGGAGATAGGAATTTCATAGCTTTGAAAGGATACTTTGTTGTTTTAGTTACAATTGAATTTAAATACACTTTTTATACAATATCATGTTGGAATTGAGTTTATTGGATGAGGTTAATGGATCATAATCTGTCTGTATGCCAGTGAGTTTGTTGAAGCATAAGTGTTTCTTATTTGATGAGAATCATTAGAAGGAACTAGATTTCAAAGATTATTTCATTAAATTATCTATGGATGGAATTGTTGAAATTCTGTTGATCTATAATTTTAGCAACGAATAAGAGTTTGTTCTTTTTCTTTTAAATCTTAAAAAGTATTGTGATGCGTGATTGTGATGGTTAAATTAAGTACCGTAGATGCATGCAATAGTATGGATTGTTTTTTAAATTGCATCATGTTATGGTTTTTCTTGATCTATTGAAGGAACATTCGTTGTTGAAAGTATATGTCTGGATATTAGATAATTTTATTCATGTTTTATTGATTTATGCCCTGATCTATCTTTTTTCTGTTTATTTAAACCCCCTTTTCATTAAGTATAGATTGATGAATCCGTTGTTGCTTGCATTCCTTATTACCAGCAAAGGCCCCTTGAACATTACAGTTGCATGGACCAATTGAGTGACACCAGATCGTTGAGAACCAACTACCAGGACCTTGAGAGTTAGGCTACTATATGTCTTTCTTTTTCAGGAGAAAGAGTAAAAAATATTCTGTTTAACGTTGTTTGTGTCATTTTCGCCATTAGCACTATGTTCCAACCATATTGTCGTCATAGCCCCTTATCTTTTGTAATCCTGAATACTCCCATCCCTCAAGGGATGAAAATTCCTAAGTTTGAAAAGTATAGTGGTAGAGGAGACCCACAAACGCATGTCTCGTCTTTCAATGCCATGTGTATCGATTTCTTCCATCATGATGATCTACTAGCAAAACAATTTCCGCGTTCTCTCAAGGACGCTACCTTGGAATGGTATTGCTCTCTTCCTAATAACTCTTATCTTTTTTTTACTAGCTTGTGAATCAATTCCTACAACAATTCCAAGCTAATATTGGACTAAAGGTCACTTTTACCGATCTTGTTTGATGTAAGCAAGGTACACATGAGAAAGTGATTGATTTCATTGCTCGTTACCAAACACTATTTTCTCAAACCTCCTATGCCCTGCCAGATTCTGACGTGCAATGAGTGTTTTTCAAGAATTTGTTGCCAACATTGTGAGATAAATTTGTTCTAATGAAATATCTCTCTTTCGCACATCTGTGTGCTACTCTACGTGAGTACCATTAGACAGTTGATTAGTATAGGAATTCCTCTGAGTCCTCTCATTCAAATGGCCGAATAGCCATGTCTATCTCTGGAGAGTCAAGTAATAATAAAGTAGTAGCGAACATGGTGTATGTTCTTACGAATAAAAGTTTTGCATGCTAAAATAGATTTTTTTACAAAATTATCTAAATCTTATACAAATGTTATGCATAAGTTATTAAAATATGGTGTATATCTCTTCCAGAGATCAAACCACTTTCTGAGCCTTAACATCAGTGGTACGATGCATCGAGGTTTTGTCAATACCATTGAGTATCAGGTCATGATATCGAGCGATGTGTGTGTCTTCGTCATGTTATACAAGACCACATTGATAATGGTACCATCTGACTTGATGGTAAAAAGAAAAACTCTTATAAATTTGTAGCAAAGCCTAATAGCCAACTGTAGATTTACACAAATCCTTTTCCATCCCATTCTGCCAATTTGTGACCCCTACTTTTTCTTCCAATCTAAATCCATCTGAGTATGTGAACGTGGTTTCATTTACTCATGTTCCTCCTCTAGGCCACGTGGATAGTACTCTTGATATAATATTTACACTACGTGACCTACCTCTTAACAAAGAGCCCTCTCCTCTATATATACCGCTCACATCAATGATAATGTTGTAACTGGTGTTATGGTTGACCCCACAAGTCGGGTCAATATTATCACGGAGGAGACTCTTTTCATAAATAATTTGCATAAGGAGAAATACAAGGAGTCGCAGAACATGCTCAACACACATGATGGACTTTCTCTTCTGCCCATTGGTTCTATTTCTTTGTCGGTCTTAGTTGGACCTAAAATTTTGGAAGTTCCATTTGTCGTAATACTCGAGTCCAATCTCTTCAGAGTTAGACTAGGCATCCCATGGCTAGTCTCTATGAACATAGTTATGTTGGTTATCAGCAAATTCTTGAAGTTTCCCCATGAGGGTACCTTGTACAATATCCAGGACATTGGATACAGACCACTGGTGCTGTGTGGGGGATTCTCCCTTGATCACTTTTGGCTCGCTCCAATTGGACCTTTGTCACCTAGAGGAGACTTGTTATATAAGGCTTATTTTAGGTATAAGACTAGAGGCTCGATGCCTAAATGTGGTTTTCCACCTTCTATTCAAGCCATTTCTTTGAACGCTTCTTTGTGTGCACATCAACATGCTTCGTCCTCTGCCCCTCCAAAGGCTAAGGACAAACAAGCTCTTTCCCTTAGGCCTTCTACTTCTACATCTTCTTATGCTGCTTCCAAACCTCTGGTGGTGTCCTCCATTCCTTCTATTGTGCCTAGCACAGGAAAGGGAAAGGCGCCCACGTTGTGGAAGTCGAAGCATCAAGTCTTCTAGCTCCCAATTTTGCCTACAGTCCCCCAACACACCCTTTATAGTAAGGGGAAGCATTCCCATGGAGTTGTTCCTATTCCTCCACTTGTCCCCAAGGAAAACAAAGGAAAGGGGCCCGCCATCAAGATGCATGTCTCTCTTCTTGTCTCTATGCCTCATCCTGTTCCTTCTCAGGAGTCTACCCTTCCTCCAACAATGATAGTGGAGGTTGCTCCTTCAGTGGATCAAGAGCCCTTGGAGTCTTCTCAAGATGCACTTTCTAATGCACATAGCTATCGTAATGAGCTTGTGTGTGAGCGTAAGTGTCATCAACACACCTTAGCTAAGGAGCGTTAAGCTTCATAGAAGATTAAAGAGGAGCCTTCTCTTTCTAGTTCTATTGCTTTTGTTCTTGTTCTTTCTCTTGTCTCTGCTTCTCTTTCTGCTTTGGTTCCCATAACGTTCATGTTGCTCTCAACTTCATCAACAAATCCCGATGAAGCTCACCCAAGAGGGTGCAAGTGTTCATCACTCACTCTATGGACCTGCCTCTTATCACCTCTCTTCTCAATCTTCCTAGTTTTTGCCATCCCGTTGACATGCCTTTTACTAAGGTCATAGCCTTCGTGGCTTCATCTCCTTCTCTCTTCCTCTTCTGTTGTGAGAATCACACATCCTCTATTGAAGCATAAGTTAGAGAGTGACCTCGTTTCCAACAATGGTCAAAAATATTATTCTTCATCTTTTGAGTCTTGTTCTACCTTGGCTTGTGTCATCCTCATGATGGGGACGTCGCCCTCCCAGGAGTTTGTCACTGCCCCTCTTCCCAAGGTTGATAGTGACTCTCGGGTCTCTCATTCTCCTCTTGCCCAATCGCATCATGTCACTCCTAAGAAGTGCATGTTCGACTTGTTGGAGTCCACATTCCATCTTTTTCATCGATCTTTGCTAGATCAATGACTAGTCTCGCATGAGCTCAACGATGAAGACCTTGAGGGGACTTCTTCCTTGGCTCTTGCTGCAAGCGAGTCGGATGGCACCGCTCTTGCTATTCCCCCCCTACAAGCTCATCTTCTCTCCCCTTATAATGGTCTAGACTAGGAGTAGAACGACCTATTGGAGGTGTCGAATTAGAGTGAGTTTTGTGTGTTTATTTGTGTTCCCCCCATTATTACTGGTTGTTCTTTCGCTTGGAGGACCCTTGCTACCCTTGTCGGTACTTGGATATAGGAGAGAAAACCTGTCGTACACTTCTATTTGTATCATAATTCTATCGTAAACTTTTCTTTTTCATGTCAAGAATGATGCAAAGCGTTAGGGCATTTAGGCCTCCTCCATGTTGACCCAATTTTTATTTTCATTTTGTCTTCCTATGCTCTTCTTCCAATTCTGATCTATTTGGGGGGTAATGACAATTCATACATATTATATTATCTTTATCTATCTATGTCTATGAGTAGTTTTGACCCTGAATAATCGGATCCTCCTGTGATCTTGATTTCTCCATCATTGCTTTTCTCTTTTGTGGTGTCCCTCACGTGACAACATTCCATGAATACATCTCGGTATGTATTTCATGTCACAACATCCGTTTGTCTTTCTCTTCTCGTTAGAATGAAATGTGCTGCTTTATGTAGCACACATCCTTCTAAAGGGGAGCTATCATATCTACCTAATTTTCAAAAAGATTCAAAAATATGTCTTCATGTCTTATGTCTCGTCATCTAGCTTAGGGGCAACCTAACTAGACTTGTCTTTTCTGTGAGTGTCCTGCAACGCAGTTTGCAGTAGCCACAAGCTTATCTGCTTGTTGTATGGTCTCTAGCCTTGCTAGCCATACCTATCAATGCCGTCTTTCATCTGATCAACTTATGTCATGTCATATCTATGGAATTTATCATGCCAGTTTTTTTCTTTTTCGCCTAACATTTTGTTTGTAGCTAACATGTTTGTGGTGAGATTATAGTCAGCTTTGTAGGATGGAAGGCCCACATCTTCTTCATGTCCTATCTCAGCTTCTCTACATTGCATATATCAAATTGAAGACCTGCATCCTCTTTGTCTTGTGTATATTCTCTTCAACCTCTTTCTACTTTAGCTTGTACATGTTTAGAATACATATGCTTGCTAAAGTGGGGGCAAAATGTAATATTGTAAAATTGTACCACCAAT
Source organism: Sequoiadendron giganteum (assembly GCA_007115665.2). Classification (NCBI taxonomy): domain Eukaryota; kingdom Viridiplantae; phylum Streptophyta; class Pinopsida; order Cupressales; family Cupressaceae; genus Sequoiadendron; species Sequoiadendron giganteum. The sequence goes on along the minus strand of CM021107.1, from coordinate 358,492,637 downwards.
GTAATTTCACATTACATAACCCTTACTTTAGTCTAATAGAGACAATAATGCAAATCCCCCTTTTCACCACCTTTAAATTCATCCTTGACCCCATCGCTTTCAATAAATGGAGGATTTTTTGTTGGGCATGCTTTCACAACACACAAATGTCTACACATCGTGTGAACATCTTGACAATATTCCTAACTCTATGACCGTTGGGACATTACACTTTTTCCTACCCGTGAAGTGTAACACCTCTATGGTCGCAAACACACTCGAAAATGACCCTCTTGCATGCATTTCTTCATTCTTCCCTCTCATTCAATCTAATTCGATCTAATTCATTCTTGCAACTCAATCTCTCAATCTTTCATTCTCATTCTCTCAAGCTCTTAAGACTACACCATTTTGCTCAAGCTTCTTGCACGTTTGTGGGTCCTACATCTTTTTCTCATCTTTTTCAAGTGTTGCACTCTCTTTCGGCTTCTCAAGCTCGTTGAAGGGAGGTAAACACTCTTTTATTGGCATTGTCGTATTTATTTAGTAGCATATTGATATCTAAAGTGTCTTTCTTCTTTATCTTCTTGTTCTATTGTCCATTGTCTATTTATTTCTCTTTGTCTTCTTGGCTATCCATAGAGGTGGAAACACCAAAATGGTGGCTTGACTAAGGCAAGCCCCCAAACAACCCCAACAATTTTCATTGTCTTTGTGTGGAGCTTTGCAGGAGGCTACATAGTGCTAGACCTTCTATGAGTCTGTTTCTTTTTCTCATCTCTTGTCATTTTGTTTCAATTGTTTATTTACTTGCATGTTTAGTATTCTTATTGTTGCACTTTCCTTTATTTCAAGCATTTTGTTAGCTTAGCAAACTGTTAGATTTTAGTTCCCAAGTTGTTAGTAGGTTATGTGTGTTTCAGTAGACTTGCTCTGTTTTCGGTTCGTATGAGACCACAATGCATTGTGGGGACGTTCGTGCGTTGCATTGTCTCCTTTAGCCAAGAGTTAGCCTGTTTGTCTCTGAGACCTTTGAGGCCTGCTCTTTCAGCTTCTAAAGTCCTTTTCTCGAAAACAATCATAAAACATAAAACATTGCAGAAAACTCCCCTTAGCCATCTCTTGTCACCCTATCTTATCCTTTGAGGTAGTTGAGGACAATTCACTCCCTGTAGACTCTTTTCTATCTTAGAGACTTGGGAGTAGCAAATCTCCTCCTCTACAGTGTTATCAATGCAAATAACTTACTCTAAATTTAGAACACTATATTGAGGTTATTAAGAGAATTGCATATTTTATCCAATTATGTAAAGCTCTAGGAATATCGAAATGATTTTTTCTAAGAGATACATCAATCTATGCACTCTTATCTATTGTATACATTGGAATGGATAATTCTTAGACCTACTCTTCATTGCTTCAAGTTGCAAATGTGTGAGAAATTTTGAGATCTTTGACATTTTACGAGCCTATCATGGTGAACCTACAAGGAGACACTACTCCTAAAGAATAATCCACAAAGTCCTAGGAGTTAGATACTACTAGCCCTCTCTTCATAAGGATGTTAAATGATATGCAAAGTTGTGTGATCAATGCTAGAGAATGGGTCAACCTGTACTTGCTAATGAAATGTCCCTTCACTCTCAAATTGTCCTTAAACCATTTAAACAATGCGGCCTAGATTTTATTGGTCCAATATCACCATCATCTAAAGGAAAGGAATGTATCTTAATATGCAAAGACTATAAAAAGTGGGCAGAGGTCTAAGAACTACAATTTTCAAAAGAGAAAAGGATGTTGACTTCTTGTATGATAATATTTTCTTTAGAATTGAACCACCTAGAATAATTAATTTAGATAAAGGTCCACAATTCATCTCATAGGTAATCCAAACATTCATAGATCTATACCAAATCAAGCACTAGAAGTCTTCATCCTACCATCCAAATCCAATGGTTGAGGTGAATTAATAAACAAAGAAAACAAAATTTTCTAACACAAACAATAATAATTAATAGGAAGGATTGGGCAAGTAGACTCCATGAAGTTCTATAGGCATATATTGCCACCTTGAAATAAACTAAAAGATTCTCTCCATATGAGTTAGTCTATGAAAAACCAATACTACCCATAGAATTTAAATTGCAAACTCCGAACATCAATAGATATTAGTCTCAAGTTAACTTTAACATAGAAAAATTGCATCCCTCACCTTAATGAGATAGATAAAATCACACTTGAAGTAGTCTAACATATGGAGCTAATTCAATAGAAAATACTTTTTTATTAAAATTTCATCTTCTACATGCTCATAATCTCCACCCATATGCAATCTAGATAGAAAATGAATACCCAAATTGAAATCACAAATAACTTATTGCTAAAAATAACTTAATCTAATGAAATCACAAATTACAACAGGAAACAACTATGAGTAAAAATAAGTTAATCTAATGAAATCACATATTAAAATAGGACATAATTTTTTTGAATAAACATTTTAACACTTAAGAAATATCAATCCTTGTTCTTTGGTTGGAGTGGGTTCTTGCTCCACCTCTAGAGAGACACCAATCAACTTTCAATCATCAACAAGTAGAAAAACACTTCCCTTTTACTTCATAGCTTGAGTAAAAAATACACTTGCTTTCAAAAAGAAACGTATAGTCTTCTTTCTTTCTTTAAAAAAATCTAAATCTTTTACCTATTCCACAATTCTACATGTATTAGTTATTATAGAATTGTGGAATAGGTAAAAGATTTAGATTTTTTTAAAGAAAGAAAGAAGACTATATATATATATATAATTTTTTACATCTTAAATAAGAGTCTCTACAAAAATAGATGATTTATTCATTCATTCTAATGATTACACTATTGCTAAATATAAGGTAAATCATCCAATGCTCTCAAAAGAGACATGTTGTGGCATTGATTATGCATCTCTTTACAATGAACTACATCTTTAGAAGTTATTTGTAGTTGAGCAATATTGAGAGTTGATTTTAGTAGAGAAGAGGCGATATGCAACATAAGCTAATATAGTAAGAGTGTCAAGAGAGCTAGTGTGAAACTTATAAAATCAATTATAGAAAATTCTAGCAAGCCCTTGACAACAAAAGGAAAACTTGATAAATTAATGGGGGCTACAAAGGATCTCTCATACAAGGTTATTAGAAATAAGAAGGTGATGCCCTCCAATAATTTTTCTACTCATTTTAATGAAGGCTAGATATTGTACAATAAAACATATAATTATGACCAATCTAAAAAACCTACTTAGATTGATAAGAAAATGGTTCTTAGAAGTGCAAGATAAAGATACTAAGAAAGACACCCTTGATCCCTTGAGAAAGGATCACATAAATATTCAAGAAGATTCATTTTTGTGTGAGATGTGCTACTTACCTTATGATCCATCAAAGTGTGTTGTAGCTACAACACTTGAAAAATACAAAGATTTTCAAGAAGATGGTGCACCTAAGTACTATGAAGATGCTAATTTGGACCAACCAGATATGTATGAAAAAGAGATTATTTCCATACATCATGACAGCTACCATATTTAGCATGAACTAGCAAGTAGCAATTTTAATCAACTCAAATAATTGATGTAGTAGAGGTACAAGAGAGCTAAGACATGTGATGGGCACACTAAAGATCTTATAGAAAAGTGTTATTGCAAGTGCAAAGTGATTACCAACTAAGGAATAAGAAATTAGATGCTAAAAGTAAATTTGGAGGTGTTTCTATTCTAGATATGTCAAATGTAAAAATAGGCAAAAGAAAAGAAATGGGCAACAACACAAAATAATGTGCCAACAAGATTGTAGTGAATTCACCACCTAGAAAGAAGATGCATATCTAGATACATCCATGCAAAATAAATATGTACTTAAATAAAAGAGTGTTGATATTCCAATAAGGAATATGAAGAACTCAAAGGTGGTTGGAAATACTACCAAGAAAAAACAGGCCAAAGGAAGTAACAATTCAGAAACGAAAGGTGCCCAAAGAAGTTGAAAATGTAGTCAAAACAAAGTAGGTTGTTAGTTATCATATATTTCCTTTTATCCCTAACACTAATGCTATGGATATTCCATTATTCACCCCCTTACTAACATATTAAGAAATTGATATGGCTCAAGAATTTATTCAAATAAAAATTTAAATGCCAAACAAGGAATTACTTAGGATTCTTTAACACAAGGAGAGGGCATTTCTATATATTAATGCTCCAACTATTTTTAATCAATCCAGTGAAGTTGTCGATAATCTAAAAAAATGGTACACATGAAGCTAATGTCCAAGAGATCACTTAAATTTATTTGTGAACTATTTCTACTAGCAACCAATAGGTAATTGATCTATTTTACATTTCTTTGTTAATAAATGGTGTACTAGTACACAACATGTTAGATTATGAAGCATCCAAAAATGTGATGCCTGTAGAAATCATGAACCATTTAGGCCTACAAGTTTTTAAATCATATGTATAATGTTTTTCCATAAATTCTCATAAAGTGAATGTAATTAGAACAATAAACAATTTTGAGGTGTAGCTTGTTTCATACCTTAGTAAAAAAAAATTAATGGACATCATCATAGTTGACTGTCTGGCTAAGTGGGGTATGTTGTTTTCTGGGAAGTGGGCAACCTTGATTGGTGGTATCATCCAAATGGACCTAACATATGCTACCATACCATTGCATAGAAAGGAAAAATAATTACATTGGAAAAATAAAATGCTACATATATTCAAGAATATAGACGAAGCAAAGAATGAGATTTGTTACTCTAACATAGAACCAAGTTGTTTCATTGGATATTGTGATGATGAGTTTGAAAACTAGGTAGACCCTAATTCCTTTCCTTCACATCAATATTTGCAAAATAATGGCATTTGGAATGTGCATTTTGATGGTGAATGCTCAAGAGAAGGAAATGGTGCAAGAGTTGTATTGGTGTCATCAAATGACACAAACTATAAGTTTAACTTCAAATTAAACTTTGAATGCACCAATAATGTGGTCGAATATGAAACCTTGATTCTTGGCTTGCATTTGGCTTCTAGATATGGGATCAAATGCATTATAGTGCATGGTGATTTAGAATTTATAGTTTCTCAAGTTAGAGGCACATATGCTACAAAAGGAAAATATATTGAAGATGTATAAGAATGATATTTGGGACGACATTGAGATGTGTTGAAAGAGAAAATTAAAATAGTTGACGCCTTTAATATAATCAACTTATTTTAATTAAAAACTAAGGTTTTTTTAAATTAAATGATGAAAGACTAAGAATTAATGGTAATAGTAGGATGGCAATGGATATTAATAACTCCTTTAATAATGATAGTAGAAATGGAATTATTTTATTGTCTACAATATTACAAGACAAAGAGGTAGGACTTCAAAATTTTGAAGGATAGGATAAGGCCCATGGATATTAATAATGATAGTAGAAATGGAATTATTTTATTGTCTACAATATTACAAGACAAAGAGGTAAGACTTCAAAATTTTGAAGAATGGGATAAGGCCCATATAAGAAATTCTCCAATGACCTATTATGAATGTGTTGAAAATGGTAACTAAAATTATACTGTCCAAATAGATTCTCTATTTTTGGGACTAAAAATGATGATAAGGGCAAAGCACATGTTAATCTATCCCATAATAATAGAACACATGAAAAAACTCGTGCACCTGTATTTTAAACATATTTGAGACTTGTGCCATGCTAACTTGATTCAATTATCTTGTTTTTTTATTTTCAAAGAATTCTTTAGAAAAAATGTGTTTAAAATGCTTGTAATTGAAAAACAGTTTTTTCACACAAGCTGTGGGTTTTTTCTATATCTCAAAAGTGAATTTTTTTTCTCATTTTTTTCACTTTCATGCAATAGGTAAAAAAAATCAATCTTTCCTAGGCAATTGCAAACATTGAACCAAACATTTTCCATAATGTGAGCCAAAGATCCTATGAAGATAGATGCAAGTTCCAAATGAATTATAACAAAATATTGCCCTCTAGACTTCCAAGTTGAGCAATAATTATAACCTAAACTTAAAGTACATTCCTTTATGGAAGATGTGCATGTTCATCCACTTACTAAACAAAAGAAATAAGCCTATTGAAACTATGGAGGAAACCAATACAGGTATTTCTTTAGAATGCAAATTGGCATTACAAAAATTTAATCATCCAAGTTATTTTATAAAAGCAACAATTTGTAGCCAATAAAAGAGAATTCCACTAAGAAAAATAAAAACTGTTGATCAAGGCCATGACACAGTACTAAAACTATAGTCACTGGGAAACTCAGGGACACTAACAAGGACTCAGCCCCTGTATTTTACCTACAAACCCCGCTTATGATAGCTAAATGTCTTGAAGGTGTAAAGTTATTCATATATTCCTCAAATGTTTACAAATGACATTACCACATTTGTATCCAAACCATAAGTTAAGGAAAGGATATAAAAATTTAAGACCATTACTCAATTGTGGTAACTACCTTTATGTGAAAGAAAATCACAATATTGCATATATTCAACAGCCAAAGACATGATTCCAGCACAACTTAATATGCTCTAAGAGTTAAAAATGTTTGTAAAATGAAATGAAACTAATTATAATTTATGTCCTTAGGAGGCCTAGTAGGATCTATGGGATTGAAAAAAAAAGGATGTGAAGGCTAGGGCAATATTTTGAAAGAGTAGATCCTGCTCACAAGAAGCTTCTAACATGAAGAATTACTAAGCTTAATATTGTAACCCTCAATGTAATCTATAAGTATTTTCTACAAAAAATATACCAACTGCAACTATATAGAAAATGTATTCAATTTGAGAGTAATTGACAACATTGAATCTTCACATATGTCATATAATTGAAGTTTGGCCTTTGTTTCTCTTACTACACATTCTACTTGGTATGAAATAACATTTGTAAGTTTTTCTTCCTGTGTTTTTGAGTATTTTAACATCTTTTAAAAAAAAATCAATGTAGTTGAATTCCATTTACACTTACAGTTTGCCATGCCTTTTCCATTAAGTGTAATGTGACTATGATCTATCCAACTTGGACAAAAAGTCATGTGGAGGTCACCTTAAAGCATGGTACATACCATCTAATAGGGAATGGATACCCTACCTTCTCCTTTTCATTGCACTTCTTTCTTACTTGCATTTTCAGCTCTGGTATAGCAGCATCCATCAAGTGCAGTTGTTTGAATAGTGATCATCCAAGGACTTACAAATTGATGGAGAAAACTATAAAAGAAGGCTTCAATTAATGCAAACGCAAATTCGTGCAAATCTCAAGTAAACCCTTGCAGATTAATTCAAAGATGCAGAAAAAGAAAAAGCATTTGAACATGTCTTATAATCTCAATTCTCAATTTCATACTTTTGAGGACCAATTCCTTCGCTGATTAAGACCATCCCATCAGGATATGTAATGATGCTGTCACTAGTTCTTATTTATGTCAAAGAGTGTCAATACTTCAACTACAACCTCTAGACATATAAAATCTTGTTGATAATCCTGGCAAGGCAATGCCAATTGTTCTTTGAGTAATGATACTTCAAGGGTTTCTTTGCTTCCTAAGTTGTCGAGATCCACTCCACCTGCACAAGTTTATTCTGCTGTTGACATCTATACAATGTGTCAACTAAAAATCACCACCTCCTTTGGTCAGACTAATCAGAACATTGTCCCTTAATAGTTAATTCAATGGTTCTCTCTCATATTTGATTCTACCTCAGCGTAATGGGAAGGATGCTAGCAGTATAGTCCGACTTCTGTCTCTTGAAGCACAGGCAAGCATAGTCCGACTTCTGCTTCTTTCAGCTGCAAATATTGCAAATCCATCACGCCCTAGCAAGGAAACTACAGAGGCTCATGCATTTGGTTCTATTGATAATCTCTAGATTTATTTTCCCTTATTAAGGAAATTTAAGATACCACAGACTTTTACCATCTTGTACACACCAAAATTGAAGATGGGCTAAAAAAATGTGCTAAAATTTGATGAAAGGGGGCTCCAGGTCTCCCTCTTTGCGTATTCAATGCACACCTGTTCAACTTCTTTTAGTCTCAAAAGAAACACAATCAGCAGCAGAAAGACTGCCTACCTCATTTGATTGAGATCTTCATTAAAATAAAAACCATTAAGTAGTGGCCATTGAGTATATTCTAGTTACCAATAATGTCCAAAGACAGCTCTATGAACATCTACAACAAGAAGTTGAACAATAGCTGCATCTCAGGAGAGAAGCTATACAAGGAGAAATCTCTAGAGAATTCAATTAGAGAATTTGAATGGATGCATACCACACAAAAGCTTCAAGCTCAACCACCCAACCAGAACTGGCCACCTCAAGAATTCAGTCAAGTCTCAGCTTATATTGCACATTCAGAGAATGAGGACATAGGTATGTGTCACCCTAAGGAAGGTGCCAAATAAGAAACTTCATTATAAAAGCAGAGAAAATGTATTTCTCAGCAAAATGTCTTTGGGAAAAATTCTGTAAACTTGTATCGAATTCCTATCAAGGATAGGGGTCAAGAAAGAGCAGAAGAGAATCCCTCTCATTGCACATTTACTTCTTGCACTAGTAGTAGGAAAATATTTGCGTCATTATTGTATTCTGTCAGTTCTATGTTTTGACCTTTTGATCTTTGCTAAAGGGAATTTTGTAAAGGAAGTTTATTAGTCTAAATCCCAGCACCCTCATGTCCTTCCACACCCAAGGTGAGGGCAGATGTAAATACTTCTTTAATAGAATTTAAAGATTATTCCAAATAAAAAATTTACATGTAAAAAATTAGTGACTGCAATAATAATCTTGGTAACTATGTGGAGTCAACCTTCCAATCTGACGAACCTATACCAGATGATTGCACTTGGAATGGTGACGTTCTTCCTCCCAGTAAGGGGTTGTCTCCATCTTTATTCTGAAGGATATGAGTATATCTCTCAATATCATCATCTTCCTTGTATGCATGAAAGCTATATTCACCTCTGTGGAGTTGAACTGATGCCCCATCACCTTAATTTAATATTCTTCTTTTCAAATTACTACACTAATGCCATAAACATGATCATCACGACAACCAATAAATATGAGGCCACCGACCATAACGGGTGATGAAAATATTTCCCCTTGAAGTTCCAATTTTGTTAATTCATGACTAAATATGAGCTGCAACTTCAGGTTTTGATCTTTATACTTGTCAACCATATCTGTAGAAAACTTGTTAAGGCTACCATTCTGTGTTTTGCCTTCAGTCTGTGTAAGATTACTATTATATAAAGACGCATCGTGTTCTTGTAAATTGTTGAATTCAGTAGAAGTTGTAACATTATACCTTTGGGCTGCATCTGAGTCGACCTTCAGGACATGAATGGTTCCCGAGGAACTGCAAACACATACCAACCTGGAATAAAGAAAAAGGGTTACAGGTAGTTAGAAATTGTATAGCTAAATAGAATTATGGAGACTTGTAAAATACCACAATGCAAACAATACTTGCTGTGTAATCAGCAAAATAAGGGTCACAGGTAGTTAGAAACTGTATAGCTAAATAGAATTATGGAGACTTGTAAAATACCACAATCTAAACAATACTTTCTGTGTAATCAGCAAAGTCAAGACAGTATACCTATATACTGTCTCCTGTTGATTTTCATTCTGTGAAATCAATCTAACTGTCTCATCAACATAAGCAGATGAAGTAATGGGTTCCCCAATGAAATGCTTCCATAAACAGTTTCCTTGCTTCTGCATCCAAAGAATATGGGGACTTCTGTCAACTTGCTGTTTTGGAATCAAGTTCAAAAACCACAACAAAACAAATAGCCACTGTTTTACTAATCCTGTCAGGAACTATACTTAGGGAGGAAGAAAATTTGAAACAGGTTATAGTTTTGGAAGAAATACAAAAAATCTTGAGTTTGTAGATTTCATTGTTGTGAGGCAGTTAAAAAAAAAATCCAGATCTCAATTCATTTAATAGTCAAGCACTTTCAAACTACTTGTTCCACAATTATATTCCAGCATTACAGCTAAACTAGGAAAAGACAAATTTTAAGAGTATCATTCATTAGTAGCTGAGAAAGATAAACTGAATTAATGTAACATGCATCAACTTAAATGATGCTGCCAAAGTTGTTTGATTCTATGTTCATTGCATGATCTGTAAAATCATAATGACAAGACAATTTTTGGAGCTTCCAATGTTACAGAGGTGGTTATGATATTGAGAAAGAAGAGTCATTGAGAATACGCATCAAGTTTGTCAAAATTTTCAGGCAGCAATGAGCAGGTTAGCAAATAGGGTAGATCTTCTTTCTTCCATACAAAAAACTTGAAATCAGGAATCTCACATTGTGCCACCAAACAGATTGCAAACTTTCTCAACTTTCTAAACGTTCTTTTCTAGATTTATGATTTTACACATTGATGCTAATGAGCTCAATAGAAAATGCAACAAGAAGAAACTGATCTCTGATTGACAATTTATAATGTTTGGACTCATATTTCTATACTGTCAATGACTGCATATTGGATGGAGGACAGAAGCTTACCAAATGAAAAGCATACACAAAACCATCTCTCGAACACACCAGTACCTGTTAGAAGAGAATAATATGTTATGAAAGAAACTGTTCACAGCTAATAAAATAGCCATTATTGCCAGTAGAGAAGTTTGCAGAAAATTTTGATGAAGCCTTTGATGATGAAATGGAATAACTAGGCAATTCCAAAAATTCAAATGAATTGTAGTCCAGTTTACCATTTCTTTAATTATCATTCCATAACACCTACATAAAATAGCATGTATGTTGGAGGATAACATCATGATCCAGGAACAAATTTTGCTACGATCTGGTTTAAATTTCTTTTGTTTCAATGAATCCCATCAAGAGATCAATGTACCTGCATATTTTTCTGTCTATTTCTCAAGCATTCAAGAACAAAAGCAGAGAAGCACGGTAGTGGTTTGTGCACCAAGCCACAGATCTGATTGACAAGCCTTAAATACACTTAATCTAACAGGTATCCAAACTAGTGCGATCAGAGTCACTTTGAATCAAATTGCACAATGGATGCCGAAAGACAGTCAGTAACTATAAATTTTTTCTAGATTACTAGAATTTTATATTTCCAATCAGCATGGAGTGATTGCAATCATCCAGACGCACCAATTTTGAATGATTAATCTCTAAGATGATACTGTGGGAGACTGTTCGACATCCTTACCATAGGCATGGCAATCTGCCTAGCTATTTCTGTCATGGGTGTTCAACTACACCCAAGAGATTATGCGTTACTTGGGCATGAGTATTACAATATTCAGACTGCAATCAGGCATCCAATGGGAAGTACTTTATTTAATTTAATTTTCCCTCCAAAAAAAAAGTGACTTGATATTAATTAATTACATATTTAAAAAGGTATTTTATTGGAGTGCCCAAGATTAGTAATAATTGGACACTAGAATTGAATTCTTGCTGACCAATTAGGAAGGGGACATGACATACTTCAGTTATGTTGGAAATATTGTCATTGATGTCAAAAGTGAAAAGACAGAGTCATTGATGTCAAGTGTATGAACAAGATTGTTGGTTTGATTATCATTGATATCAAAGCCATTGTGGAAGGAATTCGTTGTCTAAGTTTGATGTCAAAGAATGTTACAAATTGTCATTGATGTCAAAGATTGTTGGCAAAGTTGGTTAGATGCTTTAATACATGACTTTAATATATGCAAAGAGCAGATTGAGAAAATGCATAAAGAATTGAATATGATATATAATGAAATTTGAAGGGAGCGATTCTATTAATATACAGCAGTTAATGATTAAGGGGTAGTGATGATTAATAAAGAAATGATCAAGTGTAAAGAGGAGCAATCACACTAAACCAAAGAAGATACAATGCTTAGGCAGCACTTATAAAAGACAAATCTTGTGTTTATCAAAGAATTTAATATACTAATGAATAGTGTTGGTTGAAAATTTTGTATACTTGGGAAAGCGTACAAAATTGTGGTTTCAGCCACAGTACGTGAGATAAACTCTCCTATTTTTTCAAAGGGAAGGCTCCCCCTTTGCTTTCTATTTTAACAATTTAGAAATAAAATCTAACTATAAATCTACTCTAAATCTGGGTGAAACTCTGTCTTGTTCTCTCTTTTCATAAAAGACACTTATTCTTTTCTCTTATTTCAAAAAAGAATCACAACTGAAAGCATATATGATTGGTGAAGTGAATAAAGAAGAAAAGTTTCCATGAAGGCACAAAGTCCTCCATTGCTCCTCCGAGATGGGAAAGCAATCTCCAAGCACAAAGTCTTCAAAATTAGAAATCCTATCTACCTTTCTAAAATGGTATTATGATGCAACATACAATAGCACAAAGTCTGTAAATATAATGCACCTGCAAGTCACAATTCCTAACTATAAATCAATTTAGTTTAATCTTTCAAACTTGAAGCACAAAGACTGCAAGAAATCAAACCAAAGTCTTTTCACAATAGCTCCACAACTTCACAAGAACTCAGAAAAATGCACTACTATGACATAAGAACACAATAATAATATGCAACAAGACTCAACACAAAGTCTGAAATGTTTTATGCCTTCCTTATATCACTTGGAAATCAGGTTTACACACACAAAGCACAAAGTCTCTTTGCTGTAAATTTCTGCAGAGTTTTCTCTATTGCCAAAAATATAGATATTACAATAGACCCCTTCAAGTATTTATAGGAGAGAGGCCTTGAGAAAAAGGTGGGAGGATCTCAACAAACTTGAGAAATTCTCTCAACCACTAACTAACTGCAATTGACTTATTCAAAATTACAATCCAAATTGTGATTTGTCTTGTAAGGTTTTACATGTAATTACATTTTTCAAAAACGCATGAGAAATGAAATCTTGCAATTGCAAAACTTGTTTCTACACATAATTTGTCGAAAGTAAAATAACATAAACGTTTTTACTACATCACATTCCTAGCTTTGAAAGATTGAAACTTGCTGATAATTCCCCGCAACTAATCAGGATCAGGGCCAAGCGTGTTCCTGGCAACGACAACAGTCTTTAGGATTACATCATAGTATCTTACTGTTGCCTCTCTATGTTCTTCAAAAGCAGCTTGCATCTTATCAAAGATCATCCGGTGATTAACAAATTTATGGATTGTATCCATAGTGAACTGATCTGAATTTAGCTCCTGGTGAAGATTTGTGGTTATCTGAGAAACAACATCACTAGCTGCAAGCAATTCTCCTTCATGACTTAGAACTTTGCAAGATATTTTCTCAAAGTCAGAAAGTATTTCCTGCTCAACTTCAGCACTCATCTCAAGCGTAGCCTGAACATCTTTGATGAGATCTTGAACAACCAATGACTTGTTTGTCATTAGTTCTTCAAGCTCTATATATTTTTCTCTTTTTGAAATCACTGAATTGCTGCTCAGAATTTCCAGCTTAACTTGATCCATCTCATGCTAGATTTTTAAATCTTTCTCAAAAGAATCCAGACTTTGCTTAAAGGCTTCCAAAGTTTAATTCATCTTAAATCTTGCTGCCTTGACAGTACTCAAAATCTGGAATGTCTTTTCGATCACTGGTATGCCTTGGTCAATTAGTTGAGTTGTCCAAGAATCAACCGATTTAGCCTTTTGTGCAATTCTTTCTAACTGTCTGACTGATGCTTCAGGAGTAGAGGAAGATAGTGAATCAACTATTTCTGATGATTTAGTGATCTTTTGAATAACTGAAACCAACTGTGCATTTTCCTCTTTCAGCTTTTCTTTTTTGGCCAAAAGTTCATTGTAGCTTTGTGCCAACACTGTCACTGAACTTTGAGCATCTTGCATCATATTGGTATGCGTCTGCTTGCCCAACTCCACTCTAGTAAATTTGTAATCAGATACCTGCATCTCTTCATGTGGTTTATCTATGAAAGGTTCTGCTATTTCAGCATATTTCATCTTGTTGCTGTCAACAAACGCCTGTGAGACTGTTTTAGCTTTCTTTGCAACCCTTGGCTTATATTTCTTCAATTTTTTGGAAATCGAATACATCAGGAGAAATTGCTTGTTTCTTCCTCTTTGGAGCAACTGAGTTCAACCACGAAGGAAGATCCAAGGTTCTATCTGGAACAACAACTGTACTTTGCGTAGAAATGGATTCATTCTGTGACACAGTTGTAATTCTAGGAGGTGCCTCAGTTTGGATAGCAACAAGAGTCTGCTCAGATGACAAATCACAACCAGGATCAGCCATAAAGCAATCAAAACTCGTTGCTGATGTATCTATCTCTGGGAGTGTTATTTCTGATATCACAGGAAAGATTGGATTTGTGTCAAATACACTCTCCAAATCGTCATGCAAGCTTCCCACAGGCGTATTCATTACTGATGTAGCTGAGGTATGATGAATAGCTTCTGCAGGTGCGATTGAAGAAACAAACACTGTAGAGAAAGAATCAACATCACTGTCAATGGGAGACATAGGAGATATCACAGAAATAGGTACTGGAGCTTCAATGTGAGGAGACCTTTCACTTAGAATAGTAGAAGTTTCAAGAACATCTTCTTGCTGATCCGAAACTTGAATCTATGTTTCCTTAACCTCTTTTCCTTTTAGTGTTACTTTCTCCGATAGTTTTTCAACAACCCGACTAACTCTTAATTTGATTTTGGTTCCTGAAGAAGAGGCTCCTTCTTTAGATTTGTCTCTAATTTCTGATTTCAATCCTTTAGGCTCGGCTGAATCATTTTCAGTTCCAACTCTAAATTTAATAGTTTTAACACCTATGCTCTTGAGCCAAGTGTTAGTATTTGCCAAGATTGACTGAAACCTATCAAAAATAGAAATGGATTGTTTCTGAGACCACTGTATTGTAGGATGAAATATGCCGGCCAATTTTTTCATTTTGTTACACAACTAAATTCATCCATTAGCATTAGTGTAAACATAAACCAGCTGAATGTAACCCTCTCCTTTGATCAACCCAGATCCCAATGCGGGTAAGGTTGAGAGCATACACGATAGGGGATCATTAGTAAAACAGAAGCTTGCTGAAAGTAACTGAAAAAAAGAGCAATCACTCAACCACTTGTTCAGCGGGAGGATTGGAATGAAAGTACAGTACTAAAAATAAAGTGCAACTCGACCACTTATTTAGCGGGAGCTTTTTGACGGCTTAGCCGATCAGCAAATGATGAGAATGCATTACATTTAAAGTAAAGGTGGCAAGCCGGCCTCTTCCACTTGTTCAACGGGAATGCAATGATTAACTTAAACTATAGACTGAAGGAGTGCCAGTCTCTTCCACGATCGTGGGAAATAGCTAAAATCAAGAACACTGGCAGTACTACTGCTCAGCTTACAATTTGATGGAGCTTCATGTCATCCGGACAAGTATGAAATGCTGTAATGAAATAGGAAGACTCCCCTATACCTATCTTGGCCTCACAAACAACAAACCCATCTCACAAACCCCATTATGCTAATCTGATTATGATAGACCTACACTAAAATTGCAGAATCAGCAACACAAAAAATCACTCATTTCATGCTAACTCACTCAATTTTCACTCAAATCCCATGAAACCAAAAATAAACATTAATAATGCTGAAGGCGCCCAAGAAGGAACCAAGAAACCAACCAAAATATTTCCTATATATTTTGCACGCATTCCAATGAATCCCAAATGGTACAACCCTCAAGAAGGGGCGATTTTGCCATAATAAAATAAAGACAACAAATAAATCTGCAAATTGGTGGAAGGGGTCGCCTCAACCAGCCAAGCACATACCTCAACTACCCATAAGCAAATAAAAATCATTCCAAGACTTATAATTGAAAAACCAGTTCAGCCACAACCAATACAACAACTGTGAAAACGATTGAAAGTACAAAGACTCAATCTCAAAATGCAGAACAACTCAATAGAAACCTACTCTCAACTAGTTGCTATCTTTCAAGCAAGAAGTCAAGCTAGCTAGGAGGTATGCATCCCTCGAAGCAAGTCTAACACCATTCCGACAGCATAACTTTGCATAAAACTCAAGATGCTGAATGAAGACCGAAAACCTCCTGATAATTTTGCCAAGCACCTCTAGAACCTTCCAGAAAGTGTGCTCCACTCAAGGGTTGCCCTAATTCTTTGTTGATTTTGACTCTCAAGATGGCGTCCCATTTCTCAAGGTAATTCCCACGCCTTTTTAACTTATTACATCCTTCCTCATGTTGGCATACCTTTTCCTCAGGTCAACATTAATAAACAAAGATACAATTTCACTTAATCTTTGGATGAGGCGCCTACCCATAAAAGTCCCCTTTTTAAAATTGACTTAAGTTGTGAAGTTAGAGACCAAGGGGGTTATAATTAAAATAAAACATTATTTTAATTAAAACAACTTATCTCTCCAGAAACTGCACCCAGGCACTAAGTTTGAAACTGTCAACCGAACCAACTGATGAGGTAAGCCAAAAATACTGAAGCCAACAGGACCACTGCCAGAAATGGAATTTACTAAAAATAGTAAATTTCGGAAGTAACTCGGATCATCATGCCAGATATACCATCGCGAAGCTCTTTGAAAACCCAGAAAAGAGCTGCCAACCAAACACCAAGATTCCAGAAGCACACTCCAACAAAAGCTGAAACATCCTCTTGGAAGATAGGGAACCCTAATTCTACTTCCGAGTAGTCTACGGGTCACCAGGATAGACTAACGGCCAACTGTCGGATCACTGTCGAGAAGGGGACATTACAGTTTGCCCTTCCCAAAATTGCTTGTCCACAAGCAACTGTAAACTAGGATGCTGTAAGATCTCCTCATTCTCCCAAGTGGCATCCTCTAACGGCAAATTCTTCCATTTCACCACATATTCTTTGATTGTCCTTCTCCTTAAAGAACGTTCCCTGGAATCGATGATTCTCTCGGGAACTAGCACCAACAATCCTTCCTCATCCAAAGGAGGAAGATTAGATGAAACAACAATGTTATGTCCTAACACCTTTTTGAGGCGAGACACATGGAAAACATTGTGTACTTTACTGCTAGGCGGTAACTCCAGCTCATAGGCCACTACGCCCACCTTTCTGACCACTCTAAAAGGCCCATAGAAATGGGGTTTTAGCTTTTCAGCTCCACTCTTCTTGAGAGTAGACTGTCTGTAAGGCTGAAGGCGAAGGTAAACCATGTCCCCCACTTCGAAGAAGCGCTCAATCCGCCACTGTTCAGCGTACAACTTCTGCTGATTTTGTTCCATCTGAATGTTATTTTTCAAGGATTTCAAAATATCCTGACTTTGCTGTAGCATATCTTTGGCTTGAGGTGCCTTACTATCCCCAAACACCAAATCTGCAAAGTTGGTAGCCTCATAACCATAGAGGGCTTTGAATGGTGACATCCTAATAGACATGTGATAGGATGAATTATAGCAGTATTCCCCCAAGTGAAGCCATCTGACCCAAGCCTTCTGCTGTTCTGAAACATAATTCTGGAGATACCCCTCTAACCATTTGTTCACAATTTATGTTTGACCATCGGTTTGGGGGTGATAACTGGTGCTCGGAGTAAGCACTGTACTACTCATCCAGAAAATTTCCTGCCAAAAGGTGCTTAGGAACTTCTTGTCCCTGTCACTCACAATGTTTTTAGGCAAGTCATGCAACCGAAACACCTCATGAAAGAACAATTCGGCTACCTGAGCTGGTGATGGCAAAGAAATGAGCAAATTTCGTTAGTTTGTCAACTACCACAAAGATACAATCCTTCCCTTGTGTCTTAGGCAACCCCATGATGAAGTCCACAGAGATGCTTTCCCATTTTTGATTGGGAATGGGTAGGGCTGCAACAGTCCGGCGGGGTATTTGTGCTCATTTTTGTTCATTTGGCAAGTGTGGCATTCCTTGATGTAACTCAACACCTCATCCTTCAACCCCTTCCATGTGAATCTTTCACGGATCTGCCGGTAAGTCTCAAAGTAACCTTGGTGACCAGCAAGTGGAATGTCATGGAAATTTCGCAAAACCTTCTTTTTGAGCTTAGAATCGGACACCAAAAAGATCCTATCCTTGTAATGTATCAGCCCATCAACCACTTTGTACTTTTCATCCTGACAAGTACCTTCAATAATGCTGGTTGCAAACTGATTTTTGGCATAATCAGCAAGCAACAACTCTCTCCAATCAGTTGTAAGCTCGCATAATGAGCTCAAATGAGGCCTTCAAGACAAGGCATCTGCCACCACATTATTCTTCCCCTTGACATACTCAATGTCGAAATCATAAGCCTGTAGCTTACTCACCCACTTCTGCTGTCTTTCATTTAAGTCCTTCTGATGCATGAAGTGTTTGAGACTATTGTGATCAGTCTTGACAACAAACTTACTTCCTACCAAGTATTGTCTGAACTTGGCTAATGCATGCATGATTGCAAGCATTTCTTTGTCATAGATCGAGTATGTCCTTTCGGCCTCTCAACTTTCTGCTTTCGAACATGATGGGGTGTTTTTCTTGCATCAAAACAACACCTACTCCTTCTCCCGAAGCATCGCATTGCAGCTCGAATGGTTTAGAAAAATCCGGTATGGCCAAGACCGGACAAGAACTCATGATCCTCTTGAACTTATCAAAGACAACTTGTGCCTTTTTGGACCACAAAAATGCCCCCTTTTTGGTTAGATCGGTAAGAGGAGCAGCACTTTGCGAATAACCCTTCACAAACCTTATGTAAAAACCACATAGACCCAAGAACCCTCTCAAATGGGTTAGAGTTTCCGGGGTTGGCCAATCCACAATAGCCCTGATCTTTTCTGGATCAACTCTGACTCCTTCTGCACTGATGATGTGGCCAAGGTAGAGTAACTCTCCCATACTAAATTCACACTTTGATTCTTTTGCAAAGAAACTTTCTGTCTCAAGGATGCTAAGCACTTCCTCCAAATGTTGGAGGTGTTCCTCCCAACTCTTGCTGTAAATGAGGATGTCATCAAAAAATATCAACATGAACTTCCTCAACTGCCTCTGGAAAGTTCTGTTCATGCAAGATTGGAAAGTGGCCGGAGCATTAGTCAGCCCAAATGGCATGACTAAGAATTCATAGTGACCATAGTGGCACCGGAATGTCGTCTTCTCCACATCCGACCCCCTCATCCGAATCTGATAGTATCCTGACCTTAACTCAATTTTTGAGAAAAACTCAGCACCATGCAGCTCGTCGATGAGCTCATCGATTCTGGGAATAGGGTACCGATTCTTGATGGTGCTTTGGTTCAAGGCACGATAATCCACACACATGCGGATGGTGCCATCTTTCTTCTTCACAAGTACAACTGCTGAAGCGAAAGGACTTTTACTTGGGCGAATGAAACCCATCTCCAAAAGCTCCTTTATGTTTTTCTCAATTTCATCCTTTTGTTTCTTAGGATATCTGTATGGTGTTGTGATTACTGGTTTGGCCCCTTCCTTCTGCTCAATGACATGCTCAAACCCTCTATCTGGAGGTGGTCCTGGGGGTAAATCAGCAAACACTTTACTTCTTTTTGCAAGCACAGATTGAATATCTGGCAGATATTCCCTCTTTGTTTCAACTGGACTAGCTGGAAGGACCATGCACTCCGCAGCCCACTCGACTGCATCATGTCGGATCAACCTTTCCATCCTTTTGAAAGAGACAATCCAGGGACCTCCATTTGAAATTCCTCTTAGCACTACTTTCTTCCCATTGGATTGAAACATAAGCTCCATGGTTTGCAGGTTTAGGGAGATCTCTCCAAGAGATTGCAGCCATTGAATACCAAGAACGGCATCAGTATCCCCAATGTTAACAACATAGAAGTCGTCTTTGACTTCATGGTTACCTAACTGTAAGGACATGTTAGTAACCTTATGAGTGCAAGCGATGTGGAACCCATCCGCAACCATCACTTTGAAACCTTTAAACTCTTCTGTCTTGAGGTTCTTCTTTGCAACCAATCCTTCATCAATGAAGTTGTGTGTTGCTCTAGTATCAATTAGGGCAATCACTCGATGCTTCCCAATCGAGCCACGAAGTTTGAAGGACTCGTTCTTTTGGAAACTTGAGAGTTGGGCAAAGGTGCCCTCACCTCCCTGTTCTTCTTCCACCTCTTCTAGCTCCCATTCCTCATCACTTTCAGCAATTTCCGAGTGCTGCTCTAAGTGATCAGATTCTGATCCATAATCAGAGTAGGCCTCCATATGGTTTGAACGGCCTCTTCCATAGCATCTGTGTCCTTTTGACCAAGGCTCCTTACATGTGTAACACTTTCCTTCTTTTCTAAGCTTGTCTCGGGCATCATCATCCAGCCTAGGAGGAAACTTCTTGTGCTGGTTTGAGGAGTGCCTTTTATCTTGTCTAGGAGGGAAAGGCTTGGACGAAAACTTGGGTGTTGGTGCGGACAGCGCCATGTTTCTAGCCTTCTTGATGGACTCTTCAAGGCTTGGTGCGTCAAAAGCTTTTACCCATCCCTTCAATGGTTCCATTAGTCCTTCAGAAAATAGCACCACTAATCTTCTTTCAGTGATGTTGGGCACCATCACAGAAAGTCTCTGGAAGTCTCCAATGTATGATTCCAATGAACCATGTTGTTTTAATTGAGCAAGCTCCCTGAATTTCACCTCAGGATCCTTAGTGTCAAATCTGTCAATCAACTTGTTGGTGAATTCTTCATATGTTCTGATCAGGTTGTGGCCAAGGGTGACCAAACCATGATACCACCACTCATGGGCAGCACCTTCTAAGTGTAGAGTGGCAAATTTAATTGCGTCCTCTTCCGCCATAGGTCTCAAGGATAAGTAATTATCCAGTTTCTGCACCCATGCTCTAGCTGTGCATGCATCACTTCCATCGAAATGAGCCAAGGACACCTTTCCAAGAGCTTGTTGGTAATCCGTTCTAGGACCCATATGAGCTCTTATTCATTCCTTCCACCATTCTTTTGGTTCCTTTGATTCATGAACTGGTCAAACAACCACTGCTCCCTAAGATCAGGAGGGAAAGAGGCATACTCCAAGTAGGCATGTCTGGCATCATCTACAAAGTTTGTTGCAACATCAACTTGGGTTTCTTCTCTTTGAGTAAATGTGGGGAAAAGAGGCCTAGAGGCTGATCCTCTAGATGTGGCTTCATGCTGACCAATGGTTCTGTCTCTTCCACTACCATTGTTTCCATTAACTCCACTATTTTCATCGTTGGAGTTGTTTCGAGTATGGGGGGAATTGTTTGTAGCCTGCTAATCCATTTTTGCAAGTAAGTGACCCAGCATGTCAATCATCCCGTCCAACTTCTTCTCCATTCTGTCGTCTCTATCATCCGTAGGCTGTTTGTTACTATCTGACATCTCTACAACTGCGTTACCTCTGTCAACTGATTGTCTTGTTTCTCTGAGTGCCTCAGAAAAAGTGTCTGCCTCTGGTGTACATGGAAACTGATATGGCGGATTTCCCGCGTGACTTCTGGTGTAGTATCGGTGGGCTCTGTCACTCATCGGAAACTGAACTCACTAGACCACAGGTTGGTAGAATCATAGCTCTGATACCACTGAAATATGCCGGCCAATTTTTTCATTTTGTTACACAACTAAATTCATCCATTAGCATTAGTGTAAACATAAACCAGCTGAATGTAACCCTCTCCTCTGATCAACCCAGATCCCAATGCGGGCAAGGTTGAGAGCATACACGATAGGGGATCGTTAGTAAAATAGAAGCTTGCTGAAAGTAACTGAAAGAAAAAACAATCACTCAACCACTTGTTCAGCGGGAGGACTAGAATGAAAGTACAGTACTGAAAATAAAGTGCAACTCGACCACTTATTCAGCGGGAGCATTTTGACAGCTTAGCCGATCAACAAATGATGAGAATGCATTACATTTAAAGTAAAGGCGGCAAGCCGGCCTCTTCCACTTGTTCAGCGGGAATGCAATGATTAACTTAAACTATAGACTGAAGGAGTGCCAGTCTCTTCCACGATTGTGGGAAATAGCTAAAATCAAGAACACTAACAGTACTACTGCTCAACTTACAATTTGATGGAGCTTCATGTCATCCGAACAAGTATGAAATGTTGTAATGAAATAGGAAGACTCCCCTATACCTATCTTGGCCTCACAAACAGCAAACCCATCTCACAAACCCCATTATGCTAATCTGATTATGACAGACCTGCACTGAAATTGCAGAATCAGCAACACAAAAAATCACTCATTTCATGCTAACTCACTCAATTTTCACTCAAATCCCATGAGACCAAAAACAAACATTAATAATGCTGGAGGCGCCCAAGAAGGAACCAAGAAACCAACCAAAATATTGCCTATTTATTTTGTACGCATTCCAATGCAATCCCAAATGGTACGACCCTTAAGAAGGGGCGATTTTGCCATAATAAAATAAAGACTCAACAAATAAATCTGCAAATTGGTGGAAGGGGTCGCCTCAACCAGCCAAGCACATACCTCAACTACCCATAAGCAAATAAAAATCATTCCAAGACTTATAATTGAAAAACCAGTTCAGCCGCAGCCAATACAGCAACTGTGAAAATGACTAAAAGTACAAAGACTCAATCTCAAAATGCAGAACAACTCAATAGAAACCTACTCTCAACTAGTTGCTATCTTTCAAGCAAGAAGTCAAGCCAGCTAGGAGGTATGCATCCCTCGAAGCAAGTCTAACACCATTCCGGCAGCATAACTTTGCATAAGACTCAAGATGCTGAATGAAGACTCAAAACCTCCTTCTTATAATTTTGCCAAGCACCTCTAGAACCTTCCAAAAGGTGCGCTCCGCTCAAGGGTTGCCCTAATTCTTTGTTGACCTTTTGTCTCTCAAGATGGCATCCCATTTCTCAAGGTAATTCCCACGCCTTTTTAACTTATTACATCCTTCCTCATGTTGGCGTACCTTTTCCTCAAGTCAACATTAATAAACAAAGATACAATTTCACTTAATCTTTGGATGAGGCGCCTACCCATAAAAGTCCCCTTTTTAAAATTGACTTAAGTTGTGAAGTTAGACCAAGGGGGTTATAATTAAAATAAAATATTATTTTAATTAAAACAACTTATCTCTCCAGAAACTGCACCCAGGCGCTAAGTCTGAAACTGCCAACCGAACCAACTGATGAGGTAAGCCAAAAACACTGAAGCCAACAGGACCACTGCTAGAAATAGAATTTACTAAAAATAGTAAATTCCGGAAGTAACTTGGATCATCATGCCAGATATACCATCGCGAAGCTCTCTGAAAACCCAAAAAAGAGCTGCCAACCAAACACCAAGATTCCAGAAGCACACTCCAACAAAAGCTGAAACATCCTCCTAGAAGATAGGGAACCCTAATTTTGCTTCCGAATAGTCTACGGGTCACCAAGATAGACTAACGGCCAACTGTCGGATCGTTGTAGAGAAGGGGACATTACATAGGAATAGGTGCATTAGCAAACTCTTGTTCTTCATATTTTGGATCTAAAATCTGCCTATCATCAATTACTCTTTCTAGAACTAAGGTCAGATTGAGATCAACAATTTGCTCTACTGTAAGCTTGCAGTAATCCATTTTATAGATGTCCTTCTCTATCTGGAGAGCTACCCAAATGTCTTCTATACGATGCACGTGTGTGAAAGCTCTTTTTATTTTGTCTTTCACCCTTCTGTAATCAAATTCCATTCTGGCCTGGAATTTCTTCAATTTTATCTCCTAAAGTTCAGCCTTCATTGCCTTCACTCTTGAGGTAGTTGTCAAGGAGTACCTCCCAACCAATAGTGGATTATGTGATGAAATGGTAATTCCAGTCTTATGTTGTGTAGCTTGTCGTGCATGCACTGTCATCAATTGCCTTGCTAACTCCATCAAAATGATTTTATCTGTTGGGTACCTTGGAAGCATATAAGGTTGGTCTTCAAAGCAGCCAACTCTCATGTAAGTGAAAGTAGGGAACTGAAGGAAAAGACAACCATATTCATTTACTTTCCTCCAAGCGGCCTCAGATACCTTATTGTTTTCCAATGCTTTGTCAAATAAACACATGAAATGACCAAAGAAAGTATCTTGAACCCTTCTATAATGCACACGACTTTGCCTCAAAGTCAGCTGATCATAATATTCCCATACAGGCACCAATGATCTATCACCTTTGGTAGAAAGGCCTGGAAACTGCCTCAATGAAGCTGCTATGCAAACCAAATATGAATTCATATAGAAGGTAAGTGTGGTGGGAACTCGTCAAGCTGTTCACACAAACTATCACTGATTACTTCACCCCAGAAAATTGGATATTGTGCCTTTCTGATAACCACTATGAACTTATACATCCAGTTTTCAAACATATTGGAGAATTTCAATCCCACTATTCTGCTCAGAAGGGTGATCATATCATTAATCTCTTCTTTAAAATCAGTCCGATACAGCTTGGGTATCTGGGTCACACAAGGTCGTGATTTGAGAAGCCATTTGTTATTGATATGCTTAATACAATCATTCTTCTTCTGTTCATAATGATCATGAGGACTCTTCATGGAAATAAATGAATACATAGCATCATCAGGAACTTTGAAGATTTTGTTAATGGTTTTAGAATCAAGCGTGATAACCACGTTACCATCATCATCTCTGATAGTTCTTGTTTCTTTGTCAAAGTGGGAAGCACACGCAAGAACAAATTCTGGCTCTAGGGTAGCAACAAGAAAAGTAGACACCAGGTGAATATGACTTCTCAGCAACAACTGAATATCATGAGAAGTTGATTTGTCAGCCCTTTTAAGAAATTCAGACATATCAACATGTCCAATCTCTGTATCTTTGATTTCATCAATGTTTGAGACCACATGAGATGGATAAATCTCATTCTGATATTTATCATATTTGTACTTCATCTTCTTGTTTGTCGGAGAGGCTGGTTCGTCTGTCATCGAGCAAGAATCTGCAAGGCTGCGATGAAAACCCGATAAGGTCGAAACATCATTAGCATCAACATGTGAAGACATGGTATCCATTAACAACAAGACTCAAACCCTAGGTCAGTGAAACTGCTTTCTGAATGATGGTGGAGAATGAAGGCTAAAAACCAATTCGGATTTCGGTGGGCTGATTGCGAATGAAAGCAACATTTTGTCTTTTGCCCCACAAGTCAAAAATCTTCTAACTTGAATTTGCAGTCAAGTGTTGGAAGCTCGATTTTAAGGCATTTAGAAGCATTTCGGGTTTTTGAGAGCATTCAACAACTTTTATAAGGCGCAGTCGGGATTTTTTGAGCATTTTGCAATTTTCAAGTTAATGGTCAGAAAAATAAGGAGTCTTTGCAAATTTCAATTTGCAACTTTAAACTTGCAATTTTAGTGAAAAATCCCAACTTGCTATTTGGTGATGAAAACCCGAAATTAGGCCAAAGTCTTATTTTGCAAAAATGGAAGTGAGGATGAAAACGGAGATGAGTGTGAATGAGTGTGATGGATTTGATGAAGGCAAATGAGAGTGGAAAATCAGGACGAAAGGGAAAGATGAAATGGAAATGGAAAAGACGCTTAATGAAAATGCAATTTAGCATGAACAAGATAACACTTTTCAAAATGACATATTGACAAGGAGCCAATGAAAATGACGTTTCTCAGCTGAAAAGGTTTAACAAAACACGTTTTTCACTCAATAGAAGACGTTTGCAAAGAAATGCGATTTCACCATGAGAAAATACGTTTTCAGAAATGACTCTCTAATAATGGCATGAGAACATGATGTTTTCTCATGAATGATTTATTTCTCAGCTGCAAAAAGATGCTACTCAACGCTTTAGAAAGACATTTCACAAAAAACATATTTGTTTAGCCACCATTTGAATAATGTTGTCAAGCAAACATAAAATAAAAATAAAGAAAACGCCCAAGGCAAATGCGACCCATCACAAGACAAGAATGTCCTAGCAGAGAAGACGTATTTACAAAGGCAAATGACATTCTTCAACAAAAATACACTTTCGTAAAGACACGTTTTGACAAAAGCAATCACGTTTTAAAGTGAAATCATGTTATTTCTTTAAACAAGAAAACGATTTTTCCTTGTGAAAAACGTTTCTTATCCAAACGCGTTTTGATAAAAAGAGAATGTCAAAAGAAAATGAGAAAATAAAACAAAAGGAAAGCAAACAACATACCTGCGAATGAGAAGCTTAAAAACGGAGAGGAAACCCTAAACACCTTGTAAAATCTCAAGATAAGATGAAGGCACTTATGTTTAAGTTGAGAAACTGCAATTTCAATTGAAGAATTTATGAAATTTCCTCCAAAGAAGGTAGACAATTCAAATCCAACACAAACTTCTCTTCAAAATGGGGCGAATTTCTCCAATCGGGTTTATCAAGCTCTTCAGCAACTTTTATTTTTTTACTAAAGACCAAAATTGGAATTTTGACTTAGCAATTTTATTCATGAATTCGGACTTTTTTGGGCTTCTGACAATTTTACTCAATTACTTAAAGGCCAAATCGTGATTTTGAGGGTCTATTGTAATTTTTATTTCATCACTCAAAGGAAATCGGGATTTTGAGGCCATTTAGCAATTTTATTTTTGACAAAAGCCCAAAAATCGGACCTTTTTGAGCTTTTAGCAATTTTACTTAACTTACCAAAGGCAATCAGACCTTTTTGGGACTTTAGCAATTTTGCTTTATGACTTAAAAGTTCCTACATTTGCAGTGCTGACTTAAAAACCCGAAATTGACAAAAAACACAAGAAAAATGACTAAGAAATTTACAAAAATGGAAAAGAGAGTTGCTGAAAGGATGTCCAAGGGAACCATCGATTGAAATCCAAAGTTTTACAACCTCAACACCTTGTAAAACGTGTTTTAAGGAGAAAAACTTCAAATTTTTTGGTAGGTTACCCCAATTTTAGTCATGTCAAAAATTGAGGAAAACAAATAGCAATTATTAAAAATTCATATAAGACAAGAGTATGAATAAGACAAAAAATCAAAAGACAAAAGATGAATAAAAACAAATTAAAAAGGTGCGATTTAAAATTTCATTAAGGGCAGCGATTTATATTAGACAAAAGGCAACAATTAAATAAGGATTATTCTTGGAAAGGCAGCAATTACTTTTGGAAGAGGTGCAAGAGATATAACTTTTGGTAAAAGACACAATCTTGCATAGGAGACATATCTATTGTGAGAATATATAAGATAACATTTTGTGAATTCAAATCAAGCAATCCAATGATTTATTTCTGAGTAAAAAGGAGAAAGAAAAACAGAAGTATGAACTGTGAATCAGATTTGTATTGAAAATAATTGTGTGTTAATATATGAAGACATGTGCTAGTAAGTTAAAATTATTTCAGACTTGTCAAGGATAATATTTGTATGTGAACCAGATTTGAAAAGAAAGACTTGCATCAAACAAAATCAGAAGTAGTTATCAGATTTGAGAAAGAGTGATATAGTGTGAGATGCAATCAGATTTGAGGAAGAAGAACAGCGTGTGATTTGTAATCAGATTAGAATAAAAGGATTTCTAGTTTGGGCCAGATTTGTGTGAAGAAGTATATTATATCAGGCAAAGAAGAATCAATAGGTTGGAGCCTGTCAAATTGAGGTTGGAGCCTCTTGCTGGGCTAAAGCTCAGTTTGTGTAGAGATTGAAGACATTGATAGTAGGTTGAAGCCTACAAGAAGAAGAAGATTAAATTATAATATATATGCAATATTCTACCGTGATTTTCTCCTAAAAGGGTTTCCACGTATATTGTGTGTTCTCATTGTATTCCTAATTGCTAGATCGATCTTGAATGGTTTTAATTGTGCTTGGTTAAGTTTTGAAAAGTAAAGGATTGTTTGATACTAATTCACCCCCCCTCTCAGTATCACCATGTGCTCAACAATTGGTATCAGAGCGGGTTCTTTCAAAATTAGCCTAATAGCTAGAAGGTAGATTTGAGGAGAGCACAAATGGCCAGACAAGAAACGTAGGGATTCTCATCAAACAAGGCACCATTGTTTGATGGAACTAATTATGCCTTTTGGAGTTTAAGAATGAAGACATACCTTAGTGCTTTGGATATGACATCTGACAATCTGTGGAAGATGGATATACTATACCTACTACTCGTCTTATGAACAGAGATGCCAAAAGAGAGTGAAAATAATTGAAAAGCTATGAATGTAATGTCCCCTTTTTGGCTTGTTCTCGGTTTTGGTAGATTAGCCTATTATTTGACCCTAGTAGGCTAGTGTGGTGGATTAGAGGGTCTAGTTTGGGCATTATAGAGCTCTTCAGGTGGCAGTTGTAAGTGTTTATCTCCCCAAATCCTTCATATGTTCTAAGGCATTGATATTTAGGGGTTTTGGTTCTGTTTTGAAAGATCAGTGGATGTTAGAGAGGGACCCTTACTATTTTTAATAAGGCAGTTGGGTGCATAGTGGATACAATGGTTAACTCCCGGGGAATTGAGAAATAATGATTATTTGTGGAGTTATGTTATTTTAATTATTAATAAAGTGACCACTTTATTAATTATTATTTATAAAGTGCAGTTATAACGTTTTAAGTTCACTTTATGTCCAATGGGGCCATGACCCTCAAAAAGGTCACTTAAAGTACATTAAATATTATTATTATTTGAGCGCCCATTCATTAAAGTTATAAAGTGCACATTTAAATATCATTTTTAAATGATTAAAAGAGCCTTCTAGAGGATCGACCTCTTCTTGGAAGAAAATATATAAAGCATCAACCAAAGCTCTTATCATTCATTCTTGGAATCATTCAACACTCGTCTTTTTTGAAGAAGCTTTGGATTTGAGGAAGAAACCTAGGGTTTCACTGTAATTTTCAATCTTGGAGAACGTAGCCTCTCTTTGATTGTGCAAATATCGGTGGCTTCAAACGGAGGTCGCATTTGAGCGTCATTGGAGAAGAAAATCAGAAGTTAAAAGGTGTTTTGAAGGTTAATAAGTTGCAGATCAGAAGTTTTGTTAGCTGCTACAGTGGCGTGAACCACGCTACAGTAATTGCTACAGTACCCGTGAACAGTGATATCTATGAAATTTGCATTTTAGTGCCATGAAAGAGATTATATTCAGAATTTTATAAGGGTTTGTTATGATCAGAAGTTTCATTGAATGAGATTTCTGTTCATCATCATTTCATTGCTGCTGTATCATCATTACAGCAGGCCGTACTGCTGCTACAGGCCGTACTCTTCATATCAAGAAGGACGTGTGACTGGTTGCTGCCGTGTGTGCTTTTTTCCGGACAGGGATTTCAGAGTTCTGGGTGCTGCAAATGCTCCTTAGACCTTGGCGTCATAACTCTCCAGGTCTGAGTACATTATATCCTATGTTCCTTGCTTGGTCTAAATCTGAGAATGTGTAATATGTAAGAGTTTGGTGTTAGCTTTATGCTGTATGCAAAACTGGGTCTGTTGTTTATGATCCTCAGACTTCTAGCATTCAGAAATTGCTGATGAACTGCTGGCATAGTATCAATATATCATGTAATGTACTTTCCATAATATCTGGGTGGTCTGATATAGTTTTAGCCTTTAGAAATGTGGAATATTGTCCTCTATTGATAATTCTAAGTTGTATAAGCCTGATTATAATTTCTGAGCAATATTTCCTTCATATCAGCTCTATATAATACTCAGAAAGGTCTTCCTTTAAGTCCGAAATAGTATTTCTAAGTGTGCCCTGTTACTTCAGTCAATGGTTGAATATTATGCTACAGATTCAAGTTATCAGATTTGTGTTCATTGTCATTTTGAATTAGTTATTATTGTGCAAGCATTGTTATGTTGCAAATCTGATAAAAGAGATCATCTATCAAATTGAAAATTAATCGAGCAAGATTAGAAAATTAAATATCCTATCAGGTGTGGGCTATTACAATGAATGCCATATTATGTGGATTGGCAGAATTTGTATTCATAAAAGTAATGCATTGGAAAACTACAACAGAAATATGGAATAAACTAAATAGCATTTATTAAGGAGGTGACAAAGTGAAAAAGGCTAAGCTTCAAACTCACAAGGCAAGATTTGAAAGCCTCAAAATGAGAGAAGATGAGAACATAGCTGAATATTTTCTTTGAGTCGATGAAATTGTTAACACCATGGTGGGACTTGGTGAAACCATCAAGGAAGCGACTATTGTAGAAAAGATATTGAGATCTTTACCAGTGAGGTTTGATTCTAAAATCTCTGCAATTGAAGAAATGAAGGACTTGGATAAATTGATCAAGGATGAAAAGCATGGCACTCTAACTGCCTATGAAATGAGGATTGAAGATAAACCATCAAAGAGAGAGGTAGCCTTCAAAGTAGCTCAAAGAGTAAAGGACAAGATACATGAACCTAATGGTGGACTTGGCAAGATAGATGAAGAAGAAGCTCACTTCATGAGGAGGCCAAAGAAGGGCAGGTAAATATCCAGGTAAGTCTTCTATTGCATGTTTTAATTGTGGTAGACTAGGACATTTTGCTTCTAACTGTCCACAAGGGAAGATGGAGAACAATGACAATGAAGAAGATTACAATATGAATAGGGGAGGAGGATACCAACAACCAAGAAAGAGCTATAATCAAAATCAATTTGAGAGAAACAATGATTTCTGGGGGCAAAAGAGGATCCTTTATTCCAATGAATATGATGACAGATTAGAAGAAAGCGAATTTTATAGAAATCAAGATGAGATACTATTCATGGCGGTAGAGGATAAAAGGGATGTAGAAGATGAGAAGAATGGGGAAAACGAGAAGAATGGGGATGATGAAGAAATGGATCATGAGGAAGAAATTCACTTAGCATATGATGAGATTCATTCACTTAAAAGAAGAAATGTGTGTCCAAAATCAAGAATTCAAGAAGAAAGTGAATCCAAAGCGAAGATATCACAAGCCCTGAAGAAGGCGAGAAGACAATCGTGATCATAAAAATACAATGTGAAGAAGCAAAAAGAAATGAGGAAGAAACCAAGAAAATAATCTTAGATCCAAAAGTTAAGTGTGAAGAGGCAAAAAGGATTAAGGAAGGAATGAAAAGCTAGTTAAAGGAAAGGGAAGAGAATTGTGAATAGTTAGAATCCGAGACTATATCACTGAGGAAGGATTTAGAAAAGATTGTAGCACAATTAAATCGAGAATTGAAGAATGTGAGAAGTTCAAAATTTCTGGAAAAATGACCAAAATCCCACATTGACAAGAGTGGGGTTGGATTTGAAGAAGGGAAAGGTTAAAAAATGGATGAACTTTCAAATGAGCGACCAAAGAAAGGAAATGAGGAAAAACCAAAAGGCTATGCAAACATTCTCAAGGCAAGCACAAATCAACAAATCTCAATACTGCTTTCATGATTATTTCTATTCATGTAATAACTATGGTCACAAAGCTATAGACTATTGGACACATGCAAGAAACATTGGTTGGATCAAGAGTAGATCTTATGGGTTGCCAAATAGAAAGAATGACATCATATGTTATAAATGCAACCATTTTGATCATAAGGTGAGAGATTGTAGAACACAAGCAAGAAATGAGGGTTGGAACAAGAATAGAAGTAACTATAATTTCTTTGGTCATTAAGTGGATTACAATGTTGTGTGATACAAGTGCAACAACCATGGAAATATGGAACGCTCATGTAGAAGTGATTTTGTGGAATACCCTAAGCAGAACAAGAAAATGGAAGCCATGAATAAGAAAAAGAAAGAGCTTACAAAGGTATGGAGAAGGAAACAAGAGAAAGATAATGAGAAGAAGGAAGAATCTATGCCTATGCCTCATGCACAAGAGGTATCACTTAGTTCTTAAAGAGATGTACATATTCAAGGGGAGCTAACCATTGCATTATTTCAGCTCCATGAAGAAGACAATACAAGATAGATCAGCTAAGCATTCCGTTGTCATTGATCAAAAGGGAAGAATTAGTAGAGAAAGAGAAGATATGATTGGGAAAAGAAAGAGAGACTAAAGAATTACTAAGCCTACAACAAGATCATTGAGTTATGTTCTTGGGATGATGGAGTTTAAAAACATGAGATATAAAAGATAAACACTCTAGAAAAGTATAGTTCAAAGAATGGATAATGCATAGCAGCAAGGTACAGTGGGAATGGTGATAATATAGCTATACGAAGCATGGCACAATGAAAATGACGATTGTCTTCAAGTCAGAGATAGCTACCTATAGTAATAATGATGTAATGAACTTTTCATAGAAGATGAAGATTATAACAAGACAACATTTCAATGTTCAAAAGTAGAAATCTAGTGAGAATGATCATGTATAGAATGTTACAAAGCATTTGACAACAATGCGAAGAATGGCAAGAGGTTATAGAAAGATCGAGAACACTCTTCCATAAAAGACTTGAGACAATGAGAGAAGAAAAGAGAAGGACAGTAGTAAGTTATGATGGTTATACTTATGTTCGAGTTTCTATTGATGTAATGATGCCATAGAAGATAGAAGATAGAGATATAATGAATATCCATTTACCATTAATGAAAAGGAGGAAGAATTATAGAAAGGTGGAGAGCTACAGGAAGAGAGAGTTATATATAAAGATAATACATGTCAAGACAAAGAGTTAGAGGAAGAGGAATATTAGAGCAAGGGGGAGCTTTAGAAAATCTCCAACAGGGGGAGAAGTATATTCTTATTGCATTGACTGTGAGTATATTAATGTTTCCCATGATCTATTTGTGATAGAAGTTTAATAAACATCTCTTTGCCATTGAAGTTAAAAGGTGAGAGATATAGAATGGGGGAGAGCTAGACAAAAAAAAGGAGAATTATGTTGCCATCAATGACAAAGGGGGAGATTGTTGGAAATATTGTCATTGATGTCAAAAGTGAAAAGACAAAGTCATTGATGTCAAGTGTATGAACAAGATTGTTGGTTTAGTTATCGTTGATATCAAAGCCATTGTGGAAGGAATTCGTTGTCTAAGTTTGATGTCAAATAATGTTACATTAATTGTTATTGATGTCAAGGGTATATAGATGATTGGAAGTTGTCACTGATGTCAAAGATTGTTGGCAAAGTTGGTTAGATGCTTTAATACAGGACATTAATATATGCAAAGAGCAGATTGAGAAAATGCATAGAGAATTGAATATGATATATAATGAAATTTGAAGGCAGCGATTCTATTAATATACAGCAGTTAATGATAAAGTGCAAAGAGGAGCAATCACAATAAACTAGAGAAGATTTTTCCACTTAGGCAGCACTTATAAAAGACAAATCTTGTGTTTATTAAACAATAAAATATACTAATGAATAGCAATTATTAAAAAGTCATATAAGACAAGAGTATGAATAAGACAAAAAATCATAAAAGACAAAAGATGAATAAAGACAAATTTAAAAAGGCGTGATTTAAAATTTCATTAAGGGCAGTGATTTATATTAGACAAAATGTTACACCCCGATTGTATAGCTACTATTTGCATAGAGTAAATTGTCTATAGTGACTGAATTTTGGAGAATGAATAAAACATGTTGTTTCTTGTTAGCAATATGAGTGTGCTTCTATTTAATAAATGTCTCATTTAATGCTACTTCTATCGATGTTATCCTTGATGAATGTTGCATGCATAGTTATTGAGTTATGAATATTCTAACTTAAGATGTTTTGTGTTGGCGTTTCAATTAGCACCTTTGGAGTGCTTATTGGAAACAAACAACTATTGCAAGCGTGTTAGTACATGCTCTTCGGATTATAAAGAGGAAGATCTCTCTTTGCTGATTTTCTATGTAAAAAAGTGTACTAAGGTTCCTATCTTTTTTACTCAGCGGCAGGACACAAGGGTGCATAAACACAATGCACCATAGCTAAGCTTGTCTTTGGTTTCCACAGATCTTAACTATGACTAACTAGCTTCTAGACTATCCTATCTCCTCAAGATAAACAAAGCATGAGGGCGTAGTAGTGAAATGGATGGGTTGGATCACTTGAATCCACCGTCTCTGTAGATTATGGTCGAGGCTTTGGAAAATTCATGTGATGATCTTTGCTCGAGATGTGTTGCGAAGAGTCTACTTGGATCATATGATGACCTCCTGTCAATGAGGTACTTGAGATTAAATCTCACTGTTTCCTGACTTATCAACCTAGCATTGGCTGCAGTCTTACATCTGTAGAGTCCCATATGAATAGGAAAGTTTGCAGCTGACTTCTTCTTTTGGTGAAGGTAAGAGTGAACCTCGGCCTATTGTCTCAGGAATTCCATCAACACCACCTTGTCTGAAGGGTAGCGTGTAGTGTACCAACACTCTGCTGATCTGTTTTTCACTGAGTTTCGTAGATCTGATTTTGTTTTCGTTTAATTTCTCTTTTTGTGCTTCTGAGTTTGTTTGCCAATAATGCCAAAATGGTACTAAAGAGCATATGCATAAAGTTGGAAACTTCTAATAAACTAATCTACTGAAAATAACTCAAGTAATTACTTAATTTAAGAGCCAAAGATAATTTCTTCATTACATAATAGATCACATAAAATAGATGGCTTACATCAGATTTTAAAAGATACATCTTATGCCATAATTTTTTACTTACAACCATACAAGCATTGTGAATAGTGACTTGCTACAGTACCTGCCCCCAAAGAAGTGCACACAACTCACGAATAACGAACTTCTCCCACCGAAAACCAGCATGGGATGACTTCTAGGATAAGGGCGCCCCCTTAGGAAAGATAGCAGCCACATAAAAGAGGCGTTTCTTCTTCTTTTGTTGATTGAAACCCTCATAAAAAAGAGGGTTGGCTATAGCTCTTCAAAACAGCCCCAAAAACTTCTCAAAAGCGAACAGCTCTTGTATAAACATCAATAGAGACTATGGCTGCCAAAGCCCTCTCAGAAAATGCTCAAAAGCTCTGCAAAACAACAACTTGTGTCTCCAAAATGAAGCCACCAAAAACTGACCAGCAACTTTAAGGTGGTATTTCACACCCTCAAGCAACTCAAATACGAAGAACAAAGCCCCACCAGGCTTACCCACTGCAAGAAATCAGGAAACCCTAGTCTCCTTCCTCCAAAACCACATTCCAAGTTCATCAAGCTGAAATCATCTATTCATGAAGAGGGTCGAACTTTCTCACTTGCTATTTATAATTTTACAAAGAAAACACTATTCATTAAAATGAGCACTATTCACTTAAGTTATAACATTTTCCACTTTAGCAATGAATAGTAACTGCAAAATATAAAGTGACCCCTTCATTTTAAAGACACATGGTCCCTAGGCCGAAGATGGTGAAATTAAAGGTGAGTATTATAAATTTAAGCACAAGTATCTTGCCCAACCCCACAATTCACCTTGTCACCATACTCCAGAGATCCACACTGCAAATTGACGACCAAGTGCCCATCCAAGAAACCCTCTATCCAGAACTATTAGCCTACGAGGGTCAGGAAAAATAGGCTAATCCCCAATTCTGATGCTCGTCAAAAAGGGGACATTACAGTCCGCCCTCCTTGAAATTGCTTGTCCCGAAGCAATCTCTACTGCAAAGAAACCTCACTCCTCGGAAGGCCCAAAAGAAGAACTGCAAAATGTCCCATGCATCACCAACTAACTCCGAAAGCAACAGCATAAACGCAACTGCGCCAAATATTTCTAGATCCCAAACCCAAAATGAAGGTTTGTCGTGTCTACCTTCCTTTGACTTCCACTGCGCTCTACTGCGCCCCACTTCATCATGCTGTGAGTGGTGAAGTATCCCAATGGGACCCATCCAATATTCAGTACTAAACCTGTCACCACTTGGATCCCAAAACAATCTGAACTCACATCCATCTGTCATGCAGAGATAAGAATATCTAGAGGCATCCGCTATGTCAAATCTCTCTCTGTCCTCTGTTAAACACCCATGGATGCGATAATTAACCCAACCATCATGCCAACTAACACCACAGTCACTCTGTAACACTGTACCTGAATGTAATCCCTGTGACATTAAAGTAGCAACCCTTGTCGGATACATATTAGCATGGTGGATAACTGACTACTGACCTTGCAAGTAATCCTCTGCAAACAACTGAATCAGGTACTTGCAGCCTCTAACCCCGTCTTTCGAAGATGGCAAACTCCCATTCCACAACGAATGGTATAACCCTGGAGCCAATCCACATTGCTGCATCATCAAGTCCTCCGCGTGTGGATCAAAAGAAACATGATGAGCACTCCTCACTGTGTAGTTGCAATAGAATGCTCCAACCTCGGTGAATAGCTCATCACTAGCAATACTGGAATCAGGCAGCTGATCACTCTGAATTTGAGGCATAACAAGCTGGCGTCCAAAATCAACTGCATGGGATGAGGTAATAGATTTGCTTCCAGGAGAGGGAAACAAATCCACATGAGAGCCATACTCCCAACCAGATGACACTTTGCAAGTCCCCTGTGGAGATGATGGAGTAGCATCGTGTACTAACACACAACTCTCAAGAGAATCCACCACAGCCACACAAGAGCTATCAGCTATCGAACCTGCGTCATCTGTCATAGTACTGACCACCAGAGAGCCTGATGTAACATGTGGTTTTCTGCTGCTCTCAATCAAAGTACTCAGCTCAACTGAGTCAACTGCCCTTGTATCCGGGATGGTTGTTACCACATCCTCACTACAACCTGTAGATGTCAAATCATGACCAACTACCACTATAGGAAACAGTACTGTAATTGCAGCTGGTGGAGACTGTGCCAAACTGAACTCCACGGTAAGCTCCTCCAACCGTGACGTTGACTCCCGAAAGGTCAACTGGGTGTTGTGCAATGAGTCCATAGTCACCTCAAGCTCATGAGTGAGCTTGTCAACCTCCTCTTCTTTTCCCTTCAATGCATCATAGCAAATACCATTCCACTCTAGAAGATAGTTCCTATCAGCAAGTAACTTCAAATAATT
Organism: Sequoiadendron giganteum; assembly: GCA_007115665.2. Taxonomy (NCBI): domain Eukaryota; kingdom Viridiplantae; phylum Streptophyta; class Pinopsida; order Cupressales; family Cupressaceae; genus Sequoiadendron; species Sequoiadendron giganteum. The sequence continues at coordinate 358,455,688 of CM021107.1, read as the reverse complement.
ATGTTTCATTAATCCAATAGCTTCTCTCAGTGTATGGAACTCTCCAAGGGAAAGACTGCTCTCACCATGCTCATCTGACATAAGAGTACTCCAACCATAGGTTGCCAGCATCTGTCGAGCAACATCAAAATGCTCCAAGACTGTAACAATCATATTATCACTAACCTTCAACCGCCCCGTCAGATGGTGATGCCCCAATGACTCATCATTTCCACCCAAATCTGCACTATAGTAAGAGGTTGAGTCCTCATCACTCACCTCATGATCAACAACATCATGTGTGCTATCCTCAATGCACACATCAACAACTAAGGTACTGCTGCTATGTACCTCAAGGGATGGCTCATCGGGTAAGGTAGAAACTGTTGATATGACAGTGTCTTCACACACTTCCTCTCCCAATGTAACTGTATCACCATCCAACTCACGATCCTGTAGTTCTATGTCAACACATGAATCATCAAACTTGTTCTCTAAGGCCTGATCTGGAAAATCAGACTCACCATGACATGAATCCACACCAAATATTGCACCATTAGTACCCAATTCCTGAGTACTTTCATGTAACAACTCAATAGTAGCATCTTGCACATGTGTAGCCACCGTTGTTTCATGCTGTTGCAGGCTACAAGCTAATCTTCGTTGTGAAAGCGTGAGTTTTCGCTGGGTATTATTCAAGATGCTCTCAACCCTGATCCTAACTCCACCATACCAGAAGTGGTGAAGCAATACACTGGGACCCCTCCAAACGGCAGTGCTAACTCTACCTCCACTGGATCCCAACTCAATAAACCATGCCAATTCCAAACACTATGCTGATACACCTCAAGTATCATACTTGAGTCGCACGGGTAAACTGAAAATCTACCAACCTCAACACCATCTAACTTCAGCTGCGCCACTCGGATGTACCCTTTCTCCAAATTACGGCAAGTCTCCAAGTCTTCAATCAAAAGATAATCAGCATGGGAGGACAAGGTAGAGGACCTGCTAAACCTGGCATCGTCACCTGAAGTCAGAGACAAGTCATACTAGAGCTGACTAGAGCACTCCTTATTCCACCCACCTCTTTGTGCCATCAAAGTCATCGTCAAATCTGGTGTATGTGGGATGAAAATGAGTTGATGAGCATACCTCATGCTGCAATTGAGGTGAAACTCTCCTGACTGTGCTAATTGAGTGCTCACCAAAGAACCCTTAACGTCCTCAAGATCTAGAGAGAGCTTATCAGCTTCCTCTTCTTCCCTCATCAAGGAATCCGAATAGATCCCATCAAGGCTAAGTAGGGTGTCTCTGTCTGAAAGAAGGTTCAAATAATTTGTCTTCGTTGTTTCCATACCTTCTTTGACAATCTGCAAAGCATCATGAGAAGATCCGGCTCCAGTCCCTTCTTGTCTTCTCTCTAACTGGACTGCCCAAAGATGATCCTCAATTAATTTGTACATCCTGTCATGATGAGATAATGCCGCAATAATCCCATCCTCCTTCACTTTCAACTTAGTCTCCAAGCTACGAACAACCTTCGCACCATATGATGAAGCCTCTAACTGTTCTTGCTTACCCATGTCTGGAATCTTCACCAAGTTCTTCGATTGCCCAAGCTTACCAAACTCATCACTGTCATTAGAACAAGGTGCATCCCTTTTCTGCATGAGGAGTCCTCTAAGGTTATCTATTCCATTTTGTCCTACTATGTTGATGAGATTGACTTTATCTTTTACCTTTTGAAGGTGTTGTCTCGCATTGGCAGCCACCAATCTAGCCTCCTTGGCTTTTTGCAACCATCCTTTGTTCAACTCTTCGGACCTCTTTACCTCTTCGCTGCCAAAATATACAAAACCAGCCCTCATATGCTTGATATCTTCATGTCTACCAAATGGTGTAGTCAAAACACTAGTGGCTGCTCCACTAAGTAGAAGATCAATTTTCACATTCTCCTCATTATCTTGGGCCTTCAATGGACTTTCATATGTGTGAATAACATCCACCGAACCACAATCCAATTCCTTGTCATGATAGGTGGAAGTAATGCTAGACTCAAATAATGAGGTATCACATGAAATCTGACCTTCATGTTGCTGCTCTAATATAACTGATTTAACTTCAACCAATTTTGGCCTTTCTTCAACCTTGACATCATCATGAAGTGTCATTTGATCCAAATCCTCCTCTTGGCAAATCTGTTTAATACTCTCCTTAGGATCATTAGTAGGCTGATCACTAACTGCTGCAAATTCATTTAGAGATTTCTAGAATTTTCTCCTATTGATGCCTCTTCTCTCTCCTTTTTGTTTTGTGATATAAACCTGAAGAAGGATAATAGGTACTGCTCTGAATTTGGGTCTGAAAGCATTTGATTCATCCTTTTTGAAATCTGACATGACTCCTTCACTACGGTATCCAACTGCTTTAATATGGCATTCCATTGCTTTCCGTGAGTAGCCATGAAGCACAACTAAAACTTTTGCAGCTGAAACTCACCCAACAGGTTGGCAGGAAACTGCTCTGATACCACTGTAGTGTACCAACACTCTGCTGATCTGTTTTTCACTGAGTTTCGTAGATCTGATTTTGTTTTCGTTTAATTTCTCTTTTTGTGCTTTTGAGTTTGTTTGCCAATAATGCCAAAATGGTACTAAAGAGCATATGCATAAAGTTGGAAACTTCTAATAAACTAATCTACTGAAAATAACTCAAGTAATTACTCAATTTAAAAGCCAAAGACGCTTTCTTCATTACATAGTAGATCACATAAAATAGATGGCTTACATCAGATTTTAAAAGATACATCTTATGCCATAATTTTTTACTTACAGCCATACAAGCATTGTGAATAGTGACTTGCTACAGTACCCGCCCCCAAAGGCCATAATTTTTTACTTACAGCCATATAAGCATTGTGAATAGTGACTTGCTACAGTACCCGCCCCCAAAGAAGTGCACACAACTCACGAATAACGAACTTCTCCCACCGAAAACCAGCATGGGATGACTTCTAGGATAAGGGCGCCCCCTTCAGGAAAGATAGCAGCCACATAAGAGAGGCGTTTCTTCTTCTTTTGCTGATTGAAACCCTCATAAAAAAGCAGCCGGCTGTAGCTCTTCAAAACAGCCCCAAAAACTTCTCAAAAGCGAACAGCTCTTGTGTAAACATCAATAGAGACTATGGTTGCCAAAGCCCTCTCAAAAAATGCTCGAAAAATCTGCAAACAACAACTTGTGTCTCCAAAATAAAGCCACCATAAACTGACCAGCAACTTTAAGGTGGTATTTCACACCCTCAAGCAGCTCAAATACGAAGAACAAAGCCCCACCAGGCTTACTCACTACAAGAAATCAGGAAACCCTAGTCTCCTTCTTCCTCCAAAACCACACTTCCAAGTTCATCAAGCTGAAATCAGCTATTCATGAAGAGGGTCGAACTTTCTCACTTGCTATTTATAATTTTACAAAGAAAACACTATTCATTAAAGTGAGCACTATTCACTTAAGTTATAACATTTTCCACTTTAGCAATGAATAGTAACTGCAAAATATAAAGTGACCCCTTCATTTTGAAGACACATGGTCCCTAGGCCGAGGATGGTGAAATTAAAGGTGAGTATCATAAATTTAAGCACAAGTATCGTGCCCAACGCCACAATTCACCCTGTCACCATACTCCGGAGATCCACACTGCAAATTGACGACCAAGTGCCCATCCAAGAAACACTCTATCTAGAATTATTAGCCTATGAGGGTCAGCAAAAATAGGTTAATCTCCAATTCTAATGCTCATGAAAAAGGGAACATTACATAGCGTGGCATCATGGCGGGGTTGCCATTGTAGCCGTACACGCGCGTATGTAGGTGAAAGTGGGGAATTGGATGAACCAATCCGCCCAGTCCACCATTGTCGCCTTAGCTGTTGGTGAAATACAGACGTGCATCTCATGGTCTAGCTTGCACACGGTGTGCATAGTGAAAAGGTCGTTCATCTTCTTGAAATGCCTTTCCGCTACAGTAAACTCAAAGCGAGGAAAGTATTCTTGGAGCTTTTGCACACCCAATGTTCCCAGAGTGTTTAGTGTTTTGAATTCGCCTTGGAAGGCTATCAGGTATACCAGGTAGGAACACATGTGGAAACGGTGCTCTTCTCAAAACCTGGTAAATTGTTGGTGGAGCGTGTCACTGATCAAAGAGGCCCAGTCGTAATGTTATTTCCTACTGAGTACTCATCTTTGAATTCTCCTCGCCCAACCAATTTGGGCAAGCTAGTTTTCTTCACTTTTAACCAATGTTCAGCCACTATTAGTGAACACTTGTCCTTTGAAGCCATGAATGCCTTTCCGCATTCTGTCACAGATACAACCTTCCTGGTAGGGCATGGTGGAATTGAAAAACACGTCTCTATGTCCTTCGGCTTTAAGCTGCAAATCACCTTTCCGTCCACTGATAGGATTTTTCTTGTAGTAGGGTTGTAATGCTTTGTGCAAGCAATTACAAGCTCAATGTTCTGTAAAGTGATAGGAATGGATGCAGCTTGTAATAAGTCGGACTCTTCAATAAGCTACAATGTAAATTTTAATCTAGTTCATGCCCTCCAAGTCCTCAAAACTGACTTCTGGATTTTTCTACCATAAGTCCGTGTCAATCGTCATTAGATAATCATGGTACAAGACCGTCTTAGTCTTGTATTGTACCTGGGAGTACTGCATTCTGCAAGATTTAAAGATTGACTGGGCACTTGACCTTGTTCTGACACTTTCCCGAAACCCTTAAATATAGCGCCTGCTGAGAAGTATTTTTTCGGGAAAAATCTAGCACGTGGGTTTTGTTCGTACTTGGAAGCTGAACAAACCCAGTTCCTTGGATTTTTGATTTGGAGACTTTTCCGGAAAGATCCTTAAAAATAGGGGCAACAACTTTGCTGATTCTGGCAAATCTAAGAAGATGGGTTTTGCTGGAAAAATGCACTGATCATACCTAGTTGGTCAGATTTGAGGTAATCTTTCGTTTCCTGTGACATGCAAAGTATTATAAACATAAATAGAGTAAGTAGATAGAAGGTGGATTGAAAGTTATGAATTGCCACTTTGCAATAATCTGCCTCTAGAAACAATCCTCGGAGAAGAATACTTTTATTGTCACTGATCTTCAGAGATATCGAAGATCTGTCCAAAACCTCTGCCGGATCTTGAAAATGTGTTCTTGGGAGCTATTTGTTATTTTATCCTTCAACCTGCAAAAGAATAATGAAGAATGGGATGCCTAGCAAGAGTATATGATGATTTGAGTTGAGATCCACCAAGTATGGATGCCAACTTGTGATTTAGGTCTAATTTGGAGTTCCAAAAGGTGATTTGCACTGATTTTGGAGTGTTTGGCCTCTTTTTGCCTCCAAATTTGCTAACTCAAGTCAATAGTTTTGCTTTGACTTCCTTTAGGCGTCCATCTTTGGAGTTGATCCCTTTTTGTCAATTTTGCAAGTTGAAGTGCCTTCGTTTGATCTTTGATTCTGGCTGCTCAGTTGATCTCTGGCAGTGGTTGGCAGCTCTGTTGTTGAGATAGGATTGACCTGATGAGATATGCCAGGGAGTGATCAACTCAAAAAATTGAGTTTGGACCTCCAGAATGAAGGGCGCCTTTCCTTGAGAGGGGCGCTTTTGACAATGCCTTAGTCAATTTTCATCGACTGTTCTTTGTTTTGACCTTTTCAGACCCTCTGTGCTTCGATCTGACTCTCCTATCGACAAATGAATCAGAGGACTCTACTTGACGATGCATTGGGTAGCCAGCTCAGCTCTGCACAAGATGACTGACTTATCAACTATTGAAAGTGAGTTTAGGTCCTTGAAGTTCAAGGGCGCCCCTGGCCAGCAGGGGCACCTTTGACCCTTTGACTAGTTTTGGCTGTGTTTTAAACTGCCTGCTTTGCCTTCAATCATCAGGTGACTTAGCTATTAGATGTCTTTGTTTACCGTCTCGTTGACGAGATTGATCATAGCTGAGAAGGTCATCTTGGGAAGCAGTGAAGATTCCGGCTGAATCTGAATGCCCTCAAGAAAGGGCGCCTTTCTTCAAGAGGGGCGCTTTTCGCAATGCCTTAGCCAGTTTCTGGCTTGTCTTTTAAGTTCTTCAGTTCTGGATTTTTCTACTTGATCTCAACTGGTGATCGTTTGGCGTGTCCAGTGACTGTGTTATCAAATTGATCACGTAGCTGGGAGGAAGCTGGAAAGACATCATGTATGAAGCAGCTGGTGATAGGTTCATCTGGTACCTTGAACTGAGGGGCTGGCCAGGAGTGCTTTTAACTTGAGGCTCTCTGTTTTGACATCTTCATTGCTGTTAGATCCTCCATACTTCGTCGATGATTGGTCGTTGATCTCTGAATCAGATGATCTAACTGATGGTCGTGTTGTTGAGATAGCACGAACACGAAGGAGATGAATGATTTGAAGGTGCAAAGTGATTTGATTTTCCTTCTAAGATCCAAGGGCACCTTTCTTCAAGAGGGGCCCCTTTTTGACCTTTAGACTGTGTTTTGCCTTGGCAGCCAAAACGTGCACCTTCTAGAGTTAGCCAAATTTTGGCCTTTTTCGTTTTGAGAAACTCCCTCGTTATAACAGCATCTTTTTGACCTTTTCCGCCATGGCTTCTTCGTTGGAGCTTTTGAGGTTTAGCTTTCAGTACCTGGTACTGGCCAATCTACCATTGATGGCTGCAAAGCTCCTAACTTTGTTCCTGAAAAATGAGAATAGACCCACCAGAGTAAAACATGTCTTTTGATGATTCTGACTTGATCAGTGTGATCGTGAAGTCAATTAACCCTATAAAAATCATTTTCAATCATTTCCGGGAAGGTCCTATTTTTAAGGGTTTCTCTAAAAATAGGAGCATGAAACCCTAATTTTCAGATTTTCATAATTTTAACCATAGGTTCCTTGACTAAAACCCATAAAGACTTCATGTTTGGTTTGACCTAAAACATACTTTCGATGGCATTTTTACATTGTTTAGCTCAATTTAAGCAGAATGCCAAAAATTTCATTTTGGGTACAACATTAGGCTTCGTCTGGTGACCATGTCAGATACCTCTGGCATAGAAGAACCATGAATCTCAAGTTTCGTAGACCAGTACTTTATTAGTTGGGTAACGGAGTTAGGACTCATTTCCTATTTCACATAAGAACTTGAAGTTCACCTTCATTTATTGGGGCTCACCTATTTATTCACCTAAAACAAGACTACCTAAGAAATCACCTTAAACACGACAATACTTTACGGAACAGGGAAAAACATAACAACATAACAATAAAGCGAAATAAAAATTATTTACAATATACTCACCCCATCCCTGAAGGGATGAAATGTTTTAAGTACTGCCCGCTGTAAGGCAGTGGAAAGAGCCTTCCGTCTGAATGCGAGAGAATGTAAGAATTCTCTCCTGCAACATCATGTATCAGGAACGGGCCCAGCCAAAGGGAGTCAAATTTTCCGTGCGTTCCCTTTGGTTCGTGTCTCTTGTCCCACAGCAGGACTTTGTCTCCAATCTCGAAGTCTCGTTGCCAAGCCTTCTTGTCGAAGATCTTCACTCTTTCTTGGTGCTGAGTGATTTTATCAACAACCTCCACCCTCTCCTCTTGCAATTGTGTCAGACACAAAATGCGCTTTTGGATTGGATCCTTGAAATCTTCATCTTCTACTGCAGATGCCGGCTGCAAAGCTGACAACTCCAAAGTGATGGGTAGCATCGCTTCAGTGCCGTATATGATAACAAAGGGGGAAGTGCCGATGGCTCTCTTGGGTGTGATCCTATCAGCCCAAAGAGCGTCGTACAATTTCGTGTGCCAAGCCTGTTGATTGGATTCAACCATCTTGCGCACGATCGTGACTATGTTCTTATTAGATGACTCGGCCTGTCCATTGCCTTGTGGATAGTAATCTGAAGAATGGGAATGAGGATTTTGTTGAACAAAGGATTCTATAAAAGGCCGCCCTGGCCACTCTTCTTCACTACCTTTTGGAATTCGAAATTACTCTTAATTTCTAAGAGCTCATTCATATTTCTGAGTATTTTTATCTACTGAGAGTTTCATAAACCTGAGAATCATATTCACAGAGAGTTCTTTCTATTTTTTCAGTTTTCATATTTTTTGATAGCATCCATACTGTTGTGAGCTTTCTATTTACAGTGAGATTATCATATGTTGAGAGCATTCACCCATTCTGGTAGTTGAGGATATCAATTTTTGAGTGTATACAATTGAGTGAAGAGGCACTTGTGAGATAAGCTAAGAAGAGAAGTCTGCAATTTGAAGAGAAATTGCCAGTCGTTGCAAGTGCTAAGACGTCTTCTTTAAAGGAAAGCTTTGAAACAGGCATGGGAAATTCTTCTATTATCCATTCTATTATTGATTATTCAAAAGAAAAGGAATCTTTGTGTTTACTATTGTGCATAGGTTGAAAGTCAATCATAGCTGTTTTTCTGTGTGAAAGAAGGAATGAATTATTATGTTTCTATTTCTTTGTGTTGCTGCGTTTGCAAAGGCTGAAAGGTATTTCTTGAATGCAATGTAGTTGTAGGGGAAAGGAAAATGTTTAATTATTATTATGCTTAAAAGGGAATTTAAGTAAAGGGAATTAATGTGAAAGAAGATAAGAGAAGGGATTGAAATGCATTTAGAATGAATATTGCGTATTTTGTATAATCTCCATATATGGGGAATACGATGAAGTAGTTATTATCTATTAGGACCGAAATGAAGGCAGAACCAAGTATGGTCTTAAGCTTAAGTTATTAGGTTAATTGAGACAAGCTAAATACTCTGAGGATAAAGATATTCGGATTAGGAGTTATGTAAAGGACATTTGTAGACTGTTTCATTTCTAAAGTAGGTAGTTTGTTGTAGGTAGTCTGGGGTGACTGAATACCCATTGAAGGACTTAGCCTATGCGTGGAGTAAGATAGCCCCAAGTCAAACTGAACCTGTCATAGTGTATATGATAGATGACTGTCAGTAGAAATACTGTATGAAACACTTTGGCCAAAGTAATGTGATTCACCTACATCCACTTAGACTATGAGATGATTACACTGTCAGTTCGCTGTTGTCCAGTATTGCATACTAGATTGAGATTGTAAGATTACAAGGATTTAGCTATGTAGGACACAACACTATGCTCAGTTGGTTAAACAGTATTGGTTACCTAACCAATCTCTTCGTAGAAGGGAGGGTTGTTTATTAAACAATAAATGTGCGGGGAACTGCATTATAAATTCGTGGTTGGCGGAAAAGCACTTGAGTGATGTTTCTCCTCCACAGTAGGCTACTGAAGCACCAAGGTTTGAAAGGGAAGATCCTAGACCGTCTTATTCCTATTTGCTCAAAGCTCTCCGAGCTGTGTTTTATACTTGTATGTATTCTTACTTCATTCTTTACTTGAATGGAAAAAGTAATGATGTTGTTTCAATTGGTTCTTCAATGATATGTGGCAATGAAAAGAAAAGAAAAGTTTATGTTACTTTGTCTTGATACATGTTTCCTTTTGTTATTTATGTGAAAAAGTTGAAAAAAATTTATTACACAAAGGTTAGGTCGTTACAGATAGCTTGAGGTACTCCTAGGATGAAGATGTGCAGTAAAGGAGGGGATTTTGTGATTATTTGTTATGCTGTTTCATTTCTAGTAGTTTAGTTTGTTGTAGGATGTCTGGGGTACGGATTACCCAGTGAAGGACAAAAGACCTACGTGTAGTGTAAGATAGCCCTAATTCAAATCGACCTCGGATAGTGTATATGATAGATGACCTTCATTCGAAATACTGAATGAGAACACTTTGGCCAAAGTAGTGAAATGTACGACATCCACTTAGACTGTGTGATGCTTGAGACTACACTGTCAGTTCATCGTGATCCTTTAAGCAAGCTAGTTCAGGATTATGAAATAGCAAGTTCTAGTTTTGTAGGACACAACATTATGCTCAGTTGGTAAACAGTATCGGTTACCCTACCAATCTCTTTGTTGAAGGGAGGGCCATCTATTGAATGGTAGATGTGCGGGGGACCGCATTATAAGTCCGTGGTTGGCGGAAAAGCGACCGAGTGATGTTTCTCCTCCTTACCAGGCTACTGAAGCACCGAGATTTGAAAGGCGGATTCTTGGACCTTCTTACCACCATTAGTTCAAAAGCTCAATGAGCTATGTATGTTTTCTTACTCTGTTATTTAAATTTGAAAAGGAAAAGATTACTTGCTGAATTAAATTGTATCTTGTTTTGTATTTATCAATTGAAGAAAAGAAAAATCTATTTGCAATGTCTTTATTACTCTTCTCCTTTACTTGTTAGTGAAAAATTAAGAAATTTTATTTACCGAAGAGTTGGGTCGTTACACAAAAGGCAGCAATTAAATAAGGATTATTATTTGAAAGGCAGCAATTACTTTCGGAAGAGGTGTGATTCCTTGAAGAGATATAAATTTTGGTAAAAGACACAATCTTTCATAAAAGACATCTATCGTGAGAATATATAAGATGATAACATTTTGTGAATTCAAATCAAGCAATCCAATGATTTATTTCTGAGTAAAAAGGAGAAAGAAAAGCAGAAGTATGAAGTGTGAATCAAATTTGTATTGAAAATAATTGTGTGTTAATATATGAAGACATGTGCTAGTAAGTTAAAATTATTTCATACTTGTCAAGGATAATATTTGTATGTGAACCAGATTTGAAAAAAAAGACTTACATCATACAAAATCAGAAGTAGTGATCAGATTTGAGAAAGAGAGATATTGTGTGAGATGCAATCAGATTTGAGGACGAAGAACATCGTGTGAGTTGTAATCAGGCAAAGAAAAATCAATAGGTTGGAGCCTACCAAAGATCAGATTTGTTGGGGTTGAAGCCTCCAATAGGTTGGAGCCTACCAAATTGAGGCTAGAGCCTCTTGCTGGGTTGATGCTCAGTTTGTGTGCAGGTTTAAGCCTCTAATAGGTTGGAGCCCATCAAGTAGAGGTTGGAGCTTCTTGCTGAGTTGGAGCTCAGTTTGTGTAGAGATTGGAGACATTGATAGTAGGTTGAAGCCTACAAGAAGAAGAAGATTAAATTATAATATATATGCAATATCATGCCATGGTTTTCTCCCAAAGGGGTTTTCACGTAAATCGTGTGTTCTCATTGTGTTCCTAATTGCTAGATCTTACTTGAATGGTTTTAATGGTGTTACTAAAATTAGCCCAAGGCATCCATTCCAAGCTATTGATAAGGTTATTAACTCATTAAAAAAATACATACATCCTCCACAAACCTTGTTAGATTTTAATGATTATCTTATGGAGAAGCTTATTATTCATATAGGATGACAATTTAGCAAAAATCTTGAAGGAGACTTCAAGAAGAGTAATAGGTGTCTAATTTTTCAACTTTTTCCTCTTAGCATCTTTGGGATTAAACTTAATTAATTTTGATGAACTTGTGACTAGGGGACCTTATCAAGCAACCAAATCATGCAACCTAAACACACTCTCTTCCCACAAATTCAACAAACATGTTTTATTTTCTTATCAATATTTCATTACATAGGGTTTTACAAAGCTTATAGAACCTACATCACCATTAATTAGATACAGATTTGCCTTATTTGTTCTACTCCCCAAAAGGCCTCTTAACAATGAAGACACAATTTTATTATATCCATCGGTGGCCAAGGAAGTTAAATCAAATCAAATTTTGGCCATTACAGCAACTAAATCGTTGCAAAAAATGGAAAGTGTAGAAGTAGGTCGAAAGTCTGCAAGTTCAATAGCAAGTTGAAAGCCCGCAAATGTAGCAAGTGGATGATCTACAAATGGATAGTTCAATCAAGAAGTTTTGTTTCATGTTTAGTTGGTCGACAAAATGTAAGAACCCTAGTTCTCCCTGAGCTAATTTTGCAACTGCTGGTTTGATGTTTTTCGAATGTTTTGAAGTTTTCTTGAAATATTACCAGCTAAGGCATAAAATTTACAGAACAAGGAAATGCAAACACAATTATAATATTATTTCAGAGATATAAATGTCATGAAATTACATTGAAACATTCATACCCAAAAACATTCTTTTGATCTTGAAAAGATGATGAAACCCTTATTCTGAATCTTTCTTGTAAATCCAATGAAGCACAATGTTGACTCCTGGATGAAGCCAATCAATTAAGCATCTTCAGCTGATAGTCTCACAACCTTAGAATGCTGATACAATGAACAAGCTATGCTCTCCAATGCAAAATATGTAGAAATTGCAGAAACCCTAGGTTTCCTCTTCTCCACAACAAACATTCAAGTCAAATATCAAAATCCTCCATTATAATAACTTTTTGTTGATCCCTTTTTATATTCTTTCATGAGAAGGTCGATTCCCTCCAATAGCTTTTTTCAATCATTTAAAATAACCCATTGACTTTATTAAATGCATTAATATATAGGCTCCCCTTTTAAAATATAATTAATGCACTTTAAGTCACTTAATTGAGGGTCATGGCCCCATTGATTATAAAGTGACATTATAAACTTTATAATAAACATTTATATTATTTTATTATCATTAAAGAGACCTTAATGATAATAACTCCTTTAATAACCATTATTTTGCTAAACCAACTGAACATGGAAATCGACTTTGCATCCAAGACCTGTCTAGGTGCCTTACCAAATATAGAAATACTGGACTCTACTGACAAGGTGACTTACTATAAATAGTAAGTGTATGAAACTAAGTCTTGGAACACCAAACGAAGGCCCAACCTGAACCAAACTCTACTCTGAAGAAGAAGGCAACCAAATAACTACCAAAATAGACCCTCTGAACAACTCCATTAGCCTACGAGGGTCAAAAGATAGGCCAATCCTCCAAACTCAGATGCTCCTGAAAAATGGGGACATTACACGAAACTTTGCAATCCGTACATGGTGACGTCATCATCTTGTTAAAGTCGGTTTACGTTATGTTGATGTCATTGTCGAAACTATTCATTTGAATTAGCTGATTAAACTTGTAAAGGTCCAAATCACTTGAGTTTACTTGCAAGTGTTGATGGCCATGAGAAACCCACAAACTTTAGTTGGATAAGGAATTCCCAAATAAGGAAAATGAACTAGGAATTCTCGCAAGCTAGATGACCCCAAAGTTCTCGTAAATGTGGAAAAAGCCATTGGTACCGATTGTGTGGGCTATTGGAACTCAAAAAGTGTCATTCTTCACAACTTCATTCACTCTCTTCCCTTGCTCTAACTTAGAATCAAGCCACTAATCCCACTCTTGTGTCATGACCATTAGTTGCAATGTTTCTTGAAACTCAAGCATCATCTCCAAGAGAATGAAATATGATGCATATTTGGTCTCCAAGATTTTCAAAAATTCTATTTTGGAGAAGGTTTGGAATAGTGCATATGGAGAAGGTTTGGAATAGTGCTTGTAGATAAATTTTTTGAAAAGGTTTGGAATAGTGCATATGGAGAAGGTTTGGAATAGTGCTTGTAGATAAAAATATACACATCTCTAGCATCATGAATGACTTGTTTCATCCAATCATATTTTCCCTCGTCTTCGAGTGCATTATTCATGGAATGCACACAAGAATTCCACCAAATATGTTTGTAGACACCTCGATCTAACTTACCCACAACTTTGGATGCATGGGCTACATCTTTAATGATCTACACCACATTCTTTGGCCTAACCTCCTCAATTGCATCTCTAGGGATCTTGAACTTGTTGGTATGTGATGAGCCTTGCTGGCTCTCTACGAAACCCTTGTCTTTTTCTTAAGTCTTTTGGTGTTTTACTTAGTTTTTTTGAGAATGACTTCTAGACAGAAGAGAAGGGGCGGCAGCATATTAAAGTACATAAAACTGAAATACAGAAACCTTTGGAGCAATAGACGTAATTGTTATTCATTTGCAGTACATACAATAAGATTGCAAGCAATTCACATACCCGAATGACTCCAAAATAATTAAATAAGAAATTTGATAGCTTGGCAGGCAAGAATGCTGAAACTGAAAGAAATCACTGCCGGGGCTCACGATCTACTGTCTCCCACTCAGAAGTTGGAGAAATGATGCTAACCATAGAGGGCGCCAATGATGGAGTACATAACCAACCACAAGGAAAGGCGTTTTTTGCCTTTGAGTTCACACGCCTCAAGTAAGGAGGCACGCATCCCAAGAGAAAATCACCACCTTCTGATGCTATGGTATGGCCCTGTCAATAAACAATGAATCTGATGCAGAATGGCGTCCCAAGTAGAGAAGCCCTGTTCTTTATTCCAAAACATTGAAATGCTGAAATTAAACTCAGATGAAGCACAATAGAACTTCTGTATGAAGCCCTCACAACTGCACAAATTCAGCTAGTCTTTCACGGCCTCAAAGGTGCTCAACACTGAAGAGATTCCGTTCTCCAATGAAAAAAATGCTCAAAACCCTATCACAGGTGAAGCACAGGAAGAAGCCAAAGGCAAAGTCAAAATATTCAAAAGATTATTCTCTCATTGCCCAAAATGCCTATATATGCCAAAAGGCACGATGTCCAAGAAGATACGCCACTTTTGGATATTTAAATCTTTTAAAATATAATTTAAGTCACTTTCAATAGTTTGACTTAAATAAAGTGGGCGCACTTTATTAATTTAAGTGATTAAGTATTAAATCACTTTTTAGGAAATATTTAAGTGATTTAAAAAGCATAAAGTCAATTTGACTTTATAATAAAATATTAAGTTAATAAATAACTTAAATCACTCAAATAGGCATAACTTCCACAATTCTTCATAAAATCCCGTGCCGTCAGAAGCTGTCGACTCCTGGTCTGCTAATGCCTGCTATGAACCAATACTGGGCTCTGAACACGAGAACGATCCAACTCTCCAGAAAGTACCACTGACCCTCTAACCAATCCAGTTAGCCCACAAGGGTCCAATAAAGGGCTAACACACTGTTCCCGAGAACTGACTAGAGCGGGGACATCACATGGTACCAATACAAAACTTGATTTTTGTACTACTCGGTGCCCATAGTTGTCATCAATTTATCATCATTTGTGTGTCAACTTAAGGTTATTGATACCATTTTGTAGACAATTTGCAAAATCTTATCCATTCTTGGACTAGTGTATTGGCTAACTACTTTTGCAAGGTGATTAAAGTTACATTGTCTCAAGGAAAATATTGATGAGGTTCCTAATTGATGATGTCTATGGTAGTCAAAGGTACATGTAAACTGGTGAAGGCTATGAGGGATTCAAAGTGGAAATAAGTAAGAAAAACTCTACCTATGCACACTATTTGAATGGCAAAACAAAGTTAGATCCATTCCTAGGCATGAAAGAACTTAAGTTATAGAGGGTAACAAAGAAATTGGGTGGCAACGCAAAAAGAAAACCATGCCCATGTTGGTAGCAAACATTATGAAACATGCCTAACACAACATAACTAGGAAAAATGCTTAGTAAACTCTGCCATCAAGGAGAAGTGGTTCAAACATTATGAAAGTGTGCCTAAGGTCCAAAAAATAGACAAGAGTGGACATTTTTTTCTTGCATTGGAAGTCATGTAAACTCTATTGGTGTAGCAACTAGCACCTCTGGAGTGCGAGTTGGTATGAAGCGTAATGACTGCTCTTCAAATTAGGAGGGGAAGCTCCCTCTTTTGCTGATATGCGTGAAAAAGTTAAGTATTCTAAGTCCTATCTTATTGACTCAACTGGAAGAGGCACAAGGTTAAGAAAACCAAGGACATTGCAGCTAAGGATTTTCTATGGTTTTGCAGGTCTTAACTACAACTAAAAACTAAAAGCTCTAAACTATCGAATCTCCTCAAGAAAACAGACCATGAGGAAACGGAGTAGGAATGTGATTACACGATAAATTTTAGGTACAAATTCACAACATGAAGGCAAGGTGGCACAACTATTTGCTTGGCTGGGAAGAAGTTTATTAGAAACAAACAAATATAGGATAAACTAAGCACAGATTCACAACGTGAAGGCAAGGTGGGACAACTATTTGCTTGGCTGAATAAGTTTATTGACACACACATCAAACGATAATCTTTAGGTATAGGTTTGCAACATGAGGGCAAGGTGGCATAGCAATTTTCTCATCTGAATAGGCTTATTAGAAACGAAACACAAGGTAAGCAACTAGGACAACAAATTGTATAAATGAAACACGCATACAATGAACGATCAACCTAGAAACCCCATTTAACTAAGATTCAAATAAACACCATAATAACAACATGAAGGTAAGGTGGGCACAACTATTCATTAATACAGTAATCACTCATGAACAGATATAGAATAACAATATTACAGGCAAGGTGGGCACAACATATATTGCTATCACGTGCAAAACTTATTTACAAATGAGCTGAAAGCTCTTATTTATAGACATCAAAAGTGTAGGGAGCCCTAAAATCACCTTGAGTCAACTACATTCTCGCAGCATGTGAGATTTTATTCTCTAAGTCTAAATAAAAGAAACTATACAGTTAACTAGAAAGCTACCATTAGTTAACCAATACAAACAAGACTAATTGGACATGTGCAACATGCACGTCCTTATTGAAAGAAAAGCTAACTGATAACTAACATCAGTCAACTAGCGCTAACTGAAAGTCCATCCTCCTGCGAAGATATCTCCAAGAATGAGATAGGCGTGCCTAATATAAACAAGGAAAACTCAAGAAATGACGCTTGAGTAACTGTTGCTTCTAACTCATCCTCGTAAATAACTGCAGGATCCAACTGGGCGTCTACTACAAGCCCTCTCTATTTATCATCTCATCCAAGAATTCATTGATTGTATCATCATCTGGCACTCTGATGCTGTCCACGATGATCAACTATCTGTCTAACTCTTTATCTTCATCCTGGATCGCCCTCTGACTGTTTCTGACCTCTGTAGTCACCTTCTTGAAACTGATAGTCAACATTGAGAACTCCTCAAGCTTAGACGCCTCAAGATCTCCACCTAGATTATCACGAATCAGCTCTTCGAACTCAATCTAAACTGCCTCCAACTCGACGTATGTACCATCTTCACACCGATAATGGCATGGGATCTGGGTGATGAACTTGTTGATAAATCGAAGAGTTGAAGCAATCTTCTCTTGAATTACGCCCATCTTAGCAGAAACTCTGTCATACGTTTCCACTTTGCAAAGATACAATTCTCTCCAAGTGAAAACCTTCTTTTTATCTTCTGCTGCTTCAATGGCGTCATAGGCAACTGCAAGTTGTAATATGAGAACCAGATCCTTTGGCCTACGCTCTGCTATGAATATCTCGAGCTCCTGAATCCTCTGTCGAAGACTATGTGCATCAACCCTCAACCGATACAACTCTGTAAGGAGATGTTGACCAGTAACGATAAGTCCTCAATCTAGGTATCCAAAAGCTTTCCTTGATTAATCAAGTAACGAATCCTCTGCTGATCTACGGCTCTCTCGAAGTTGTGGGAGTAAAGGTGCCTGCCTTGCGTTCCCATGAAGTAAACTTGAGATATACTGTCGGAGTTGCTTGACTTCAACCTTGACCACCTTATCTTCTGCATCCTTCATGACACACTCCTCCAGATTACTCGCAACGACCTTGAATAGGCTCACGTCGGTGCGTTGAGTACTCTTACCTAGATTTCCTTTGACGAAGGTAAAGTCACCAACATCAACCTCATCTAGGTTCTTTCCTTCTGGTGGTGTAGCAACCTCTATGATGAGCTCTGCTTCAGGATTCTTCTCAGTGTTGACTTGCCTCTTGGCCCTCTTATTCAACCTATCCTGATAAGGATCACCGAACTCGGACAAGTCAAGCTCATATGAAGGCATACGCCTTTCTCTCCCCAACGACCTCTCGAGCCAGGATGAATGATTCACACCGTTCTCTTGAAGAGGAGTTGCTCCTGCTGTGTCAACCACTGGCAAATCAACTGGCATGAAGGTCTCGTTTACTGGTGACTCAGGCTCTGAATCATTGTCGATAGGAGTTGATGAAGGTGAAAAAGGTGGCCCTGGAGATGATGAATCAGCCTCAGTCTATACTACTGGTTCTACTAGAACTACTGGCTCTCTCTCAACCTGTTTCCGTTTAGTGATGCTCTTCCCTTTTGAATTCACCACAACCTTGACTCCTTCAGGCGGCTTCAAGATAACTTTGACTCGAGGCTTTGCCCTAGAAGTAGAAGGCAATGAAGAAATCACTATTGGCGGCTCTGTGGCTGGAATTACCCTTCACTTTTGCTTGCTCTCAAGGAAGTACATGCTCATTTTAATAATTGATCTAGACAAATCCTTCACTGAAGTATTCACTGGAACATACCAATCAAGTTGGCGAAGTGGCTGGCAAGCAACTTGGTCTTTAATGAACAAATTGAGAAGCACTTCTCCATCATCATCAGACAAACCCTCCACATCTTCAGACACGAAATCAGCAATCTGTGGGAGAATAAGCCTACAGTAATGACGTCGATGCACCTCAAAATCATCCTCACAGTTGACCCAAAAGTCCTCAAGCGCTGTCGAATGTGAATTGCTTCGCTCCTACCGTGCTGAATAATGACCCAATGGATCATAGGTACACCTCTAAGGAAAACACTCGAGCTGGAGTTTCTCTAACTCATTCGCCATTAGCTTGCAATCAGTAGCTGTCTTACACTTGTAAATACCCAATCCGAAAGGAAAGGTGAAAGCTGGCTTGTGTCGATCGCGAAGGAAAGTGTGAACCTCGTGTGCTTGTCTCATAAACTCCATGAAAAGGACTTTGTCTAATGGATACCTCAGTAGCATCAGAGGCTCTCCGGTGTAACCATAATCCATATGTGAAAGTAGGGAATTGGATGAACCAATCCACCCAACTCTCCATCGCTGACTTGGCCTCTGAGGAAATTCTAACATGCATCTCATTGTCTAAATTCCTGATTGTCCTCATAACAAAGTGATCATTCACCGCCTTAAAGTCCTGTTCAACTTTCAAAAGCTCTAATTGAGAGTAGTATTTGTGCACTCGCTGAACGCCAGGAACCACATGAGTCTTTAATAGTCTAAAGCTGCCTTGAAACACAACCAAGTAAACTAGAAAAGTCACCATATGAAATTTGTGCTTTCTCAAGAACTCTATAATCTACTGGTGAAGACACTCACTGATAAACATTGTCCAGTCAAAGGTTTCTTTCTTGTCAATAGCTCGAGAGATGAGGTAGAACATCCATGATTGGAAAACGGTTGTGTCTTCTTGACCTGATACCCAGTTGAGTAAAGTTATTAAAATGGCAATCTCATCCTTGAACTCACCACGCCCAATTTTCTTCGGCAAATTAGCTTTTTGAACTTTTAACCATCGTTAAGCTACTTTCATCTGCGATCTATCCTTGTCCTCTTCCCATATCCTGTCACAATCTGGAATGGATATTGTAAAGTGATCTGAACATAGAGGAATAGAGAAACATTTCTCAATGTCCCTCGGTTTGAGGCTACAAACGACCCTTCCATTAGCTGACCTGATTTGTCTGGTAGACGAGTCATAATGCTTGATGCAAGCGATTACAAACTCGAGATCGAAGACCGAGATGTGAATGGATGCTGCTGCAAGCAAACCTGAACGCTCTAGATTCCTGATTATAGTGCTATTAGTACCCTCCAATGTACTCAAATTGATGACGGGATAAACATGACCCAAGTCAGTATCGATAGTTTTCATAAAATCATGAACAAAGACTTGTTTGGCCTTGTAACCTATGGGATTGTACTGCATTCTGAAAAACTAGATTATAGACAGTAAAGTTGGGTATGTTTGGACAACTTTTAGAAAAGGCTAAAAAAGCTCGGGGATAGGCTAAAAATAGCAAGTGGAAGTGAATTTTTTCCGAAAATTTTTGAGATATGGGTTTTGTGTAGAATCGAATTCTAAGACAACCTAGGTCGACAAAATTGCAAAAAAACAAGATTTAGGCTTACGTGCAAAAGGTTTTCAATCGAGATTTTAACTGGCAGTTAGAGGCACTTGGGGCAATCTTCCCGTGAAAATCTAGAACATGGGTTTTGTGTAGAATTGAATTCTAAGACAATCCAGATCGACAGATTTGTGAAAAAGTGTGCTTAAGGCCCACATGCAAAGAAAATTCTGGAAAAAAGCATAGTGCTCTAGAGGCAACGGGGCAATTTTCACAAAATAATCTAAGACATGGGTATTGTTGTTGATGCTGAAATACACAAACCCAAATGATGCGTTTCTGAAGATTTTTCCGTTTTCTTTGACATGTGAAGAATACCTAAGACGAGAATAGAGGAAATAAGACAAAAGATAGAAGTTTTGTGTTTTGTTTTAATCTTCTTCTGTAGAAATTAGCCTATGCTTGAAATGGATTTGATGAAACCTACATGCAAATGGAAAACAAAGTCTGAAATATTCTTCCTCTGAACATTCTGAATCTATAGCTACGAAGAACACTGAATTCTGACACCTGTAGCACCTTCAGATCATTTTTATGCTCAAGAAAAGACGTTTTTAATCAACTCATAATCAAAAACAATGGATGCCATATGCATAATATATGAGAATTTATCCTCAAAGGTGTGTCAAATGCATGCATAGCCTTGGAAAGTGCGCTTGAACTCTAACATAACCTTTAAAACCAACACATGGTCTATAATTGGCTTTAAAATTAGTTAACTAAAAGAAGAATATGCCCTAATTAGGGCGCCACCTTCAGAAGTTCAGTCAACTGGCGCATGCAAGCTGATCTCGCTCAGTTACAGACTAAAAATAGGCCAAGAAGAAGTCGACTTGAAAAGAGTTGAACTGAAGAGCTAATTTTAGTTAATTGAAACCACCTCTCATGCGCACCACTTCTCTTGAGTTCAAAAAGTCAACCTTTGACTTTTGGCGCCTCTCTCCAAACTTAGCCAATTTCTCGAAAATTTGAATTTGAAAACCTCACCAAAGCTCATGTTTGACCACTGATTCTAATTGACTAACATGTCGGATTGACTGGCTAAAAGTTTCATTGAAGAGCAAGATCAAAACTGACAAAAGACTCCTTGAGGTGTCAAACCCTAATTCATCCATCTAAAGCCTCAAAAAGCAAGGCGTGTCTGGCCTTCAGGGGCGCTTTTGACCTCAGACAATTTTGAATGCATTTTCCATCATTTTCACAGTGATTCTGACCTTACTTCACTTCGCATTTCCCGGTGTTTGACAAAGCCTCAGAACTAGCTGACTGGCTCACTGCGGAGGTGGTTGGATTTTGAACAAGAGCTCTTGGAGAGCACTTCTCATAAAAACATCGTTTGACAGCTTAAAAACATGGGCGCCCCTGTTTTCCTCCCAGACTTTGCCATTTCTCAAACTGGCTAAAATCCACTAAACCTCCGGCTACAGGCTGCTGAGAAGTCATCTGACTCGGCTGAGATATGCAATGGAAAGATGGAACCAACACGGACAGGATGAGCACTTGAAACCATCAAACAGGCTGAATTGAAGGCACCAAAACCTTGGGCGCCCCTAGCCTCCAGGGGCACTTCTGCCATTTCTGGACATTTTTTATCATGGTTGGAACCCTATGTTTGACTCCTGATCACAACAACTTAGCAACTTTGATTCACCCACTGACGGATGCGTTGCGAAGCCAGATCAAGTCTGAGACAAACATCCTAGGAGTCACTTGATCAGAAAACTTCATTTGGAGCTCCAAAAGGATGGGCGCCCTTGGCTAAGAGGCGCGCTTTTCACTCCAGACTTACTCGTTTTTAGTTTCCCTCGTTTTACATTTCAATCTCCAATTTCAGGTGATAGACAAATCTGTCGGACTGGCTGGCTGGCTCATTGCAAAGCTAATAATATTCCGGATAAGTCCTTCTAGAGGAGACATATCTGAAATAGTTGATCCAGGCCTCCAGAATCAAGGGTGCCTCTAGCTCACAGGTGTGCTTTTGCTCCAAAGAGCCATTTTTTTAGCATTTTCACCTTGTTGAAAATCCCCTCTGAGACGAAGCATCTTTTCAGACAAAACTCGTCATAGAAACATCACCGAAGCGTTTTGAGCTTAGCTTTTGACACCTGGCACCTAGCCATCTGCCATTGAAGAGCTCAGAGAACCTAACTTTTCACTTGAGAAAACAAAAACTACCCACCAGGCTTAAACTGAGTTTTAACTGAATCTGACTTCACCATTGTGACCGTGAAGCAAAATAAGCCAATCAAAACAATTTTCAGCCAATTCTAACAAGTTTCAAGTTTTAGGGTTTTTGACCTAAAAACAGGGGTCCAGAAACCCTAAATTTCAATTTTTAAAATTTTGCCAGTATTTTCGTGGCATCACACTGACCAAAAGTCCATACTTGATTTTCCCAAAAACTAGACATTATTTCTATGTTCCACGGCCTTTTGGGGACGGGGACGGGGGGACAGTTGGGGACGCGTTTCCGAGAGGTTTCCTAGGGGGGACGGTTGGGGACGTGTTTCTGGGACGTTTCCTAGGGGCCCATTTTTAGGGGACGGTAGGGGACGGCGACATACAAAATACATATATATATGATTTTTTCAAAATGTATTAATATATTATAGACAGAGAGAGGGAAAGAGAGAGATATATGTCAATAAATTAATAATTGATAACAACAATATCAATATATAAAGGATACAAACCTTTTGGTAAGGACCATTGCCTTTTTTGAAATGGAGTTTACTTTGGGCTCAAACAAAATTTCTTTGTTTCAGCATGCAATGAGTGTTTCATAAACCATTTCAGTAAAATATTTTGAAATACTTTGTAGCTAAAATACCTTGGAGCAGACGTTTCTGAAATATTGGGATGTTCTTATGCGTCCTATTTAAGACATTCCAATTGTAACTATGGCAGGTTCTTTGGTCTGCTAACTTTTAAAAGAACCTGGGATTAGACAACTTAGGTACTGTTGAACTTGTAATGATTCTTGAGGAAGTGTTTACTTTTGAAAACCCTGAAAAGGGAGCTGATAAAATTGAGGCCATCCGATTTGTTATCAATCACATTTCTTCACATCCATATGTCTACAGTGATTAAGCATGTCTTGGGTAAAAATTGGTTTTAGTTGTCAATTGCAATTTATTATTCATACAAAAGATGGGTATATTATTCTGAAATATATGTTTGCATTATCAGTTGAATCATGGAATTTTCGATGTTGTGCAGTAGGAATAAATCTATCTTTTTATCAATATCACAAATTTACATATTGGACGTGGTAAATGAAGCTTCTAGAACCCACATACAGAAATTGTATCGAGTTTGTATTTGATCACCATCTTGTATAGATAGATTATACCTGATTATATATCATTACCATTCTATAGACAGCTTGATACAAAAGGTTCAAAACATAAAATACCAGCTAGAACAGAGGTAAAATGAGCTTAAAGTTAAGATGATTAGGCTTGAGGAATCTTCTGCACAAGAAAAACCAAAATATGATTTGGACAGAATGTTTATTGCTTGCCTTAAATCTCACAAGCGTGATATGTTGCTTCCATTATGGGTCTGCACTACCTTATTTATTGTTTGTGTTAACCTAAACATATGCTCTTGTTGCATTGAGTCTCATATGGTGAAAATCTACACAAAGATGTCTGCAATCTTTTATGAAAAACTAGTTGTTGTTTCAATGGAAACGATCTTGTGTATAGAATCTTTGATAAAAATATGTAGCACACAAATCTAGTAAAATCCCACGACCTTATTAGTTATTTCCTCAGAGTCGTCGCTTGCCATGAGAGCCTAGTTCGATAGTCATGAAACTTTGTTAAGTTTCATTTACATTTTACTGTAGTTTTTGGAGAAAAATTTAGGTCACCACTCAACGTGGGCCCTACACAACATTTAGCAACAAGTAAAAATATTAAAAAAAACAAAATTTTATGTTTTTTCAATGTTTGGAGGCTTGAGGCACACAGGGGACAGTTAGTTGTCCTCGGGTACAGCGGGGGACCGTTCCCAGCCAGGAGGAAACGCTTCCTACCGTTTCCTGTGAATTTTCTTAATTCGGGGACGGCCGGGGACTATCCCCGATGCGTCCCCCTGTCCCCGGGATGGATGGGGACGGGTACAGGGGGTTTTGGGGAAGGGGACGCGTCCCCGTGTAACACAGCATTATTTTTACAAGGTTTAGACCATTTTAAGTAGAATGCCTTAATGAAGCAAAAACAATGGTTTGGGTACAACAAACTCCACCAAACAACAATCAAAAGTGGCTAAGTGGTAGTGAAAGTCTGCCAACCTAAGAAGGCAAAAACAAACCTAAACATGACGCACTATTAAGTGGTATCAACCATCAAAACTCCACTCAAGCATAGAATAGGTGGCAACTATTTATGTGATTTTCCATGGGGTTAGGACACATTCTGAAGTAGGGTGCACAAATATTGTGGCTTTTCCACCTAAAATTAGTGCCCAAACAGGAGGAAAACGAGTAAACTCTCAAGTGATAAGCTTTCAGCTAGAGGAAAGGGAAATGAAGTCACAGCTAGGAGCACTTTTCGTTGGCACAAATCCTAAGTTTCTCTACCTAAAAACTCGGCAACAACTTAAGTGAATTTTTCCCAAGGCATGAAAAGAAACTAAGTCTTTATTTAAATTTTTGTTGTTGTTCCTAAAATTTGCATAAAGAGTTGTAAGAACATAATTATATATTATTTTCATAAATTTGCATTAAGAGTGGATACAAAACATCATCTATTTTCAAATTTGTTTATTATTTTGATGCAATAAAAAACCTCAACTGCCAAAGTCAAGATAAACATGATTTTAATTTTGTCCTTACAACTCTTTACTGTGACAGGATTTTTTTGTTCGAAAGAATATTTAAATCTTTCTTCGTGAGAAAACCAATTGAGAGTACCAAAGAAATTCATCAAATTAAAGGAAAATGTATTCTTATTAAATCAATAGCAGGGCAACCAAAGACTGTAACAAGATTGGATTTGATTTAGCATTGGTAAAGATAAGATCAACTCTGATAAACATATTTTCTCTTGATAAAGTCCAGATAAGATCAGCTCTTGAACAAGTAAAGATTAGATAAGATGAGATTTAGAAAAGTAAAGATTATATTGGATTTTTTTTTTGAAAAGAAAACCAAGATGGGTGTTATAGAAGACCATGCCTTTCTTTTTCTGTTCTTTGCAATTAGTTCATAGTGTCACTTCCTACTAGCAGCGCTGACATAATTTCTGCTTGTTTTGTAACTTTTTCCCTTTTCTAATATGTGTTCTCTTATTTTTGCAGTCAATAAATATGATTATTTATAAATAAAAGAAAATTTTATTTATTCAATGGAGGGAACCTGATGCATACTTGCGAGGGAACAGCTGGAGAGATGCATGGTCCAGAAAATATTGGACCCCCAGTGCTTGCCTGCACACACAGAACATATATGCTTTAATGTTTATCTAAAAGTATCAAAATATCACTATCTATTAGTTTGATGGTAAATCGAACAGAGTATTTGCAAAGAAAGCTATCAAGTAGAACAAAAAAAGGAATTGTCACTTTGTAAGTCTAGATGATAATAGGAAAATACACTAGAATTCTAGATGACCTATTCAATTCATGAAAGCCATATCGTTGGCACTGTAGAAGCCAAGAAATTAAATTAAAGTGGTATTTTGATATTACGATTCTTGGAAAGGAAATAGAAGTACTTACAAGTAAAGGGCATTGCTGGAATAACATAAATTAGAAAGAAGTAAAACAAAAATGTAAAATAGTTAGTCTAATTGCAGAAAATTGAGAGAAAGAGAATCTCATAAAGACACATTTATATTACAAAGTGCAACTGCAGGAAATTGAGATGAAGAGAATATATTAAGGTTTTTTCTTTTGATTAGTCACTACTGCAGTCATATATTATAAGCCAATCTTGAGCAATATAGGAAAGATGTAGAGTGGTCAATATTGGATCCTCCTCTAGATGATGGAAGTCATTTCAAGAACCTTACCAAACTCTAGATAAAAGGTCATTGCTAATATGCAAGCACAAACCCTTCTGAAGAAATATAAGGTCCAAGCATAGATGGCAGACTCGCCAAAAAATCAGTGAGTCACCAAGTACTTGCTAAGCCAAACAGCTGGTGATTTTTCCCCATGTTAACTCACCACTCGGACTCCCCAAGTTTGTGGAGAAAAATCGCTGTAATTTTCGCAAGTTTTTGCTAGAAATTCAGCGAGTCCGAGTCAAAAACTCGCCCACACAAGTGTAAAAGGATGTGGTGTTAAAAAAAAACACAAAAACATAATACTCTCTTCAATAACAACATATATAATGCCTCATTAGAATATTTTGTTTCTCAATTTTTATATATTAGAATACTCTCTTATATGGTACATTTTGTAATAAAACAAAACAACATATATAATGCTTCATGTTACAATACTAAGAGACATAACTATTACTAATGTCCTCGCTTCACCTAAGTGATTGTATTCTACTATGAAGCTCTGTCCGATGCTGCACAACTCTAAAGTAGATTCTCCCCTTCTCTTTCTATTTGTCACAATAGTTGAGACCAATGAATGCTTAGTGACATTGCAATATATGAGAAATCTTGTTACACTCAGCTGAAGAACCTTGCCAACATTTCCTCCAAATTTAACCCAACATTCATCACAATGACAACAAGACAAAGTAACCACTACTCAGGAGAGATTTAAGCAATCAACACAAAAAACTAAAAATATGCAAGTGTCACCGCCAAAATACAATGCTTCCTCATTTGTTCTTTCCTCAGAATTTTGATTGCAATTTTCATTTTTTAAAATCTTTGATGCATTGTTCCATTTATATCACATAAGAACACAATTTTTTTCACAAAATGGAGAGGCTGACTATATAATCCTTCATACAGTGCAAAGTATCTCCTTGAGTCTTGTCATGATTATCGAATGGAATGTTTCACCACTTTCATAAGATTCTATCCACCATTGCCATATTCTCTTGAGTTCCACCTACGTGGTGTTTACTTCAATGATGAAAGAATGTTCTTTCTTTCCCTCAACCACTAGTTATTGTACATGAGACACTTTTAAGACCAAAACAGTGGTGGATATTTGATCCAAAGAAAGTTCGTTTTTGTTTTCAGAATTTAGGAATCTTTGATAAAGTGTATGTTAGATATGCATTTCATTTCAGACACCTGCATAGTGAGAAATTAGGAAATTTGAGAAATACGAAAAAAATAGGAAAGAGAATGGAAGAGGAAATTTGCAATGGTTGTCTTTCTACAGGTCACCATCCTCATGCGATGTAATATATTTTTAAATGGGTAAAATAGATGTGGACACCCACTGTAATATCTTCTTCTAATCAATTAAATTTGCTCTTGCCGACTGGAGCACAGGAAACCTTTATTTGTTAATTAGAGCCAATTTTGGTGATTCATGAAGCTATCCATTTTTATAGAAAAAATAAAAATTCAGTTGTCTTATTTCATACTTGAAGTTGCTATAAAGAAAAGAAAAATGAATACAAAAAAATGCAGGTAGTTTGAAGTAGAGAAGATTACAGATTGTCAAATAAAAATGAATTTGTTGGTGGGTTGTATAGCATGGAGAAAAGGACTTTGTAAATACATGGGACATAGGAGAGCAGAGAGCATTGGAGAAAAGTGCAGCTAGTAGGTACATACGAGGAAAAACAAAAAGATAGGAATAAAAGGATTGTGGACAACAAAGTAAGGAAAGGAAGGAAGCATATGATGCACACCACAAAGGAGAGAGGATGGCGAGAGAGCTGTTGGGCTGGTCCTTGTTCTGTTTTTATTTTCGGGATTTTGGTTCTCGGTGTTATTTTTTGGGGGGTTCCACTTATATGGATCTTATTTCTGTTTTGCAGAATTTGTGTCATTTCTGGTCAACAGGGTTAATTCTGAAATTTCTTTTAAGGGTTGGATCTTATGTTTTTTACCCTTTCATGTGGCCAAGGCCTTAGATTGGACTTAGGTGTTTGTGATAAATCATTTCGTTTATTTATTTTGTCTAAGTCTTTTGCCCCAGTAATATTCTTAGATTTTCGAACCTGAAATTTTGTCTTTATTCCATATGGCACACCCATTCTAGCCCACCTGCAAGTGAACTTTAAAAAAAATTGCTCTTCCGTCATTTAATATGTTCTTGTACATCTTAAAACAAGATTTTATGCTTTGATAATCGTCACTTCATAAATTGTCATCCATTGTTCTCCTTTGGTGGATTGCTTAAAAGTAATATGAATATCTCTTGATCTGCAATGTCATGAAATTTTTTTAACAAAAATGACATGGAAAAACAAGATAAATTTTGAAAACACAACTTGTAATTTGACGGGATGACAAAATCTAGCTTGAATTTGAACACAATATGAAATTTTTTGTATAGGTACAACAGCTAAAAATGGGAGAGACCCTGTTTACAAGAAAATCATGCAGCTTAGTAAATTTGTAATTGGAAAACATGTGCTAGACAAATTTCCCTTCTTTTAGTTGCCTCTTAAGATTTTCCTAACAAGCCATTATAGGAGTAAAATAATAAACAACTTTTCAAATCCAACCCTTAACAGCAGTATTCTCACAGCGAGATTTAGAATACTCTTAAGATATTATACCATTACATTAAGTTTAGCATAATCTAATGACTAGTTGTCAAGAACACTGATATATATCTAAAGCACTAGAAAAGCAGCAAAATAAGGCTACACATTTTTACTGACAATTAGTTACCAGCAACCTCATGAAATTGTAGTTGCAATTGCAGCCTCTTTGAATTTTACAAACCTCTCACGGCCAAAGATGTATTTAGTTATGACACTAAATTATCTGGAAACATGACATAAACCATATTTTACATACTCGGAATCGAAGAGTACTCGGCAAGCCCAAAAAATTTGACTCGGGAAAAAACTCGGCAAATGTGTGTGGATATTTATGTATGTGTATACTCAGGACAGCACTGTACACACATACATATCTATAAACATACACAGGATGCCAAGTTTGCATGCATATACACACAAAAACATATTTATACACACACAAACATGCCAAGTTTGTGGGTTTTTTTCGAGCTACTAGCAATTACTCGATAATTTGACAGGAGAAAATCCATCTGCATACAACCCGTGAGTAAAAGTAGAAATTACTCGGCATGCA
Source organism: Sequoiadendron giganteum (assembly GCA_007115665.2). NCBI lineage: Eukaryota > Viridiplantae > Streptophyta > Pinopsida > Cupressales > Cupressaceae > Sequoiadendron > Sequoiadendron giganteum. Next base: position 358,426,521 of record CM021107.1, on the reverse strand, counting down.
AATTTTTTGGAGATTACTCAGCTACTCGGAGAGTAATCAGAGAGTATGTAATCTATCATAAACAACTTAAATATGCCAAGCAATTCGTATTTAAAAAATCAACAACTACGAATTGACAAAAATATTTTTAGCATTCTCTCTGTGATCCAAGGCAAAATATGAAAAAATTATTGGTTTTTTAGGCATATCTAGTATAACTTTTTAAGTTTCAAGATGGAAGTAAAATGACACACCTGCCAAACACATTTGCCAGATGGGGACAAGGCAATTACATTTCCATTCACCATGCTACAAATCACTGGCAGCCATCATCAAAATCTTTATAAGTTATATTGCATCTCGATAAGAGCATGTAATTAGGAGAACACATTAAACATTCAATAAAACACATTTGATTTTCAAGTTAAATAAACTTGATATTTGATTAAACATTGCATATTCAGAGTTAAATACCTTCAGTTATTTGAAAATTCAAATTATTATAAAGATCCAACTTCAAAGTCAATAAAATAAAAATAATCTTTTACAAAGTAGAATAAATAATACCATAACCAGTGCAAGAATCCACAGCCAATGATCCAAAAATTGGAGCATGAGATTCATAAAACCATGAAATACTGATTGAAAAGCCCTGTTTCATCAATACAATAATAAGCATGGCAACCACAATGTCACTTTCAAAAAATATAAATCTCACTTCAGTATTTAAAGCAATTCACCACACAATTCAAGATAAAATCAAAAGAAAATACAATTCTAGTTTCTTTTTTCTGTTGGTAAAAACTAATGGAATGAGATTGAGAGAAATTCGCATGCATCTTGTTGAGCGAGTGCTGGATTATATAGATTCAAGAAAAATCCTATTAATAACAACTCATGAAGGAGCTACAACCACCTTAAAACAACTCATTAATGACCTACAAAAACTAACCATTTATTACATACAAGTGAAAACATATAAATATTAAATATTATATCATGATTCTAGTATTCTAATAGCCCCCTTACTGACTAAACCAGAAGGATTTAGAGATTTAGTCATTAAATTAAATATGGCTCCTAAGATGTGCAAAATGGAAAGAAATAGCTATAAAAACAACCTTCATGACAGCAGACATCTGATAAAGATATTTAAAAAGAACAAAATGAACATGCTCCACTGTGGAATGGTTAATTGGTTTGCCTATCCTCTAAAGTAGTGCATCTAATTTTGTAAATTCATCATCTTGCTCACCTTCAAAATACAGTTGAGGTCTCTGGAACACAAATATGAATTTTTTGAAACCAAAGTGTCAACTAGAGAAGAACTTTAGGTGCATTGAACCTCAGCCAAAATGGACACTTTCAGTTCCATATTGTTGACACATAGCTGGAGAAGAACTACCAAAAGTCTAACACACTAGAATACCCTATGAATTGGAAAGTGTATCCATCAATGGTACTATTGGCGCCTGCCCAGCAGTCAAAATTTCTATCTTGTGTCATCTTTATTGCCTTGGATTTTTTGTTGGACTCTATTGACCATTGATCCCAAACCATTAACCATAAAACATTTTGAATTGTTTTAACTTTCTAGGTTTTTGGAGGTTTTCTAAGATCTTTCTAGCTTTTTCTGGGTTTTCTTGTATCTTTCTGTGTTTTTTTGGTTTTCCTAGGTTTTCTAACATTAAACCCTTACTCTGCCCATCACTAACAACTGATCAAAGAATTACTAAATTGGCATCCTTGGTGTATTTGTGCTTTAACTTCATTGTTTTGTCATGAGCCTTAAACTTCAAAAAATTCTAAGTGTGACGATTTTCAGTTCAATTTCCAAGGGCTGGGAAAAATTTAAAGATTTTGGACTTTCTCATCTTGGCATTGTAATAAGTTAATAACCACCCTTAATTTTTTGAAAATTCTTGTTAGCTCAATAATAGAAATTGCTAATCAAGTTTCCTTTCCACTTTCCGATCACCAAGTTCCCGGTATGGGCGAGGTGAGAACATACGGTGTAAGGATTACAATAATACCTTGCAATTAAAGCAGATGAAGTTGATCCACTTTTTCAGTAGGGTTAGCTTGGTACTTCCACTTCTTATACAATAAAAGAAATGGAAGTCAACTCTTCCACTTTTCAGTGGTGAGTGAGTACAAGAAATGAACAAATCTTCCACTTCTTCAGTGGTGAATGAGTACAGCAAATAAAAACAACTGTTACACTTTGCAATGGTGAGTGACTGTCAAAGCCACCTATTCAATGGGTCGAGTACAAGAGCCACTTATTCAGTGGGGTATCACAAAATAAAATGAGCAGATCACTAGCGGTACAACCACTCAGTCTTACAATGTTGCTCTTTGAAATCATTCAAATACAAGATAATGATATGAAATGAAACAAACTAGAACACCCCCAAAGTATCACCACTCAGGAAACTAACCACCCATCACTGAAATAGCAAGTATGCCTCAATTAAATGGAAAATAAGTGACTGGAACAGGTTTGAAATCGTGGTGTCTTAGAAGCTTGGTGTTGGGTCTGAGATTGTCAAAAGAGCCTTTCTATCATTCCCGAGTATTGATGTTCATGAACAACTGTTGGACGTGGTCTTCTATGGTTATTTTTGAGTTCTTACAAGCTGTTGTTAATGTTTCAGTCCTGTGTACATCTCCAGGTTTGAACTTTATATGTCTTATTTCTTGTAAAATGTTCATTACTGCTCAGACTATCAGTTAAGTATAAGTCTGCCCTACTGCAGTAAGTTTTTGAGTGCATATCTTTGAAATCTTCCACTGTTACTGAGTTATTCTGAGCATGCATATATCTATTGATTATATCTGGAAATATCTCATGTAAATTAATCTTCCAAGCACTCAGTTTGAACTTGCAATAGTCTAAGGATTATCTATGTTCACCTATTTTTTGTTCAATCATATGTATGAGATATGAAGTATGGAGTAGAAATCTGGAAATTACTGTTGCCTAGACTAAAATGTCCCCTTGGGGTTTCAAAACTGACTTTTGGCTTTTCTGTTAAAATCTGATTTTTTTGTTTTTTTGTGTTGTTGCACGGCAGTGTCAGCAATTTTCAAGAATTGAAATAAAACAATAACTAAAGGGAAAAAGCATAAATAAATGATAGCCCAATAGTCTTTATTTATTTAGAACATAATAAGACAATACCCATAAGGCAAAGTGTAATAATTTGGAACCTGTATTTTTACACAGCAGTCACGACAATCACAGCAATCGGATGCAAGAACGCCATGCTTCAAGTTGCTCACTTTTCAACCGGTTTTTGATGTAGATGAAGTGATTGAAGCTAGACGCCTCAAGACAATGAGTTTGCAACCTAAAAACCCAAACATTTTGCTTTAAATCCCTTGCTGATTTGTAAGACCTTTTGTTGGTTTGTACGACTTGTCAATAGCTTGCATGTGCCAAATGGAAACTCCCAAATATGTCGTTTAGTCCCCTGTGTGCTTAGCTAACCTGGGCGCCATGATAGATGCAAGAGATTAAGCTTGGAACGGCCTAATCTGGAGAAGTATCACACCCTGTGTGAAGATTTGAAGCTCTCAAGCTCCCACATGCCTGCAAGTGGTAAATGCCTCTGTTTTATTGAATATTGCTGAAGTAAATGCTAAGTAAATCGACCAAAGCTCAGATTGATGGTCTCTATGTGAAGCCATCCATACTAGAACCCTTAGACGGTCTCTCACGCCTACAGATCCTGTCCTAACCAAGGGATTTCTTCCTCAAATCAGCTCAAAACTCCATACCTGCAACCTTGTGCTCAGTTTTCTGTGTTTGAATGTAAACTTGGATAATAACAAAAAGAAGCCTCTTTTCTTTCCTTATGCTTTCCCAAAAAGCCATGCCGAGTTTTAGGTTTTTCTTTTGACCAAATAAAATATCAATTTCTCCACTTGAAAACCCACGCCAACTTCATAAGGCATATTAATTTAATATTTTATTTCATGTCTTCAAGTGCCCCCTTTCAATTAAATAATTATAAAGTGACTTCAAGGTATTTCTTTAATAAAGTCACTTTATCACTTTATAATATTAAATCACTAAATCACTTTAATAATAGATTATTATTAAAGAAATGTGACTTAATAAATCAATAACTCCTAACCAAAGTCTGGCAATGAACTCCTGAGAGTGTCCTGTCCATAATCCACTGCAGGTGTGTCGTCACTGACCCTAATATTACTTACTATAAATAGTAGTAGCACATAACAAGTCCTGAATCCCCTCAAAAAAGTCCCCTAAACAACTTGTTAGCCTACGAGGACCGTAGTGATAGGTTAACCCTGTCTCCTTGAACCATTGGCTAGAAAGGGACATTACATAGACAGCCAATAATTAGTTGCAAATCTGAACTTATTGCTGCTACTAAGTCTATGTTAAGATGTTTTGTTCAATCTATTGTAGCTTATTTCTTGAGTGCAAATATCTCTTATATACATGCTCAGTATTCTCAAGCAGTGAACCTTGTATCAATTTGAGTTTATACCTATTCTCACCTTGTCATGTTCAATCAAATGTTAAGAATGAAGTTCAAAATTCGCATATCAGATTAATGCATGTTTTCATTTGGAAGTCTATTGAAACCCTTGGAATATAATGAGTATAATTTGATAAATTGGGACATCTATCAAACCGAAATTTATCACAAAACTTTATATACCTAGAAGGGTACTTTACAGTAAACCCCTGAATGATGATCTCTAGAAACAGATTAAGCTTTGTAATAATATTTGTATGAGATTATCTCTCAGAATGCCCTTGGGTGATCTTCCACACCTGTAGACATTGTCCTATTCGAGGGGTCCAATGGACCATCACCCAAAAAAATCGTGCAACTCCTCAAGAAGATGTGAGCATAAAGGTGGGTCAGCTAAATCTGAAAAAGCACTCCAAAAAACCACCAAACAGCGAAAGAACACACAAAAATGTCTCTTAGAAAACATCAAAACCACACCAAACAGAAAACACAAATGTAGCCATCACCATTGAAGCTTAGATTGCAGCCTTTGGATGAAGATGCACCAACTAATCAACTAGGATTTATTGTGCAAACTCGAAACTGATTAACAACTAGGAGGTATTCCAACCTGGAAACAAGAGTTTTGAAATATTTCAGCAGCACTTCATTATGATAGAAAATGGATACCAAATGAGGAGGTAGAAAAGCGTACTTAAAGGCTCCAAACCCAAAAATTCAAAATTCCTTTTCCCTCCAGAATGGGACGCCCAAATATGAGGAATAAAATAATATTTATTAAAACTCATTTGCTTGTGTATTTTGGCGTCCACTTTACCTTGGCATAAAATATAGCTTAAAAATATTTTTTCTCCAACTTGGGTGTCCAAAAATGAAGCCCACCTTTTAAAATCAACATAAGTCATAACACCTAGTCAAGGGGGTTCAAAAGCAACAATAAAATATAATGACTTAAGTTATCAACTTTCCTTTTCTAACTCCAAGAAAGTAGGAGAAGCCTCTATCAAGCCTGCACTGCCAGAAATAGTAACTGAGTGTTGAACTATTGCCAAACCACACTATCAAAAATAGCATATTGCTAAAAATAGTAAGTGACTCCAAACACCATTTAAGCACATTTCGGGTAGCTATCTGTTGTACCCAGAACTAAGTTTTTGCTTCACTAAGGCATTTAGATTAAAATGGTCTAAATCCTGTAAAATTATCATCAAAAGCTAGTTTAAGGTCAAACCAAGCATGGGATTTTTGTGGGTTTAATGTATAGAAGATATTGACAAAATTTGAAAATTTTGAAAATTAGGGTTTTCGAGCCCTATTTTTAGGAAAAACCCTAAAAAATAGGATCTTTCCAAAATTGGCTAAAATTAATTTTTGATTGCCTTATTTCACGTCACGATCACAGTGGTGAAGTCTAAATCAAGAAAAAGTTAGTTTAAGTCTGGTGGGTTGTTTACACTTTTTTAAGTTAGTTTAAGTCTGGTGGGTTGTTTACACTTTTTTAGGAGAAAAGTTAGGACCTCTGAGGTCGTCAATGGCAGTTGGCCAATACCAGGTGTCGAAATCTAAGCCTAAAATTCATCGCAAAAGATTCTACGACGAAAGATGCTAAAAAAGATGCTTTGCGACAGAGGGGATTTTCAAATGGTGAAAAATGGGAAAAATATTATGTCTGGAACCACTTCACCTTGTTATGTGGGAGATACTTGTGCAATCAACGTGCAAGTCAACTTTGCAGTGTCGGTACATGTAAAAATGGTGAAATACAGGCATGCACTCGCATTAGTGGCAGTAATGCTTCAACGCAGTCAACTCAGCAAACGACACGATGTTCGCAAAGCACGAAAAAATGGTGAAAATCGTCCGAAAATCATCAAATCTAAAGCTAGTTGTGCCCCTGCAGGCCAGGGGCACCCTTGAATTTGGAGGCCTAAATGCAGTTATTAATGGTTGTAAAGACATTCATCTTCTCTGAATTTTTGTCAGCTTTCTAGCAAGTCATCAAGCGAATCCATCAAATTTGAGAAACATCGACAAATGACGACAGAATCGGAAGATGCAGAAGACTAACACATCAAAGACGACAGTCAAATTACAGAATCTACACCCCTGTAGCCCAAGGGCGTCCTTGAATAAAGCCTATCAGATGTCAGAATATGCAGTAACCATCTTCGAGTGATCTCTTCAGACTCGGCCTAGCTTCACAATGAATCTGTTCACTAGTCCATACGAAATACTAAACGACCATAGCTGTTGATCCAACGAACACGTAAAACAGAGGGAAAATAAAAGTTAAAATGTCAATTTCTACCTCTATAGCCCAAGCACACCTAGCTTTTTGGGCTATCAGATGAGGTTTTCAATAGCCATCGTCTTCACAAGATCTACTCAGAATCAGTCTAGCTACGCAATGAATTCATCCATCAGCTCTAGGGATTTGTCAAACACCCGTGACAAAGGTTCAAGCGCAAAACGTTGGAGGCAAAAAGCAAGTGGAAATATGGTTGTGTTGAAAAATGCACCTTTCTTGAGAAAGGCACCCTTTTATTAGAGGTCTTAGATGTAGTTTTTTGGTCTGGTGACTCCGATGAACATCTCTTCCAAGTTGTTCAATCTCCGCGATGAGTCCATCAGCATGAACATCGGAACAATCCAACTCCCGGAAGCAAAGGTCAAACTGGAGCGTTTTGTTGAAAATTGCAACGTGCAAAATCAATCTCAAAGTCTCAATTGGGCCCCTACAGGCCAGGGGCGCCTTTGCATTTGAGGTTCTTAATCCAAATTTCAAACGTTGCACATACAGTCATCCTTTGCAAAATTCTTTCAGCTTCACGATGGATTCAACATCCAGTCGACGGGAATCATCAGTCGCTGGTAGTGGCAGATTGAAGCACAAAGAATCAAAATCCAAAAATGGTTGTCTGGTGAAACATGCACCCTTTTGGGAAAAGGCACCCTAGAATTCAAGGCACCAGATGAAGTTTCTAGCATTCGCAGCTCCCAGCAACATCTCATCAGACTTAATCTAGCTTCGCAATGAATGTGGCAGCTCAACTTCAAGATCAGCCGGGTATTCGGGATTCAGGGTCAAACAGAGGTATCGGTGACGTTTGCAAAAAGCTAAAAAATAGGAAATTGCAAAAAGTTTCTAAGTTTGGGAATAATGGCGCCTAAAGTCAAACGTTGACTTTTGAAACTACAGTGCATTGGACGCCCTATAATGGAGGCATTTTTTAACTGAATTAAATAATAAAAAACTACTCCATTTTTTTTGCATGTGACATGTTTCTCTCTGCATGTTCAGTGGCACCTACTTAAAGGTTCAGTCTCCATTTTTGTTAACTGAATGAGGTCCAATCAGAATGTTGTGTTCTAAAAATAGGGCTTTTGCATGCTTGTGACGCCTTAACCCTCAAAAATTCTTTAAATATGCATTTAGGCATCCACTTCATTCATCACAGGTTGAAGAAAAACACATTTTTCCTCGTGCAAGCAAGATCTGAAGGTGCTACAGGTGATATTTTTCAGTGTTCTTCGTGGTTACACGTCCAGATTGCTCAGCAAGATAGTTTTGCATGCTTTATTTTTCAAGCAGATTCTTGGCAAATTCATCAGATTGAGACAAGGAGGCGATTTTCTTGAAGATTGACAGAGGCAGAATATAATTTCTATCTTCTTTCTCTCACAATTCTTTTATCCTTGTCTTAGGTTTTCTCTTGCATATCCAAGTAAACGACAATTTTTCGCAATTTTGATCATCTGGGTTTTTTGAGCACAACATTCTCGACAAAACCCATGTGCTAGAAATTTTCAAGAAAAATTGCTTCGTAGCCTCACTTTTTGAAGCTTTTTTTTTTCCGAAGATTCCCTTGCATGGTAGTGAAAAAGTCAGCATTTTGAAAAACGAAGAATTTGGGTTTGATCAGCACATTGGCGGCTACAAAACCCATATGTTAGAATTTTTCACGAGAAAAAGCTTCTGAAGCTCTGCTGCACCCTGCTACTTCTATTTCGAAAAGTCTTTGCATGCCAAGCGAAGAAGCAATTTTTTGAATTTCTGATGTTGCGGCTTCGCTTAGAATCATTTTCTCTACAAAACCCACGTCTCAAAAAATTTCGTAAAAATTGTCCCTCAACAGACTATTTTTAGCCTTCCCAAAAGCTATTTTTAGCTCACTGGAAAAAGTTGTCAAAACATATCCGTGGTTATAGCCAACATGCTAGTTTTTTAGTATGCAATTCACTTAGACTAAATTCAAGACCAAAGCAGTCTTGATTCATGATTTCATAAGAAAAACTGACACCGATTTGCATCAAGCGCATCTGGAGGGTTGATTCAGACAAATTGATAGGCGTAGACACTCAAACTCCACGGACTCCATATGGTTTCATACCTCGTATAGCTGATAGCCTTTCAAGGCCAGTTTAAAGGGTTGATACCATTGGAATTCTGCGTGTGCAGCGAGTTCGTGTGCATTTCTCATAACCAGAGTGTTCACAGTCAAACTTCGCGGTTTCATCATGCAACACTCTCCCATTGAAAAAATCATGAAAAACGTCAGAAGCATAAAACTGCAGAAGAAACAAAGGTCATTACTCTAGTTGCGGAGCCATCAGAGTTGCCAATTAGTAAACTGTCAATTGAAGTGTGCAGATATTTCCAAGATTGCTCAAGTTGCTTGAGTTACCAATCAGTAAACTGCCAATTGAAGTGTGCTGATATTTCCAAGATTGCTCAAGTTGCTAACAAGCAGTGAATTGCCAGTTGAGACATGTGATGACCTCCAAATGGAGATGCAATTAACAAATTCTCGGAGGAGTTGGTTGTTCATAGACACAGCCAATGAACTACTAGTCATTGGGCGTCCCACCTTTCCAAGATAGACATTAGACACAACGATTAACTTGATGCCTCTTTCATAGTTAACTCGTTTTCCCACCTATTGAGCATGTCTATTTTGGAGTCACCTATGTGCATTACTTAGATTTTAGTTAACTGATGTTAGTTATCAGTTGACTCTCATATCAAATAAGACTTGAGTGTTGCAAAGTCCAATCAGTTTAGTTTAGAATCAGTTAACTGAGGTAGTTTTTTCAGTCAACTATTAGGTTGCATATATTTAGACTTAATAATAAATCTTGCATGCTTGCAAGACTGAGTGTAAACTCAAAGATATTTTAGGGTTCCCTACTCCTTTGAGGTTCTATAAATAAGAGCACCCTACTCATTGTATTTTAACTTTTGTTGCGATAACAAATTGTTGTGCCCACCTTGTCGTGCAATATTGTTATTTTGTATTGGTTCACTTTGTTTAATATAAAGCTAGTTTGATCGTTCATTATGTGTTAGGTCCTTCATGCAATTTGTTGTCCCAGATTTATTTGTTTTTAATAATCTTTCTTTCATATCTACACCTCGGATAGAGTATTTTACCTCATTGGGAATTTAGAGATAAAGATTATCATTTGATGTCGTTTTTAGTAATCTTGTTTTCAGCCTACACCTTGGATAGAGTATTTTACCTCCTTAGGAATTCTGAGATCAAGCTTACCATTTAAATATTTGTTTCCAGTAACCTACTTTCAATCTACACCTCGGATAGAGTATTTTACTGAAAAATACCCTCTCAATTTTTTCTTGATTTTCAATGACAAATACAATGTAATCATGCACCCGTTAAGGTTAGCTTGAAACCAAAACGATGCGGAATAGTAACTCTAACCAAGAATCCGCCCTAAGACCCGATGAGGGAGGAGGGGCGGGCATATGGTCAGAGGATCCCTAAGATCTAATTAATCAATAATTGACTTAATTACAATTGAGAGAGGAACTAAACTCAACACCAAGAATGTGCACACAAGATCCTTTAGAAGGCAAGGTGCTAACATATGGCGGAGTGCTAATTACAAAACTAAAAGAACTTAGGTGAATAACCAGCCATGAGAGAATTTTCACTCTTCCACTAAAACAGTGGGGGGAAAGAAATTACAAATAAACAATTCATCCGCTGCGGCAGGCATCCACTCATGAGTGGGAATTCACCACTTTTCTAGTGGGTACAATAAGAGAATTAGAAAGTTCTTTTTTTCCACACTGGCAGTAAACCATCTAGGGGTTACAATGTGATAATTGAACACAAATAAGTAGCAATTAAATAGACTAAAACAGTACTATTGTTATCAGCTTTACAATGAAGAGAACTACTACAAATCACAAGTCTTTTCGATAGAGTCAAAGTACAACTATTAGATAATGATCTCTCCCTATAATACCCTTCAAAATTATTGAAAACCAAACCAAAATCTGAGCAATAAGCAATCTGATTTTTTAAACCAGCAAACTGAAAATAAAAAACAGCAACTGTAAATCAATGAAATGTTCATAACTCTTTCATTTTGCCTCCGAATGGCACGAAATGAATTGCAAAGGCTCTTTGGAGGATAGGCACCCAAATTGCAAGACTGAAACCGCTTCAAAAGACCCTCAAATGCTTGGCACGAATTTCAATGTCCTCTTTGAAAGGTACGACCTGGCTGAAGGGTGACTTTGCATTTAAAAAACAAAGACTTCAAATTAAATTCTGAATTTTTGTGAGAAGGGCCGCCCTTGCTCTGCAATCACATGGCATTAATACCCAAAACAAGATTTAAATCAAACAAGGAACTATGAACATAAAATAGATTCAGTTGTAGGTGAACCAGCAGCTCCAAAATTGATAAAAACTCCAGAATTCTTCAACAATTGAGTTTTATCTGCTAGTCTGAAAGAGAAGCAGCAATAAGACCAACCTAGGAGGTAAGCACCCCTCGAAGTAAAAACCAAGTTGTCATTTTGACAACATAACATTAGCATAAGTTCATGGATGATAAATATTGTAGCAAAGCTTCACTTTTATAGAAATAGAGATGACTCTTCAGATTCCAAGCAAGGGACGCCCAATAGACATTTGAGATATTTTCAAATTCCAAAATAATAAAACTCCCTCAAAATGGCGTCCAACTTCAAGCCACAAGAAACTTTCATTAAATGTTTCTTAATTAACTCCTTAATGAAGGCGTCCCCCTTCATGGCCACTTTTTAACACAACTTAAAGTTATTTCACTAGGCCAAGGGGTCAACTGAAAAATATACCATTCATGCCTTTAATTTAAGTTTTCACCAAATAAAGCTTTTAAGCTAGAACTTAAAAAACTTATTGCTCCGACCAAAGATAAAACTAACTGAAGTGCTGACAATTGAGATACTACCAAAAATAGAATTTACTATAAATAGTAAATTCCGAGAAATACCACAAAAACCTCCAAAATAGGAAACCCCGAATCCACCTCATGAGCCTATGGGCCTCCGGGATAGGCTAATGAGCAATTGAGCTGATCACTGATGAGAATGGGACATTACAGTCTGCCCTCCTCGAGATTGCTTGTCCTCAAGCAACCGCAAAACTGGATGCAAAATATGTTCACATCCCCACGTAGCATCTTCAATAGGCAAGTTCCTCTATCTCACCAAGTACTCCTTGATTGTTCTTCTCCTCAAGGATCACTCCCTAGTGTCAAGAATCTCTTCTGGAAGCAACACCAACTACCTTTCTTCATCTAATGGAGGTAACTCTGAAGTAGCCACCACATTGTGCCCAAGTGCCTTCTTGAGGCATGACACATGAAAAACATTGTGAACTTTGCTATCAGCTGGAAGCTCTAACTCATATGCCACTTCACCAATCCTTTTGGTGACTTTAAATGGACCATAAAAACGTGGCTTTAACTTTTCTACACCATTCTTTTTGAGGAAAGACTGCATGTAGGGCTGGAGTTTCAAGTAGACCATGTCTCCTACTTCAAAAGAACGTTCAACACGCTGCTGATCAATGTATAACTTCTGCTGGTTTTGAGCTTGTTGCAAATTTTTTTTTAGTGACATCAAGATGTCTTGATTCTGTTGAAGCATATCCTTCGCCTGAGGAGCTCTACTATCACCAAACACGAAATCTACAAAATTAGGAGCATCATATCCATAAAGAGCCATAAAAGGAGACATCTTAATTGACATGTGATAAGAAGAGTTATAACAAAACTCTCCCAAATGAAGCCACTTAACCCAAGCTCTTTGCTGCCCTGAAAAATAATTTATGAGGTAGCTTTCTAACCACTTGTTGACAATATCGGATTGCCCATCTGTTTGCGGGTGATAACTAGTGCTTGGAGTGAGCACTGTACCACTCAACCTGAAGATCTCCTGCCAAAAAGCACTTAGGAACTTGTTGTCCCTATCACTGATAATGGTTTTAAGCAAACCATGCAAACGGAAAACTTCCGTAAAAAACAACTCAACTACTTGAGCTGCTGTAAATGAAGTAGTGATAGCATAAAAATGAGCAAATTTAGTTAATCTATCCACTACAACATAAATACAATCACGTCCTTGCACCTTGGGTAAACCAGTGATGAAATCCATAGCAATACTCTCCCATTTCTGATTTGGAATTGGCAAGGGCTGCAACAAACTAGTTGGGAAAGAGTGTTCCTTTTTATTCCTTTGACAAGTAGAACACTCCCTTATGTAGTTCATGACCTCCTCCTTCATTCCTTTCCAAATAAATTTTTCATTGATCTGCTAATAAGTCTTGAATATTCCTTGATGACCAGCAAGAGGAGCATCATGAAAAGACTGTAAAATCTTCTTTTTAAGCTTGGATTCGAGTACTAAAAGGATCCTACCCTTATAGATAATCAAACCATCAACCAACTTATACCTTTCATCATCCAAGTGACCTTCTATAATGCTAGTTGTGAACTGATTTTTTGCACAATCAAGAGCAATTAACTCTTTCCAATCTCCTGATAGCTCACAAATTGATTGCAAATGGGGTCTTCTTGAGAAAGCATCAGCCACTATGTTATTTTTCCCTTTGACATATTCAATGTCAAAGTCATAAGCTTGAAGCTTACTCACCCACTTCTGCTATCTTTCATTTAAATCCTTTTGACGCATAAAATGTTTAAGACTATTATGATCAGTCTTAACAACAAATTTACTTCCCACCAAGTATTGACGAAATTTAGATAAAGCATGCATAATAGCAAGCATCTCTTTGTCATAGATTGAATATGATTTTTCTGCTCCTCTCAACTTTCTACTTTCAAAAACAATAGGATGCTTGTCTTGCATCAAAACAGCTCCAACTCCTTCACCTAAAGTATCCCATTGCAATTCAAAAGGCTTCGTGAAATCAAGTAAATCCAACACTGGACACGAACTCATAATATGCTTGAATTTATCAAAGACTCCTTGAGCTTTATCTGTCCATAGGAAAGCTCCTTTCTTAGTGAGATCTGTAAGGGGGGCTGCCATGTGAGAATACCCCTTGACAAAGCTTCTGTAAAACCCGCACACCCCAAAATCCCTTCAAGTGGGTCACGTTCTTTGGAGGTGGCCAATCAAGGATGGCTCTAATCTTTTCAGGATCAACTTTGACCCCCTTAGAACTGATAATGTGGCCGAGATAGAGAAGCTCTGTCATCCCGAACTCACATTTTGATTCTTTTGCAAACAAACATTCCGCCTCCAAAATACTAAGCACTTCTTCCAAGTGCTTGAGGTACTCCTCCCATAACTTAGTGAAAATAAGAATATAGTCGAAGAAGATGAGCACAAACTTCCTCAACTGCTGCCTAAAAATCTTGTTCATATAGGATTGAAATGTTGTTGGAGCATTTGTCAAACCGAAAGGCATAACAAGGAATTCAAAATGCCCAAAATGGCATCTAAAAGTTGTCTTCTCTATATCCACTTCCCTCATCCTGATTTGATGGTAGCCTGAACAAAGATCAATCTTTGAGAAAAACATAGCCCCATGGAGCTCATCAATAAGCTCATCTATCTTAGGGATAGGATATCTATTCTTGATGGTTTTTTGATTCAATGCGCGATGGTTTTTTGATTCAATGCGTGATAATCAACACACATACGCATTGTGCCATCTTTCTTTTTGACCAGCACCACTGCTGAAGCAAAAGGACTTTTGCTTTGCTTGGCCGAATAAAAACCCCATTTCCAATAGCTCCTTAATGGCTTTCTCAATTTCATGTTTTTGTTTCTTTCAATAGCGGTATGGTGTGGTGATGACAGGCTTTGCTCCTTCTAATTCAATCACATGCTCACTACCTCTTTCAGGAGGTCTCCCAGGAGGTAGGCTATCAAAGACTTTACTCCTCTTGGAAAGTAAGGCTTGAATATCAGGATGATATTGCCTTTTCTCTTCAACTCGGTCGGCTAGTAAGACCATACATTCTGCTGCCCATTCAACTTGATCATGCGGATCAGCCTCTCCATTCGTTTCAAAGACACAATTTGAGGGCCTCCATTGGACATCCCTCTCAAAACAACCTTTTTTCCATCAACTTGGAATTTCAATTCCATAGTTTGCAAATTCAAGGTGATCTCTCCAAGAGATTGCAGCCATTGTATTCCCAAAACAGCATCAGTATCACCAATGCCAACAACATAAAAGTCATCTTTTACCTCATAATTTCCCAATTGCATGGAGAGGTTAGGAATTTTCTTTGAGCATGATATGGTAAAACCATCTGCTACCATTACCTTGAATCCTTCAAACTCTTCAGTTTTCAATCCCCTCTTGACAACTAATCCTTCGTCAATGAAATTATGAGTTGCTCTTGTGTCAATTAGAGCAACAGTCCTTTGAGAACCAGCCACTCCAAGAACCCGAAAGGATTCATTCTTTTGAAAACTTGAGAGTTGTGCAAATGCACTATCATCTCCCATCTCTAGCTTCTCTTCTGGAACTTCTTAATCATCACTACTTGCTGATTTGTATTGCTGATCAGACGAAGATTCTAATCCATACTCTGAAGCCTTCCATTCGATGTGCTTTGCCTTTTCCATAGCAACGGTGACCCTTTGACCAAGGCTCACGACAAGTGTAGCAAACTCCCTCTTTTCTAAGCTGATCACGGAGTTCATCTGACATCTTTTGGGGATACTTATTGGGCTGACTTGAGGGAAACTTTTTCTTATCCTTCTTGAAAGGTTTAGACTGAAATTTTGGCCTTGCAGCAGCCAACATGCTCCTTGCCTTCTTGATTGCTTCATCCAAGGTTGGTGGATCAAAGGCTTTGACCCATCCCTTCAAAGGCTCCATTAATCCTTCAAAAAACAATACCACAAGTCTTCTCTCAGTAATGTTGGGCACCATTACTAACAATCTTTGAAAATCAACCACATAATTTTCTAAAAATCCTTGTTGCTTCAGCTGCGCCAATTCTCGGAAACTCAACTCAGGATCTTTGGTATCAAATCTTTCAATCAGCTTGTTGGTAAATTCTTCATAGGTGCGGATAAGGTTATGGCCAAGAGTGACCAAACCGTGAGTCCACCATTCATGGGCCACTCCGTCCAAGTGCAATGTGGAAAATTTTATTGCATCTTCCTCCGGCATTGGTCTAAGTGAAAGATAGTTATCCAATTTTTGCACCCATGCCCTGGCTCTACACTTATTACTACCATCAAAATGGTCCAAAGTTATCTTTCCCAAAGCTTGTTGAAAATCAGTTCAATGATTCATTGGAGGATGATGTTCATTCCTTCCACCATTTCTTCTACTCCTTTGATTTATGAATTGATCAAAGGTCCAAGCATCTCTCATATCAGGTAGTAAAGAGATGTACTCCATATATGCTTGCCGAGCATCATCTGCAAAAGGTATCCCAACTTCTGGTGGTGGTTCTTCCCTTGGAGTGAATATAGGGAGAAGAGGTCTAGATGAAGATCCTCTCGTGATTGTAACATGCTGTCCAACAATTCTATCCCTTCTATTTACCTCTGAACCATTATTACCATTGTTGCCATAAGTTTCATTAACACCACTGTTACCACTGTTTTCACCAATATGATTTTGTTGGGGCTGAGCATTCTTTTGACTAGCCTGCTAATCCAATTTAGCTAGCAAGCGTGGCATCATGTCTAACATGTTGTCAAACTTCTTTTCCACTCTTGCATCTCTTTCTTCCATTGAAAGACTGGGCTCTTTTGACATTCTTTCAACTGCTTTACCCATCTCTCTCAAACCTTCTGACAATGTCTCTGCTTCTGGCATTGGTGGGAACTGAATCTGAGATCTAGCCTGATTTTTGACGAAATATCTAATTTCCCTGTCACTCATTTGTCAACTGAATGGCTGAAAGTCACAGGATGGCAGGAACTTCTGCTCTGATACCACTGAAAGATACCCTCTCAATTTATTCTTGATTTTCAATGACAAATACAATGTAATCATGCACCCGTTAAGGTTAGCTTCAAACCAAAACGATGCGAAATAGTAACTCTAACCAAGAATGCGCCCTAAGTTCAGCACTACTAAACCAGCAACTTGTAAAACTTAGAAAAACATCAAAACTTCAACAATAATGCTCAATCTGCTATCTCTGAATGAGAAGCAGACTCTGGAAACTCAGCTAGGTGCTATCTTTCAAGCACGAAGACTGAAGAAGAAACTAGGAGGTATGCATCCCTCGAAGCAACTCTGAAAATATTTCAATAGCATAACAATACAATAAGCAACAATGGATAACTGCAAATGAAGGCCAAGGCTCATATTTATTTCTCCTCAATTCAAATCCACTTTTCCCTCCAATTAGGTCGCCCAATTCAAATTCACATTCACCTCTCATATTAGCATTTCATTTTAACTTCATTTACCTCCTCAACTAGGCGTCCAACATGAGAAGAGATAACTTTAATAAAAATTGTCAATATTTCATAAGTTAGGCATCCCCCTTAATAAGTAAAAAATACTTTATTATGGACTTAAAATATTTCCTCCTCCAGAAGTCGTCCACTTTAGCATTTGGAATAATTTTCACTTAAACATTAATTCATCAAATAAAGCCTCCAAAATGCTTAATTAACATTATAAAAATCACTTATCTCTCCTAAGTGGCATCCCAATTAGCCTTAGTAATTATGTAACTTTATAATATCCAACTAAGGCGTCTAAAATTGAAAATCACTTAAGCCACCAAACCTGCCAAAATAATCAGCTCAAAAGCTGGAGACCAACTGAATATACTACCCTGCCAAAAATAGCCATAATACCAAGTTGTTGAAACACTACCAAAAATAGCAGCAAGGGTGTTGGAGACCAAGCTGCTCAAACTGACCTGCTAGATACAGTGTTGTACCCAAAATTAATTTTTGGCATTCTACTTAAATTGAGCTAAAAATGTAAAAATGCTGTCAAAAGTATGTTTTAGGTCAAACCAAACATGTGCTTTTTGTGGGTTTCTGTCAAGGAACCTATGGTTAAAATTTTAAACAACTAAAAATTAGGGTTTTATGCCCCTATTTTTAGGGAAACCCTAAAAAATAGGACCTTCCCAGAAATGATTGAAAATCATTTTGATAGGGTTAATTATCTTCACGATCACACTGATCAAGTCAGAATCATCAAAAGATATGTTTTGCTCTGGTGGGTCTATTCTCATTTTTTCAGGAACAAAGTTAGGAGTTCCGCAGCCATTAATAGCAGATTGGCCAATACCAAATGCTGAAGGCTAAGCTTCAAGAACTCCAACGAAGAAGCTATGGCGGAAAAGGATGAAAATGATTCCGTTCAACGAAGGAGATTCTCAAAACGGAAAAGGCCAAAATTTGGCTAACTCTGGAAGGTGCACGTTTTGCTACCAAGGCAAAACACAGTCTACAATTGAAAGAGGCGCCCTTCTTGAAGAAAGGCGCCCTTGGATCTTAGAGGGCAAATGTAATCACCTTCCATCTTGAAATCATTCATCTCCTTCATGTTCATGTTGGCTCGACAACGCATCTATAAGTTAGATCATCTGATTCAAGGATCATTGGCCAATCATCAGCAAAGAATGGAGAATCTATAAGCATTGAAGATGCCAAATCCAAGAACTTCAAGCTAAAAGCGCCCCTGCTGACCAGGCGTGCCCCTCAGTTCAAAGCATTAGATGAATCCATCAGCAGTTGCTTCATACATGACATCTTTTCAGCTTCCTCCCAGCTACGTGATCAATCTGATAACACGTTCACTGGACACGCCAAACGATCACACATTGAGATCAAGCAGAAAAAGCCAGAACTGAAGACTGAAAGGACAAGCCAAAAATTGGCTAAGGACAAAGGAAAAGCGCCCCTCTTGGAGAAAGGCGCCCTTCCTTTTGGAGGAGTAAATGCAATCTGATTGATCACTGACCTCCAGAACGATCTTCTCAGCTTCAACGAATCTCGACAACGAGACTGTCAGCGGAAGAATCTAATTACTGAATCATCTAACGACAGAGATCAAAGCAGATAGTTTTCAGAGTAGATAAAAGCAATCAAAAGGTCAAAGGCGCCCCTGTAAAAATCCCATCCTTGGGTAATTAAATGTTTTCCAACATTTCACTTCAAACATATAAAAGTAACAAGTAACAAAGACATTACAATAAAATTCTTCCTTTCTTTATTGATAAATACTTGCAAGTTACAATATATATTTCCACATGAATTCCATTTTCATTGCAAATATAAATCAGAGTACAAAAGTAAAACAATTACATACATAGCTCGTAAGCTTTTGCACAAATAGTAGTAAGACGGTGCAGGTTCCCTTCCTTTCAAATCTTGGTGTATCTGTCGCCTGTTGTGGAGGAGAAACATCACTCAGGCGCTTTTCCGCCAACCACGGACTGTTAATGCGGTCCCCCGCACATCTATCATTCAATAGATGACTCTCCCTTCGAACGAAGAGATTGGTAAAGTAACTGGCTGCAACAACCCAACTGAGCATAGTGTTGTGTCCTATACATCTAGAACTTGCTATTTCACAATCCTGAACTAGCATGATGGATCACAATGAACTGACAGTGTAGTCTCAACTATCTCACATCTAAGTGGATGTCGTACCTTCCACTACTTTGGCCAAAGTATTCTCATTCAGTACTTCGAATGAAGGTCATCTATCATATACACTACTCAGGGCCGATTTGACTTAAGGCTATCTTACACTACGCATAGCTATCGTCTTTTACTTTTGGATAATCTTTTATCCCAGACTAACCTACAACATTTTTCTAAGAAATTTACACAAGTTAGGTATATCCTGTTTCAGATTACCTACCTTTAGACATTCTACTTCAAATAGTTTACATAAGGGAGGTATATCCTGTTTTAGACAACCTACCTTCAAACAATCTACTTAATCAGGAAATGAAATGCAGTCAACAAGGGTCCCTCAGGTAACTCCTATCCTGGAAATCTTTATCCATGGAGTACATAGCTTTTCCTAGTTAACCTACTAACTTTAAAGCTTTAGACTACCTTGGTACTGGTTTCATCCTCGTCCTAGTATTTAGTAAATAGTTTCCTCATTTCCTTTATATAAGGAGATCAAGCAGTATTCACATAACTACAATTATCAAGTAAATTCTATAAAAGTGTTCAAACATTTTTTTTATAATTTGAACAAGCTATTCTTTCATATACAAGCTATTCCTTTATAAACAAGCTATTCCTTTGTAAGCAAGTTGTTCCTTTATAAACAAGCTATTCCTATGAAATCAAGCTATTCCTTTTTAACAAGCTTTTCCTATGAAATCAAGCTTTTCCTTTTTAACAAGCTTTTCCTATGAAATAAAGCTATATAGGAAACAAAATTTCTCTTATACTTGCCTACCCTACTTCATACCTTAATGCAAAGCAATGCATAATTTAAGCAAGTAGATTTATTTAATTTAAATAACAAAAGTATTAAAAGATAACTCTCATGCATGTTTCCTTGCTGCTAATGAATTCAGTCTGTAGCTTCTTCTTTTAAACTCACTCCCTTTCTGTCTTTTCCAAATTCTATTCACAGAATGAATGGAGTATTTTCCAAGTATAGCCGATTACTCTTTTCCACAATTCAGGGTTCTACAGCAGGTATGTTTATACTTGCAGCATATAAATTCCACAGTCCTCTCAATATGGCAATGGCAATTGTGAACTGGCTCTCTAAACAAGTGTGATTACAGCAAAGACAAAGTTGTGGCTCTCAAAGGAATTTCGGAATTTTGCAAAGGCAAATGTAAATTGGTAAAATTGACAATGTGACAAACTCTTTATATTGGTTTCGAATTCTCATGTCTGCTAACATTTTGGCATGAGAATTGACACCTATATATGTTTGAAAATGTCAATCCATGAAGTGGCAGCTTAAAAACAAGTTACTCAGCAATTTAAAGGATGATTCGACCTTTAACCAGGGAGAACTTTTCAACTTACACATGATAAATATCAGATGATGGACACCTACAGGCGTACTCAGCCTCGGCGCCCAAAAATGGCGGATTAAACTTTGCAGGGAAAATGTCCAATGCAGAATGCGTCCCATCTGGCCTTTCTTTCAAACCTCCTCACGCATTTCCCGAATGGAGCTCCAGCAGACCGCGACTTGGTCTCTTGGGCGTGAGTTTTGCAGCTACGCGGGTTTCCTCAATATTCATAAATTCGATTATTTCTTCCAAAACTTTGAACTTTTTGGCGTATAAACATGGTGAAGGAAATTCGCGACTTTTGTTTTATTTAAAAATTACAAAGTATTCGATAAAGCTCAAAGGCTTTTAAAATAAAACATTTATTTATTCCCCACTCTTATATTTCATACGGGTTTTCCGAAAAAGACTATTGAAGTCGAATTTAATTACTTTCACATGGTAAATATATATATTATTTACCAAATGACGATAGAAGTCATTTAATTTCCAAGATCTTATTTATTTAAAATATAAATAAATTGTTATATTTATATTATGTATTATATTAAATATATTTTATTATAGTTTTATTTACCATAATAAATATATTTATATATATTTTAATATTTAAATATAACTATATATATCTATATATTTATTCCTGGTAAAACTATAATAACGTATATATTTATATAATATTAAATATATATATAAAAACATTCATATATTTACACTTAAATATGCATACACATATTTGCAATAAATCATTCAAAAACGTGTATTGCAAGTCAGTCAGCATATTCTCAATACACCTGTTTGTGCAAACATGTATATATATGTTTACCTGTAAATTTAAGGCATCATAATAATGTTATAACAAACATCATAGATAGTGCGTATACGTTTATAGATGTGTTAGTCATGTGTATGTATCTTTATGTATGCCATGTCGACATGTGTATGGCATAATAATTGCCCATCATACATCTGTATCGACATGTCATACATGTTGACACGTACATATGAGTGGTACACGTATACGCATATACATCCTGTCTATACCATACTTATCAATTCATGCTCCACATCAAAGGTCACAAAACAGTAAGTTAGTTAACAAGTAACACCACTCACAAAGCACAAAGAAGTAATCGAAAACTCCTAAGCCTAAGGATGACTTATCAAGACAACTCTATTTGACTCAGTTCCTCAAACCTTTAGTGTAGTGTGTGTATGCTCGACTGATTAACTTTACCGGTTACCCAACCAAGCCCCTCTCCCGAGTGATATTTCCCCTCTACCTGGAGGAATGGTTCCTGTTCCTGCAACCATAGACATACAATCTCGGCAGTTACTTGTTCACAATCATTAGCAGTATAGAAAACATCTTAAGTTAGAATATTTGTAATTCATTACTATGCTTGCATCTTTAAACAAGAATTACACCAGTAGAAGAATCAATCTAATGAGGCAATCATAAAAATAGAACTCATTCATTTTGATAACAAAAACATGTTTTATTCATCTCAAAGATTCAAACATTACAATCAATTGCCCTATGCAATAGTAGCTATACAATCAGGGTGTAACAGCCCCTGTTGGCCGAGGGAGCCCTTAGATTCAAAGCACCTAAACTCACTATCAGCAACTGAGAAGTCAGTCATCCTATGCAGGACCAAGCTGGCTACCTGATGCATCGTCAAGCAAAGTCATCCGACTCATCCATCAACAGGAATGTCAGATTAAAGCACAGAGGGTTTGAAAAGGTCAAAACAAAGAACAGTCAATGAAAATTGACTAAGGCACAGCCAAAAGCGCCCCTCTTGAAGAAAGGCGCCCTTCATTCTGGAGGCTCAAACTTTGTTTTCTGAGTTAATCTCTCGCAAGCATATCTCGTCAAGCTAATCCCATCTCAACAACAGATCCATCAACAATTGTTGAAGATCAACTGAGCAGCTAGGATCAAATATCAAACGGAGGCACTTCAAACTGCAAAAATGGTCAAAACTCCAAAAGGGACGCCTAAGAAAGTCAAAAGCAAATGTTGACTTGAGTTAGAAAATTTTGCAGGCAAAAAGAGGCCAAACACTCCACAATCAATGGAAATCACCCTTTTGAAGTCCAAATTGATATATCAAAGCATCTAGGCGTCCATTCTTCATTATTTATTTGCAAGTTGAGGAGCTCAAGAACGGATATTTTTCTTCTCCAACATTTTTGAAGATCTAACAGAGGGGTTTTCACCGTTCTTCATATTTTTGAAGATCTGTTGCATAGAGGGACCATTTATCAAAGGTTGCACCAAAAGGCATAATTCTTCCAGATTGATAGATTATAACTTCCAATCCACCTTCTGTCTACTTCCTCTATTTCTGTCTAAAATTCTTGCATGTCTGAGAAAACGGTAGATAATCACAGATCTGGCCAACTGGGTATGATCTGCACAGCTTTTTCAACAAAACCCAAATGTTGGATTTCTCTAGAAAAAGTAGCCCTGTTGCCCCTATTTTTTAGGGTTTTCGGAAAAAAGTCATAATTTTGAAAAATAGACAAACTGGGTTTGTTCAGCTCTGAAGCACGAACAAAACCCATGTGTTGGAATTTACCAAGAAAAATCACTTTCTAGTGCCTCGGTGCCTCTGCCACCGAAGGGCTCTTGCATGTCATAGAAAAACACGTTTTTTCAAATTTCTGACGATCTGGGTTTGTTTTGAGAATTATTCTCAAAAAACCCCATGTCGCAGAATTTTTCGTAAAAATTACCCTTGGCGAGGATATTTTTACCAGTTCCAAAAAAAGTTGTCTGAGCAGCATCGTGTGCATAGTCAATCTTCAAGGTTTTCAGAACGCAGTTCTCCCAAGACGAATACAAGGCCAAAACGGTCTTACTCCATGATTTTCTGAAAACGACTAGCACTAATCTGCGTCGGGCACACCCAGAGGTCAACCTGGACAGATTGACAAGGATAGACACAAGTCCACAGGTTCCATAATGGTTTCACCTCATATATCTGATCGCCTTCCATGGCCAGTTTAGAGGATTGTAACCGTTGGAATTTTACACATACAGCAAGTTCATGTGCATTTCTCACGGTTGGAGTGATCGTGGTCAAACTTCGCGGTTTCATCATCAAGCTTCGTGGTTTCATCGAACAACATTTTTCCATTGAGAAATATCAAGGAAAACGTCAAATCTAAAAAAGAACGTGGAAGGTAGTCATTCCCAACACAAAGCCGCCATCGGTTAATACTACACTACCTTCCACGTCAAAGTGGAAACACAGACCAAAAGAAAAGGAGTAACCCTCCTAAGGGAATCAGAATGAAGGAGATGCATACATCAAGTTGCTGACAAGCGATAAGCTGACGATTGACAGGCATGTAACGGTCTCCATATGAAGAAGCAACGAATGAACAAAAGCACCGTTGACCAATGATGATGAAGTGTCAAACACCTCAAGAAGGACGTCCTACTCTCCAAAATAGCAATAAATACGACTGAAATCAACTTGATTCCCCTTTCCAAGTTGACCCCAGATCTCCACAGATCATGCATGTCAAATTCCACTGATCTAGGATGTCTAATTGACTCCCACGATTTATGGATCTTAAATCTCCTTTAAAGGTAGATGTCTATTTTGAAGACATATTTGTAATTTAAGTTCACTTCTAGTTAGGTGTCAGTCAACTGAGGTAGACTTCCAGTTTGACTTTTGTTTAGTTTCAGTTAATTGAAGTAGATTTTCAGTTAACTGCCTGCTCACCTACTTTTAGACATAGGAATATATCTTGCTGATTGGCAAGAACTGATTGTTAACTCAAGGAGATTTTAGGGTTGCCTACTCCTTTCAGTTTCTATAAATAAGAGCCTTAGGCTCATTATTTGTTTAACCTTTATTTGCTAAGCAAAATTGCTGCGCCATTCTTGCCAGAGTTAGCTTGTTCATATTTGTTCACTCTTGGATGAGAGTTTGTTGGTTGATCGTAATTGTGCATGATTTCGTGCCTTTGCTGTCCCAACCTTTGTAATTCTTTGGAGAAGTTTGAAGAAATAAATCAGATGGTGCATGCTTGCTTGATCTAAATATTTGAGTTTTTTCAAAGTCTTGTTCTAAATAGTGTATTGTTTCAATCTCCTCCTCGGACAGGTGTCGT
Organism: Sequoiadendron giganteum; assembly: GCA_007115665.2. Lineage (NCBI taxonomy): Eukaryota > Viridiplantae > Streptophyta > Pinopsida > Cupressales > Cupressaceae > Sequoiadendron > Sequoiadendron giganteum. The sequence continues at coordinate 358,401,622 of CM021107.1, read as the reverse complement.
CACCTCCTTGGATATTTTGTTATCAGTTACTATCGTTTGATGTTGTTTAATGAGTTGTCTTTCAACCTACACTTTGGATAGGTTCCTTGAGAATCCTATTAGCCGAATCATCGTACTTTGTTGTTTCCAGTGAGTTGTTCCCAAGCCTATACCTCGGACAAGTGTTCCTCCTCCTTGGCAAGTCTCAGATACAGCCTATCGTATAGAGTGTTTACTTGCATCCAACCTTATCTTGGTACATATCCGAGAGTTCAGAGTCTCAGCCATATTCCACTGAGTCGGAGGGTTCAAGTAATCCAACCCATCCATTTCGCTACTACGCCCTCATGCTCTGTTTATCTTGAGGACGTAGAATAGTCTAGAAGCTAGTTAGTCGTAGTTAAGAATCTGCAGAAATTAGAGAAAAAGCTTAGCTACGGCGCATTATGTTTATGCACCCTTGTGTCCTACCGCTGAGTAAAAAAGATAGGAATCTTAGTACGCCCCCTTTTTTACATAGAAATAATCAGCAAAGAGAGATCTTCCTCTCTATAATCCGAAGAGCATGTACTTGTTAACTCCAGAATTTGCACCCTAAAAACTAAGCACGTAAATACTTAGAAATTCTGGAGAACATGGGGACAATCACAAGTTTGTGGGTGAACTGTATAGGTGACTGAACCTCCGGATTCTAGGCCGGTTCCTATTTGATGTTGTGTGATGCTCCAACTAAACTATTGAAAACTGTAAACTCATGAGGAAAAGGGATAGGAAGTACAAAATGAAGATTATCTAAACCTAAAAGGTGATGCACCAAATCAAGATACAGGATTTGATACTTTAACTACATAATGATGGGAAATACAATCAACTATAAGATACAATCTTTGATGAAAACTCTCTGCATAAAAGTGTTTCATAAGAAGGCTTTAATGAATAATATCAAAAAGATATAAACCACAATCAATATTATTCCATTAAGTTGCACAACTTATGACATATGCATAACAATTTACTAACTCAAACAGGTGCAGAAATGAGACATAAATTTAAAGGTTTTCTAGGAAAACACAAGAAATAAACATCAATCACCAGCCTTGCACACTAAAAATGAGTCCCAAAGTAGATCAAGCTAGCTGTATTATGCCTTCAAAGGCCAAAAAGCATCAACTCCGAAGATACAATCCAGAAAATGAGCACACAAAGGACACTGAAATGTCATAATCGTCTTCTCCCTCTCCAAAAACTAAACCCCTCAAATGACAAAGGAGATTCAATATAACGGAAAAACTCTCACCTAAAACCCCTGTAAAATAGGAGTCGGATGTGAGAAAAATCCCTCCTAAAAAGGACTCAAAACCTCCACCTAAGAAGTCCAAATAGTCTAAAAGACCTATCTATCCAAGGACTAATAGTGATCACTCTAGTTTGGCCATAACAGCCCCTAAAATGACTCCAATGACTCATAAAAGAGTCCAAATTTGTAACAAACACCAACACCAAGTCAAAATGCCACCTCTCTCTCTTCAAATCCGAAAATGGATTTAATCATTTGAAACTAAGTTTGCAATTTTAATAATAATTAATTGATTTATAGCAACATCAATTAATTATTATTTTAACAATGTTTGCAAAATTTCAATAAGAATGACTTATTATTTAATAAACCTTTAGACAATATAATAATATATTACCTTAACCTAAATAATATATCATTATATTGTCTAAATATTTATTAAAGTAATATAACATATATTAACATTTAAGCTTTATCAAATCTGATACCATAAACCTAGCAATCGGATTTCAAAAAAACTTCAAAGCAATACATAAGCTTTTTCGTAAAAGCCAAACCTAAGGAAAAAGAAAGTTATTTGCAATGGAGCCTTTGAAAAACACGGCAACTACTGTGTAGGGTTTTGAAAACCCTAAGAGGAAGAGAGAAAAATGGCAGCTCTCTGCAGTTATGGACGCCATTCTGGGTTTCAACTTACTGTCTCATTATTGACTTCAACTTCTAGAGCCGCCATTTGCTGCTGCTTACTGGGTAAGGATGACTCACGCCTCCTTCTTCTGGTGCAATTTTTTTTAAAGCATTTAGAGACTTTCAGGCTAACACTATGTGTGTTATCTGTCATTTTCGTTCACCATTCTTACAAAGTCTCGGAACCACTCACTTCTAATGTATTCTCTGTTGGAATAACGTGGCTTTTGCTGTTATCTTCTTTTCTCATTTTGCAAAACATTGTCTGCCGCCTCTGCTTTTTGAAAGAGTTTTTCTGCTGCCGTTTCAACAAGATAAATCTGTGTTAAAAAAAAAAAAAACTGAACTGAATCACCATATCACTTGTTGCTTGAATAGAGATGGCTTTTGTTACTGGCTGCCATAACTAAATATTTTCCCTCTTTTCATTTGTGATTCTGGGCGAGCTGGGCGAGCTGCTGCTGTTATCTTTTTTTCTCATTGTCATATCCTGAGCTTGCACATTGTAGTTTCCCATGCTTGTTCTTGCTCTGTTTCTTCTCTTGGAAATTAAAAACAAAAGGTTTCAGAATAATAAGTATTTTGTCCCTTTAATGTTTCATAAAAAAAAAAAAAAAATTGCAGCTTTGCTGTGTACTTTCCTTTCATTCCTTTTCTTTCTCTGCTCTGTGTGAATGAAATTTGTTTACAAGGTTCGAGCACGGGCTCGTGACACCTATAAACAAAACTCTATCCTCTTGAAGTTGAAGCAAACAGATTAGCAAGAAAATATCTTCTGTCTTAATGTTGAGTGTAGCTTACTCTCTTTTGTAACAGAATGCATCAACAAATAGTATATGTGAAGTGGTAATTAAGTTAGGATATTCAGTCATTGCTTAGATCCTTCAGGATCTAATACCACTTTTCTTTCTCTTATGCAGCTGATAAAGAACTCAGGGGCTAGGAGCTGGATGAAGAACGACACCAAAGGACACATAACCAGTCAAAGCAAAAAGGCAATGACTGGTTATCTCTAACCTCTTTTCCATTAAAATACATTCTATCTGTTCATGTACTCTTTCGTGCATCTGAAAGTTAGTAAGCTATACTCACGGCTTGTGTGAGATCTTTTACTTCCAGCATTTCAATCATTTAATCAATTGTAAATGAAAATTGTACATATCAGTTGATGATAATACAATGAACATTATTCTTCTTCCTTTTGCTCAGAATAAAATAATTGGAAATAGACATGAACTGAAAGCAGATATATGAGAAATAAGCAACTTTGTGAATTCTTGTGCAATGTTACCATTAAAAATAAATTTCAGCAGGTGTAGAAATTTAGTAACAATACTAACACACTTGCAATAGCCGTATGTTTCCAATAAGCACTCTAGAGGTGCTAATTGAAACGCCAACATATAGTCACTAAACTGAAATGCAGAAACCCTACTAAAAATAGCACTTACTAAAAATAGAACTTACTAAAAGTAGCATACTGCTAAAAATAGTAAGTTGTTCCAAACTCATTTTAACCACAATCCAAGTAGCCATCGTGACTTACTAAAAATAGTAAGTTCGAAAAAGTCCTATGTTTCAGTTGCATGTAACTTCAGCGCGAAGCTCTTTGAAAACCCAGAAGGAATCCAGAATCCAAACTACAAAACACCAACATGCAAGCCTCCAAAACTGTCGAGGAAACAACCAAGAATGCAAGTCAATATCTCGTGATGCATGTTATCACATCCCGAGGCTCTCCAAAACCCTAGAAAGCTCCACTAGACATACATCAGAAAATCTCACATGCAAGCCTTCGAAACCTCCTCAAAAAGTGAAAACCCTAATTTCAAGTTCTGACTAGCCTACGGGTTTCCGGAAATAGGCTATCAGACACAGAAGAGCGTATGGCTAAAATGGGGACATTACATGCCAGTCGGCTTGGCTGCTAAGAAGCCATCATCTCATCCATCACCTCAATTATCGCCACACTCAGCCAACCCCTTAATATGAAACATCGGTAGAATTCTCCTTCACATCCCAGTTGCATAAACGCAAGAATGCGCTTGGCCTCCTATGTTGCCAAGGGATCTAGTCCAGTAATAAGCTGCTCACCAACCTCACCAATTTCCTGCATGAATTGGCCTATAGCGCTCAACTCAGTAATGTACCTGTGCAGGGTGTCGAGAGGGTCATGAGGGTCTGGTGGAGTCATCTGTATTGGTCCCGCTAACTCGTCCTCACTGGAAGCTGCCTCCCTTGGTTGTGTTCATCTTCACTACCTCGGTTGTCAGGGCGAAGAGACAGCACAATGTGGAGTTGTCTGTGTGGCCGACCTTGCTACCAAATGGTAGTGCTATGGCGGTGACTGTGAGACAAGTACAACCCGGCCAAAGGGAATACCCTCTCGCTACCCAGTTGGCTATGTGCTCGGTTGAGTGCTCAATGGCGGCTGTGTGCTTGGCAGCAACTGTTGTGTACTCTTGTGATGTCCTCGTCCTCTAGGGCCAAGATTATTGGCAAATTATTGTGTGTACTCTCGTGTGCGCTTGCCGATTGAGTGGTTGGTTGCGGTTGCACACTTGGTTGTGGCTGTATGCTCTGCTGAGTGCTCAATTGTGTGGTCTCTTGGATGTTGTCTCATTGGCCATCCCTGGCAATGGCGGAGGGGTTTGTGCTTGTGCACCTTTCCCGCCAAGCCAAGCATCCAATGCCTCGTCATCCTCCTCTCCTTCTACCGTGGCCACTGCTGTCGGTGTGGATGCTACCGAGATCCCTTATGCTACCAGCAGAGGGACTATAGAGATCACCTTTTGGGGAACATTTGGTGGGTCGGCAATGAGTGCCTCCCCCACCTCCTACAACTCGACTTCTCCTACCACTGAAACTTCGTTTGTGCTCATCTCATCATGCTCATCAAACGACACCTCAATAGTTGCCTCCTCTATGCTCAATGTGTCGCCATCCCCTACTCTACTGTTCATCTTGCTCGTCATCATGCTCCTCTTCACTCAGCCTCGACCGTGAGCTGTCTATTTGTTGTCTCCTCTTTGCCGACAGTACCAACTATTGCATCTCATCTCTTGTGTTCTACACCACACCAAGGTTGGCCCAATACAATGCGATGGGCCATCCATCTTCAATCTCCACCAGTAGCTGTAGTCCACCTAGTGACTAGCAGGTACTTGCCGATGAATTGCGTCCAATAGTAGCCCTATGGCATGTTGCGTCATGTAGAAGGCTTTGTGTCGAAGACACATAAAGTCCCTCATACGTTCTGAAAGCCTAGTCGCCCAGTTATACACAACACCAGAAGCTAGTCCAATCATCAACCCTATCATCAAGACTGCAATGTCGGATGCCCTGCTAGCACCCGTGAGTCTACTCTTAATCAAGTTGAGGACACACTTCCACTTGGCGTTGCCGAGAAATTTCTTTTGCAATCCCCTGTTATCGGCACCCCAAATGCTATCTCTCTCTTGCTGTGTCAGGTTAGACCTATAGACTCTTTGCTACGAGGGCCTCCTTATGCTTCATCAATTTGCCATGCGGCTTTGTAGGCGCAAGCCCACAAGAGGGTGTCCCAAGAACCCTCGTGAACTCTAGGGCGCCGAACCATACCGTGACTTCATAACCTCTAACCTTGATTATTGATCTATGGCCATGCCTGTCATAGCCCGTTATCAACTGGCGCAAGTAGGGCTCAAATTCCCTGGTGTTAAAAAAATGGTAGTTGTGCTACCTTGTCTACCTGCGCTCTTTCCAGTGCCTTCTTGAGTATATGTGAGTCTGGCGTTGGAAGCCACCACGAGCGACACTATGTGCCGCTGAGACTCTCCTATGTGATGGTCTCAAGTGTGAAAGCGTCGTCGCTTCCTCTTGCCATGGCTAGGCTTCCTGCAATTTTCGACCAAATGAATTTGCAGCTTCTTGCCTTTGTTGGTACTGGCTACAATCTTCTTCCCTTGACGATATTTATTCTCGTTATAACACCAGTGTGCTTCAGACTCACAACACATACCCTCTAGATTTGAATTGTCTGTGTTAAATGCTGAGTGTTGACAATTACAATAACCTTCTTCTCTTATTCTCCTCGACAGTGCATCCTCCTTCATGACTGGTGCACTTTGATTCCTCTGAAGGCGTACAGACTTTTGAACTAGAGCCTTCTCCAATTTAAAATTTCATATGGCCTTCTCCAAATTAAAATTTCGTACGGCCTTCTACAATTTAAAACTTCGTATGACCGTGTCTTTGCTTTGTATGACCTTCAATTTGACAGTTCGCACGGCTGCCAAGTTACTCCTTCGTACAGCTCTTTCAAAACCTTTGACTTGTACGGCTGAAACATCTTTCCTTTGTACGGCAACGAGCTCAAAAAATCATATGGATCTTTGCATGCTTCGTAAAGTCTTTTTGACTTGCAATCATAAGGCCTTTATAATCTTGAAAACTCATACGTTTTTTGTAATCTTAGGTTTTGTTGTGACCTTTTCACACATCACCCCATTCAAAATGGGGACCCCTAATTTTTGCTCCTTTCTAGTCTTTTGGCTTTGGTTTTGCGTCTCTCTCTCTCTGATCTTTCTGTCCTTTTGGGGATGTCCCTATCGCTTGACCTGATTCGAAATTTTGGCTATCTGTGAAATCAGGGTTTTCATTCTTCAGAGTTATTGGAGGTCAAATTGAGTTGGCAAATTGAGATCTGAGCTCGGCACTACAATCACGATGCTTCAGGCAGGATCCCATCAAATTTTCACTGAGTTCTGACAACTTACTATTTCTAGTAAGTGCTCAATTTAAGATGTTTCCCTCGAGATTTTGGAAATTCTGACTACTTCAACACATTCGAAACACTTCAAAGTAATTACACGCAAAATTTGAGCAAATTCGGACAACTTTCTATTTTTAGCAGTTTTGGCTTCAAAGGCAATTTTCAGGGTTTGCATGTATGCTTTTTCAACGCATTTCTGGAGAATCTTTCTAGATTTTTCAAGACCTTCGCGATGATATAACATGCAAGCCGAGATGATGACTTTCAGCAATTCTGGCTTCGGAGGCTATTTCGAAGGTTTGCATGTATGATTTTTCAATGCATGTCAGGATATTCTTTATGGGTTTTTCGAGAGCTTTGCAACAATGTGACATGCAAGCAGAGTTGATCAGTTTTCAAGAACTTCCTATTTTTAGCCAGTACTCGCATGCAGATCAGTTTTCTAGGTTTTTTTGGGTTTTTTGAGATCTCTCGGCAATATGACATGCAAATGCATCCGAAAGTCAGTTGATCAATTTTTCAGACACTTGCTATTTTTAGCAAGATCACTCCACCAGCCACCCGACACTTCAGTATCACAACCAAAGCAACATGCAATAGAAACGGGGTCAAACGGAGGTCATTTGAGCCACATGCAAGTCAGATTAGGGTTTCGAGCTTTCAGGACTCAAAATGAGGGGTAAAAAGCCAGAATCTCTGAAAACTGATGTATCCCATCACGATCAGCATCCTTTAAGCAATCCACTAGTGGAATTTGAGCATGATCTGAGCACTTACTATTTATAGTAAGTCACCTCCAAAACGGGGCTATAAATAGCAGGTCAACACGAGGGGCAGGTGTGAACAGGTTCACCAAGCGATGAGGACCACGTGGTGAAAATTTCAAGTCAAACAGAGCTGCCAAGGTCAAGAAATCAAGGGTTTACTAAAAATAGCAGTTGGGCTATAAATAGCAGGTCAGCACGAAGCGCCAGTGTGAATGGGCCAAACAGGTTACGAGAATCCCATGGAACAAATTTCAAGTCAATAAGAGTTGCAGAGGTTCAAGAATCAGAAGGTTACTAAAAATAGAAAATGAGGGCAAGCAAGCTGAAAAATTGGCTAAGCATTCGAGAGCCACCTCCAGAAGTCTCCTCAAGGCTCCAGATGAAAATCCAAGGCATGCAAGTTAAAATGGAAGCTCACACCCCCAAATGCGCCCAGGATGAAAAGGTGGCAGGAAAGTTTTCTAGGCGTTGAAAATGAAAGCTCACCCCCCCAAATGCGCCCAAGGATTTGAGAGGGTGTTAAGAAAGTTTCTAAGTCAAAAACAAAAGTAGCCCCCTTCAAATGCGCCCACAAGGAGATGCATGACTTGAAGAAGTTGCTAAGTGAAAGAAATAGAAGCAGCCCCCCCTAAATGCGCCCTTAAAGAAATGAAGAGGCAATAAATTTACTAAGTCATGAAAAATGAAAGTAGGACCCCTTACATGCACCCTAAGCAAGTGGGATGAGATGGAGAAATTTCTAAGTTATAGAATGGAAGTGAACACCTTCAAATGTGCCCTTAAAGAAATGAAGAGGCAAGAAATTTACTAAGTTAAAAATGAGAGTAGACCCCTCCATATGCGCCCAAGGTGGAAAGTGTGAGTATGGCAAGCAGAAATTTGCCCAAGGCATGGAAACCCAAAGCAAGGACTCCTAAATGTGCCCAAGGTGATGTGATGGTGAAAATTTGCCCAAGGCATGGAAGATGGAAGCATAAGGGGTAAAATGCGCCCAAAGAGGAAGCTTGCTGATTGAAAATTTGGGCAGAAAACTTGAAGTGAGCCCTCCCAAATGCGCCCAAGGATGATAGGGTGTTAAGAATTTTTCTAAGGCACAAAACTAGATGCCACAAGGTGGAAATGCGCCCTAAGAAGGACAAATAAGCTGGAAATTTGGCTAAGTTATGAAGATTTTGAGGTCAACCTCTCAAATGCGCCCACAAGGAAGCTTGCTGGTCGAAAATTTCCTAAGGCAATGAAAATGAGAGCTCACCCCTTCAAATGCGCCCTCAAGGTGGCTAGAGGCTTGGAAAAGTTTCTAAGTTAAAAATGAGAGTAGACCCCTCCATATGCGCCCAAGGTGGAAAGTTGGAGTATGGAAAGCAGAAATTTGCCTAAGGCATGGAAACCCAAAGCAAGGACTCCTAAATGCGCCCAAGGTGATGTGATGGTGAAAATTTGCCTAAGGCATGGAAGATAGAAGCATAAGGGGTAAAATGCGCCCAAAGAGGAAGCTTGCTGATTGAAAATTTGCTAAGGCAATGAAAATGAGAGATCACCACTTCAAATGCGCCCTTGGCAAGAGGTGAGGTGAAGAAAAAGTTTCTAAGTTGTAACATAGGAGCTCACCCTTCAAAATGCACCCAAGGCAGGATGAAAAGAGGATGTGTTGAAAATTTTCTAAGGTAAAAACAAAAGCACAAGAGGTGATATGCGCCTAAAGGAGGTAGATGAATTGAAGAAATTTCTAAGGTATGAAAATGAAAGCTCAAGCCTTCAAATGTGCGCAAGGGGTGAATGTGTCAAGAAATTTACCTAAAGCATGGAAACTCAAGGAAGACCCTTCCAAAGGCGCCCAAGGTTGGAGAGGATAAAATAAACATTGGTGGAGAATATTTTCAAGGGTGAGAAAAATTAAATGTACCCTTTCGTGTACCCCCATGAATAACAAAGTTAAAAAATATATATTTTCTCTAAGGGGGGAAATGTTTTTTTTTTCATAAGTCAAGGGGATCTTGAATATTTTCTAAAGCAAGAATGTGAAAGCCAAAGGGAAGTGGAATGGAATAGATAGAGAAGGTTTTCCTAAGGCATAAACTTGAAATGACACTTTCCAAATGCACCCTAGAAGGGGTAGACACATGAAAATATTCTAAGGCATGCAAGATGAAAGCAAAAGGGGTCAAATGCGCTCAAGCTCAAGATGGGTAGAATTTTGTCTAAGTCACCAAGCTCCTAAGGGAAGGTGGACAAGACAAGTGAATAAAATTGCTAAGGCAAGAGGATGAAAACATCAAGATGGCATGCGCCCTAGCACACAGATGTTGAAAAGTTATGGAGAAAGCAAGATTTGCTAGAGAAAAGTGATGAATTTCATCAGATCTAGAGATCAAGCAGACATTGGAAATCAAAACATGGAAATTAGGTAAGTGAAGTGAGTTTATATTATAAGTCTTTTGATGCTCTTCCTTGTTTGATTTTCAGGATGAACACCGGAACCAAGGTGTGATGGAACAAGTACTCTAGGACAACATTACAACCTTGGAAGGAGATAAAGATACACACTTCATCCTCCATGATGTCTCATTTGCACCCAAGCCATGAAGGAAGATGTTGGAAGAAACAGTGAAGTGTTGGGATTTCTCTACAAAGACCTAATATGCACCCAACTCAAGAAGGCACGTGACAAGGTAAAGATGAGGAAGTTAGGTGAAAAGGCTCCCAAAGCAAAGGGCTTTGGCTCGGAAAATTTGTCTAAAGCATTAAGAACGTGATGCAAAAGAGGCTAAATGCGCCCAGGGCAGTGGGCTAGAGAAATATGAAAGTTACAAGAATGTGTCCAAGAATTCGCGCTAGAAGGAGGGTTGAATGCGAACAACTGAGTAGTTGAACTCCAGATCCTATCAAATTTTATTATTTGTGGAGATGATCTTAGAGACTCTTTTTGCCTCCTAACGCAACAGAATTGGTAGACAGAACAGAGAAAATCTTGTACACGGCAGGGACAGGCGATCATGGTGTTGAATTCCAGGTTCCACCCATATCAGTTCAAGAAGTAAAAGTTGTGATGATCAGGTCGATCGAGTTTGCAGTCAAAGAGAAGAACAGTGTGTTGGCGTTTCAATTAGCACCTCTGGAGTGCTTATTGGAAACGGACAGCTATTGCAAGTGTGTTAGTACATGCTCTTCGGATTATAGAGAGGAAGATCTCTCAATGCTGATTTTCTACTATAAAAAAGGGGTGTACTAAGATTCCTATCTTTTTTACTCAGCGGTGGGACACAAGGGTGCATAAACCAATGCGCCGTAGCTAAGCCTTTTTTTTGGTTTCCGCAGATCTTAACTACGACTAACTAAGCTTCTAAACTATCCTACCTCCCCAAGATAAACAGAGCATGAGGGCGTAGGAGCGAAATGGATTGGTTGGATCACTTGAATCCTCCGTCTCAATGGAATATGGTCGAGGCTCTGAACCTTCGGATATATACCAAGATAGGGCTCGATACAAGTGAACACTCGTTACAGTAAACTGGATCTGAGACTTGCCAAGGAGGAGGAACCCCTATCCGAGGTTCAGGCTTGGAAACAGCTCACTGGAAACAACAAGGAACGATGACCTGTCTAGCAGGGTTCCCAAGGAGGTGACAACACCTGTCCAAAGTGTAGGCTGCAAGACAAAACATTAAACAACATCAAATGATAATGATCAATGACAAACTATCCAAGGAGGCGACGACACCTGTCCAAGGAGGAGATTGAAACAATGCACTATTTAAAAACAAGACTTTGAATGGACTCAATTATTTAGATCAAGCTAGCATGCGCCATTTGATTTATTTCTTCAAGCTTCTCCAAAGAATTACAAAGGTTGGGACAAAGGCACGAAATCATGCTAAATTACGATCAACCAACGAACTCTCATCCAAGAGTGAACAGATATAAACAAGCTAACTCTGGCAACAGTGGCGCAGCAATTTTGCTAGCAAATAAAGGTTAAACAAATAAAGAACCTAAGGCTCTTATTTATAGAAACTCAAAGGAGTAGGCAACCCTAAAATCTCCTTGAGTTAACAAACAGTTCTTGCCAATCAGCAAGATTTATTTCTATGTCTAAAAGTAGGTGAGCAAACAGTTAACTGGAAATCTACTTCAGTTAACTGAAACTAAACAAAAGTCAAACTGGAAGTCTACCTCAGTTGACTGACACCTAACTAAAAGTGAACTTATGTTACAAATATGTCTCCAAATAGACATCCACCTTTTGGGGAGATCTGAGATCCACAAATCGTGGGAGTCAAATAGACATCCTAGATTAGTGGGATCTAACATGCATGATCTATGGAGATCTGGAGTCAACTTGGAAAGGGGCATCAAGATGACTTCAGTCATCATTAATGCTATTTGGAGGGTAGGACGTCCTTCCTTGGTGCTTTACACCTCTTCACCACTGGTCAACAAAGTCTCTATCCAGTCATTGACCTCTTCGGCCCCCGAGCAATTAATGCTTTTCAAGGTGACTATGTGGCGTCTAAGCATTTCTTCACCCATCGTAAGCTGCTACTGATAGATTATGCATTGAGCAGCTGCTTCATCTAACTGGATAGATATGGCTGCAATTTTGGCAAATTTGCAACCATTGGGATCTTCAAGGAATGAAGATCGGATGACATCTTGGAACCGTGTCTGTACCGTTTCAAGCTCAACATATTCGCCTCCTTCTCGCTGATATTCTAACTCAGGGAAGGATATTACCAACGTTCTTGCGAAGTTGATAATATTGGCGACAAAGCGTCTATAATCGATCAGCTCCATTGAATTGGCATCGTAGGCTCTCACCTTGTATGCCACCTGTTCTTTCCACTCAAAGAGATGGTGTTTGTTCTCAGTGGTCGTAACTGATTCATATGCTTGTTGTAGATCAGCAAATGTCGCCTCCTCTCTTGGCCTCTCTTGAGCTGCCTTCACATCCGACTGCTAGATTTCTGATCTAAGTCCATGTGCCCTGTCTCTCAGCTGATATGCTTCTGCCAACACACACCGTCCTTTGACAACAAACTCATCCACTTGACGTCTCAAGTGTTTGACGTATGTAATCAACTGATGATGGTTTCTTTCAGCTGGGAGATCCAATAGTCCTTGAGGCAAGGCCGAGGAGTTTGGAGTGTCATGTATGAAACTAGAAATGTACAACTTTAGCTGACGGATTTCAGCCTTCAAGGCTGCTTTGTCTTATCCATCCTTTGTCATCCTTTCTTTGACACTCGCTGAGGCGATTCCAAGAAGGTCTACCTCCACCTGTCGAGTGGTCTTTCCAAGGTTCACCTTTGAAAGCGTGAAATCCTCAACCCTCACATTATGTATATCTTTGTCTTCAGGTGGGGCAGCAGTCTCTATGATAACCTCGTTCTCTACATTCTTCTCTACATGTGTCTACTTCTTCAACTTCTTTGCCGGCATGTCTTGTGGGACATGATGGAATTCAAATAAGTCAAGCTGATAAGAAGGTCTCTCCCTCTTCCTCCCAAGCGAGCTTTCCAACCAGATAGAATCTCGGCTAGCATCGTTGGGAGGAGGAACATAGGCCCCTTGAATGCTAGAAGAACGAGACTATGCCGTGGGAATGCCTCGTGGTGGCGAGTCCAAATCAATAGGACTCTGCGACCTCTGTGATGGTGGTGAAGCTGGTGGCTCTGTTTCTATCACTGGCACTGCTTCTGCTGCAATTTCTTCTACAATGGTTTCCATCTCTACAGCGATTATTTCAATCACTGGTTCTTGTGTAGTTGCAACGGTCTCAACTGTCTCAGATAAATTGGTGGCTGTCTCCACCTGTACTTCTTGCCGGCTTGTGCTGGCAATTCCTTTTCTCCCCCATGTGCTCCCTGACATCCGCATTCCTTCTGGAGGAAAGCTCATCTTCTTCTATCTGGGTTTCCTCCTAGATGTGGAAGGTAGTGTAAATTGAATCGCTGGCGGCTCTGATCGGAGAAGTACTACCTTCCTTGTCCTTTTACTGTCCAGGTACAGTTGACTGTGTCGAACTACTCTACCTATTCTTTCCTCAATAGACGTACTCTCTTTCGCGTACCAGTCTACTTTGCCGAGTGGTTGTGAATCCACTAGACCCGTGAAGAAGGAAGAAAGAATGACTTCTTCTTCGTCCTCAAATAAGCCCTCGATGTCCTCTAACATGAATTCTGCAATCTGCGAGAGCTTGAATCTGCTATGGTTCCTTCTTCTCACTTCGAACTCATCCTCGCACTTGACCCAAAAATCTTCCATGAAAGGTTCATGTGATGATCTTTGCTCAAGGTGAGCTGCGAAGATGCCTCTGGGGTCATAGGATGGCCTCCTGTCAATGAGGTACTTGAGATTAAATCTCACTATTTCCTGGCTTATCAACCTTGCATCGGCTGCAGTCCTGCATCTGTAGAGTCCCATCTGAAAAGGAAAGTTTGCAGTAGTCTTTTTCTTTATGCTAAGGTAAGAGTGAACCTCGGCCAATTGCCTCAGGAATTCCATGAACACTACCCTATCTGAGGGGTAGCGTGGCATCATGGCGGGGTGGCCATTGTAGCCATACACGCATATGTAGGTGAAAGTGGGGAATTGTATGAACCAATCCGCCCAGTCCACCATTGCTGCCTTAGCCACTGGTGAAATACGCACGTGCATCTCATGGTCTAGCTCGTGCACGGTGTGCATAGTAAAAAGGTCATTTATCTTTTTGAAGTGTCTTTCCGCTAGAGTGAACTCCAGGCGAGGAAAGTATTCTTGTAACTTTTGCACACCCAGGGTTCCTACAGTGTTTAATGTTCTGAAATCGCCTTAGGTAGACCAGGTATGAACACATGTGGAAACGGTGCTCTTCTAGAAACCCAGTGAATTGTTGGTGGAGTGTGTCACTGATCAGGGAGGCCCAGTCATAACATTCTTTCCTGCTAATTATCTTGCCAATAATGTAGAACATCCATGGCTGGAAGGATTTTCCCTCCTCTTGTCCAGTGACTCTGCTGAGTAGGGTGATTAGCACTCCGTACTCATCTTTGAATTCTCCTCTACCAACCAATCTGGGCAAGCTGGTTCTCTTTGTTTTCAGGCAATTCAGCCATTATAAGTGAACACTCATCCTTCGAATTCTCGAATTCCTTTTCGCATTTTGTCACTGATATGACCTTCTTGGTAGGGCATGGTGGAATTGCAAAACAAGTCTCTATGTCCACCGGCTTCAAGTTGCAAATCACCCTCCCGTCTACTGACAGGATCTCTCTTGTAGTCGGGTTGTAATGCTTTGTGCAAGCAGTTACAAGCTCAATGCTCTATAAGGTGATCGGAATAGATGCAGCTTGGAATAAACCGGATTCTTCAATGTTTTGCAACGTGATTTGGTTCATGCCCTCCAAGTCTTCAGAACTGACCTCTGGATTTTTCTGCCATAAGTCTGTGTCAGTCGTTTTCAAGTAATCATGGTATAAGACCGTTTTGGTCTTGTATTGTACCTGAGAGTATTGCATTCTGAAAACCTTGAATATTGATTGGGCACTTGACCCTGTTCTGACAACTTTTCTGGAACTGCTAAAAATAGCCTTGCCGGGGGTAGTTTTTACGAAAAATTCTGAGACATGGGTTTTGTTAAGAATGATTTTCTAGACAAACCCAGATCGTCAAAAATTCGGAAAAATGAGTTTTTCCTTGGCATGCAAAAGCCCTTTGGTAGCAGAGGCAACAGGGCACCAGAAAGTGTTTTTTCTCAAAAAAATCTAACACATGGGTTTTGTTCGTGCTTCAGAGCTAAACAAACCCAGTTTGTTTGTTTTTCAATATTATGACTTTTTTCGGAAACCCTAAAAAGTAGGGGCAGCAGGGCTACTTTTTCTGGAAAAATCTACCATGTGGGTTTTGTTGAAAAAGCTGTGCTGATCATACCCAGTTGGCCAGATCTGTGATTATCTATCGTTTCTTGTGACATGCAAAGAAATATAGACAGAAATAGAGGAAGCAGACAAAAGATGGATTGGAAGTTATAAACTGCCACTTTGCAATAATCTGTCTCTGGAAGCAATCTTGGGGAAAGAATGCTTTTACTGCCAATGATCTTCAAAAATATTGAAGATCCGTCCAAAACCCCTGCCAGATCTTGAAAACGTGTTCTTGGGAGCTACTTGATGTTTTATCCTTCAACCTCCAAAAAGAATAGTGAGGAAAAGGGACGCCTAGCATGAATATAAGGTGATTAGGGTTAAGATCCACAAAGTATGGAAGATAACTCATCATTCAGGCCTGATTTGGAGTTCCAAAAGATGATTTCCATTGATTGTGGAGTGTTTGGTCTCTTTTTGGCTCCAAATTTGCTAACTCAAGTCAACATTTCAGCTTTGACTTCTTTTAGGCGTCCATTCTTGAAGTTGATCATTTTTTGTTCATTTTGCAAGTTGAAGTGCTCCCGCTTGATCTTTGATTCAGGTTGCTCAGTTGATCTCAGGCAGTGGCTGGCAGTTCTGTTGTTGAGGCAGGATCAGTATGATTAGATATGCCTGGGAGGGGCTAACTCAGAAAACTGAGTTTAGGCCTTCAGAAAGAGGGGCGCCTTTCCTTGAGAGGGGCGCTTTTGACAATGCCTTAGTCAATTTTCATTGACTTGTTCTTCGTTTTGACCTTTTCAGACCCTCTTTGCTTTGATCTGACGTTTCCGATGTTAGATGAATCAGATGACTCTACTTGACGATGCATCAGGTAGCCAGCTCGGTCTTTCTCAGGATGACTGACTTCTCAGTTGAAGCTGGCAAGTTTTGATCCTTCAAACTAAAGGGCGCCCCTGCTGGCTTTTGCTTGGTTTCATCTTAGCTGTGGACTGCCAGTCTTTGACCTCCTCCATCAGTTGATTGATTTGTCGGAAGTTCTTGCTGATAGTTTCGCTGACGAGATAGGTCATAGCTGAATCTGGATGTCATTAGGAAAGGGCACCTTTCTTCAAGAGGGGCGCTTTTAGCCATGCCTTAGCCATTTTTTGGCTTATCTTTCCAGTTCTTCTAATTTGGCTTTTTCTACTTGATCTCATCTCGTGATCGTCTGGTGTGTCTTATGGACTTGCTGTTAGATTGATAACGTAGCTGGGAGGAAGCTGGAAAGATATCATGTATAGAGTTGCTGCTTATGGATTCATTTGGTGCCTGCAACTGAGGGGCGCCCTTGGCAAGCAGGGGCGCTTTTTCCTTGAAGCTCTTTGTTTTGGCATCTTCGTCGTTGATGGATCCTCCATACTTTGCTGACGGTTGGTCAATGATACCTGAATCAGATGATTTTGCTGATTGTTTCGTTGTTGAGCTAGCATGAGAGTGAAGAGGATGACTGAGTTGAAGATGCCAAATGATTTCATTTTCCCTTTGAGATCCAAGGGCGCCATTCTTCAAGAGGGGCGCTTTTAGCCACTGTAGACTGTGTTTTGCCTTGGTAGACAAAACGTCCATTTTCCAAACTTAGCCAAATTTTGGCCTTTTCCGTTTTGAGAATCTCCTTCGTTGAAACAACATCTTTTCATCCTTTTTCGCCATAGCTTCTTGGTTGAAGCTTTTGAGGTTTAGCTTTAAGCACCTGGTACTGGCCAATCTGCCATTAATGGCTGCAGAGCTCCTAACTTTTTTTTCTGAAAAATAGAAATAGACCCACCAGAGTAAAACATATTTTTTGATAATTCTGACTTGATCAATGTGATCGTGAAGGCAATTAATCCTATCAAAATTATTTTCAATCATTTCCGGGAAGGTCCTATTTTTAAGGGTTTCCTTAAAAATAGGGGCGTAAAACCCTAATTTTCATTTTTTCAGAATTTTAACCATAGGTTCCTTGACAGAAACCCACAAAGATTTCATATTTGTTTTGACCTAAAACATACTTTTGATGGCATTTTTATGTTGTTTAGCTCAATTTAAGCAGAATGCCAAAATTTTCATTTTGGGTATAACACAGTTGGAACGCGTTTCTGGCTCAGAATCTTCTAAGAAGATAGTGGGCATTAATTGCTCATGGTGGTTTCTATGGAGTAGTGAAGAATCTTTTGTTCAATTATTAGCCCACTCCTCTCTGTGGCGATTTTTTGGGCAAAACCCTGATTAGGGCTTAAGTGGCTCAATCTGAGCCCTTCATTGTAATTGAATTTGAGTCGTCCGTTGGACTGAACTTACTATAAAAGGGGCATCCCCCCTCATTTGTAATCTATTAGATTACACTAGAGATTAGAGCAGAGGAGAGAATAGATAGAAGTTAGCTTAGATTGTTAGCATAAATTGAGGAGGAAAGAAAGTTTTCCATTTGAAGGCTTTGTAAGGAGTTGTTGTGAACACTATCATAATATAAAGAGTTCTCATTGCTTGGTGATTCCATCTTCTGTTGTGAGTAGCTAGCAAGGCTTCTTCGTCTTTCCAATTCACTTCGAGTCTTAGAGTAGATTAAAGTAAAGTAGATTTCATTTCATGCAAGTAGTTGGTAGCTGTGGAATGCGTTGTTTAACTTGAGCAAGCTTTATTTATCCATACCACTACTGGGCTCACTGATGGTGGGTTCGCCTTGCGTGGTCAACTAGAACACTTTGAACTTAACTTCAATTGCGGTTCATGTGTTGGTATGCATCGTTGTGATGGTATTTACATGTTGGGTCGTAATTTGAACATTTTTTGTTATCCCCTTGAAGATTGCACCGGCTCTGTTGAAGTTGTCCGAAGTGAGGCAAAGCAGAACCTGGTTTGAGCTTGCAAGAATTGATCTTCGTATCCCGCATTTAGGAGTAGATAGTAGAATCTCTCATCCCTATCCTTTAATTTCAGTATTTTCCCGGTTAGGTTAGGAAACCCGAGCATCACCGATAAATCATTCGTGTCCTGCAAGTTCTTCTCTTTTGATCGAATAATTGTGTAAGTCCCCTTGAAATAACCAGCAAATCACATTAAGCCAATTGAGACTATCCACTGCATAAGGAACCTTGGAGTTGAATGCATGATCTTTTTGGCAATCTTAGCATGCAGAATACTTTGTTCAAAAGAGGATGGAGTATCCATTGGGAAACTTTATTCTATGTTGGTGCGGTCATAAAAAACCCGTCAACAGGTTCTTGTACAGATTTTTGGCTCCCCTCAAATCGTACGGCTAATTTCTTCATTCGTACAAACTTTGCAATTCTCACAATTTTAAAACTTTGCACTTTCACCTTGTCCATACATCGTATAGTGGGCTCCTGATGGCATCGTGCAGACTTGTATGCGCTTTGAATTTTTATTGCTTCTATCGAGCTCCTTCCTGCTCTTCGTACAACCTATGAAAAACCCAGGGATTTCCTTTTGTTTTGCCAAGAAGTCGATTTTCCTTTGTCTTTCCAAGATTTGTTGATTGCTTGAGTCATACAGCTAGGGGTCGTACGACAGAAGTTTCATCTTTTATCTCTTTTCGTTTGTCATGTAGTTTTATAATTTCTCTTTGCCTTCTTGTCATGCCTCTGATTTTTATATATTTTATTTTAAAATTCCATAACTCTTATCTTTTTTAGTTTTAAATTTTTTCCTTTTTTGTCTCTTTTTCTCTTCCTCTTTCCTCGTCTTCTTTTTCTCCCTACTTCTTGTCTCCTTTTTTCTCTCCTCTTCGTCTCCCTTTTCTCTCTCATCCTTGTCTCTCCTTTCTTTATCTTCTTCATCTCTTTTTTCTCTCTCCTCCTCATCTCTTTTTTCTCTCATACTTGTCTCTCTTTTCTCTCTCATCCTTGTCTCTCTTTGCTTTCTCTTCTTCGTCCCCTTTTTCTTTCATAATTTTTAGTTTTTTTCTATTATCTCTCTCCTCTTGGTCGTTTCTTCTTTTCACACCTCTACTTTTCTCACCTTTACAAAGTTTCAACTTCGAGGCATAGTGCCATTTACAGGTGTACAAAGGCCTTTTATAACACTCTTCCTCACAACACATACCCATGAATTTTACATGGAACCATTAGTCTACCAACGGAGCTGATCCTATGCCTTTGAAACTACCATCAACGTGTCGCACGTCGTACTACTAGTACCATGTCATGTCCTCTTTGTCCACTGTCGGTGGCCTGGCTAGATTTGGTATGACTCTCCATAGCCCATCCTCCATCACCATCTTCTCTACCCTTGGTGTCTTCCGCCGATTTTCTCTCATATACTTGAGTACATCTTCCATAAATCCATCCACATGTGTCACAAAAGTATCCTTTGTCATTATAACTGTCTTCAGACACGGTCTAATCTTCTCCGTGTACGTGCTTCATTGCTCATCATCCCACCATTCTTTGTCTTCGTCATTGGCACTTGGCTGGCACTCGCTTCATTCTTTCGTTGCCTTCTCTTCCTTCTCTCTCTCTACGCTTCCTCATCCAGTTCCTTGGCGAGATACCCCCTCCTTATGCCTTCGTATGGGGCTTGGTAATTCCAGTGTCCCCCTATCTGTTGCCACAAGGCGGGTGTTTCGAATACTGCGTTCATGGGGTGCTTGTGCACTCGGGGTACTGCAATACCTTCGACTTTCTTATTGGCCATCCTTTCTTCAGTGATCATGTCCTTGCCTGATTCGGCCTAGTCTTCTTCTGCGACATACCCGTACTCGCCTAAGCCCCAGACTTGCCCTCTGGTGGCTTCCTCCTTTTGCACAAGCCAGTCCTCCTTGGTGGCATAACTGAGCATATTAATGGCAACTGTATCTTTCTTCTCCTTCCTCTCCTAGTACAATTTCAACTTCTACCCGTCAATGGCTTCTGGCAGCAATGACTCGTCCAAATTTTCCAACCTTATGGAACCATTGTCACAGACCTCTCAGCTTTTAAATGGCCCAAGCCACTAAACCTTGAACTTCCTCGGCTTGATTTCATTACAGCAGTTATATTTTAGAACCAACTTCCCCAACTTGAGTATTCCCGCATGTCACGCAGGTGACCCAGGTTCGTCCTCTGGCAACGGCACCAAACGTTTACTCACAGAATGAATTCCAACATACACAAGGAGTAAACGAGAATAACTTATAGAACATAACACCGAACTAGAATATAAAGCATAAAATCATCACACTTGTCTGTATTGATCGAACATATGCTAGTACAATCATAACATGAATAAGCATAGCAACAGTACCAATTAATTACATGACTCCAAATACATGAAGTGTGCCGACAGTGGTTGAAGGACCAACCGTTGTGTCCCTTCATTACACTAATTATTCCATCCGGAACTAATTTATGAACCACTAACTAACATGACAAGACAAATACTGAAATACATGAAATATTAAACTAAGTCTTATTTATTACTCATGGTCGACTAAGTACACTTTTGGCTGGCTACAGTAAGAAAGCTGATAAGCCTTGTTCCTTTGCCCGAGAACAAAAAGATAAGTGTTTGTCTTAAGTTAATTTGTATTGCATGCTAAAAATCAATTGCTTAAATTTCTAGGGTTTAGTTTTGTTACAAGGGAGATTTTCTTCTAATTCCAAGAAAGGTTTTACCTTGCATGTTATTCCATTTTGTGGTGTCCTAAAAGGGAGAAATTAGAACTCTTACCCCTTCAAATTTAAAGGGTATTGAACCATATAGATAGAATATTCCCCTATATGTACACAATGACTTGATCCTTTTCCAAATGTGGCTAAGAACATAAACTATTTGACAATAGTCTAGATCTCAAAAAAGTTTACATGTGAGTTTGCAAGCTATGTAAGAAGTTTATGAGAGAACAAATAAATCAACAGAAGACTTTACATTAGAATACCAACCAGCCATATACGATGTAAAATTTCTAAAATTTATATATCTTGCTTCAAATTCTTAATTGAATTCCATGTCAGAGATTGAAAACAATTGTGATGAATCATGAACAACATAGATGGCAGATACAAGAACTAAGTTCAAGAACCTATTTCTGATATGTTTGCTTTTATTAGATGAACAAAACTTTATCTTTAGTATACTCCGCAATATTCATGTGACCTATATTAATTTCCACAAGCAAGTTCATGTTGCTCATCACAAGGACAATTTATAAAAGCTTTGAAACTCATACTGTAGCAAAGAAGTCAAAAGAAGAATTACCTTTCATATTTCTAGTAAATAATTCATTTAATCACATTAAGCAGATATTGTTCAAAATGTGCTAGAATATGTCCCTTATATTTACAACACGCGATTAATATTGCACATATTTCAACTAGCTTGTCCAAAATTAGTTTACTTATTACTACTCTAAATAGTGTACTTAGCTGAATATAAATAGAAAATTACTACCGCCTAAAGCCCATTGACTTCTTTTTCCAAGAAGACAGCACCTTGTATGCAAAGTTTATAGTAAACAATTTAAATTCTATAAAGAAAACAATAATGTAGGTGTTCAAGTCAAAGACAAAATTTGAAACTTCAAAGATACCTCCAAATTTACTCCTGTCACTCTTCCACTTGTAGTTGCAACATAAACCTTGCTCCTAATCTGAATAAGTTATCCAAGTACAATATAATCAGACATAACTAGTAAAATAATTGGTAGACTTTATGAGGTCAATACATAAATCAATTGAGTCAACCAAATTCAATTCTGCACTACATGAGGCAAGCTTTCTCTTATGAATAAGCAACCACCTAGAAAACAAAGATGACATTCAGAAGTGAAGGGGTTTTATGAAAATGTACTGTACTTTGCAAAGAATAAAAGAATATACTCTTATATTTCATTCACTACTCTCGAAATGTATAAGCAGCCTATTTTTTGAGGAAACGATGGGCATGCTCAAGATTTTTCTAGAAAATGTGAAAGGGGCGCTATTATGTATATGGAGCATGATAGGTGCAAAACTGTTACTGCTATTGATGTTGTTTTTGCGCTTAAGCGGTAGGGACGAACCCTCTATGGTTTTGGTGGTTAAAATATGAAATTGACAAGGGTAAGGGTTGTTCACAAAAAAAATCTTGCTTTGAATAAAATGGTTTTTGTTGATATGGGCTATTTAGATTTTGATTTAATTGTAAATGGGAAGGTTTTGCTGCAAATTGTAATAGCAAGAGCTGAATTTGATTTTGGTGTCAAGCAATTTATGGGTTTTGAGCTCTAGATTTATCTAATATACAGCACATTATGTGTATGTTCTATATGTTGAATTTATTCTACTTATGAACAATCATTTACACAAATTAGACAAAAATCTATTTTTTGGGAAAATACCCTTTCAGCAGGCATCAATTTTTTTTGGGTGATGTAAGTATTTTACTTGGCAAATTCCTGAAAAAAACTGATTATAACTTCTAGAAGTTTGTAGTTTGGTTCTTTGCTTTGGAAAAATGTGTGGTTTTAATGTTATGGGACTTTGTTAATACGGTTTATTAGTTTAAATGTTTTGTCTAGAGATAAGTATATTGCACCGTATTTTGAAGTGTAAATAGTATTGAAGAAGTTCATCCACACAGTGCAACTTCATATATCTTTAAAGGTATTTGTCTTTTAATTTTTCTTTAAGAGCAGCAACGATTTGAAATTAGGAGCTTGTACATAGCAACAACAAGGAATGAGCCTTTAAAATTGTATATTGTTTGTAGATATGGTAACCTCTCTTTTTAAGATTCTTTATCATCTTAGGGAAAATGAATGAATCTGTTTTATTACTTCTTGCAATGAATACATTAGTCATATAATTTAATTTGTGTATATGGTTATTCTTTATTTCAAGTAATATAAAATAATTGGAAGGTATTAGAAGGATTTAAAAAACTGGTCAATTCATTTAAATAAATGCAAAGATGATAACCTTACAATAATTATTAATCTTAATTCATATTCAATTGATTCTATTGCAATTTACATGTAAAATTTTAAATCAAATATTCATGGGTTTATAATGAATTAAGGATTATGATTTAAAATGTTTAAATTCAAAGATCGTAAATGATAAATGTTTAATCTATACCTTGAAGATCATTTTTTGTACTACTCTAGATCAACCCATAAAAAAATGTAAATTTACATAAATCAAAACAATTAACACATCTAAAACATTAATTTCTTTATATGAGAAATTAACTTAACATCCATATTTTGTAATACCTAACTTCCTCACTAAATTTCACATTTATCTCAATTCAACTATTAATTCCATTAAATCTATGTTATTTACTGTTTGAATGCATATATTTATTTAATTAGCATAGATTTATGTAAAATGATTTGATTCCCTTGCATTATGTTACATATGACGACACATTAGGTGGTTGTTTCGACAGAATAAGGGAATCCAAAATTTCCCAATTCAAAATCTTGTTACACATCATTAAATATCTCAAACTTGCACAAATTTCCAAATGTGTCAATTGAAGATTCAATCCATACAGCTCAAAGTGCATGTACACCACCCGACTCCCATACAATATCTTTCATAGGAAATTTTCCAATTTTTTGTCTATTTTTTCATAGCTCAAAAACGGGACCTCCAAGCAAAAATTCACATATGTGGGGCCTATCCTCCAATCTGACATTCTATATTTTTTAGTGTGTGTTTAGATTAATATGTAAATAGGCACCTTGAGAAGTATATATCTCGGTATAATTTATATAGATTATATTTTGTTGTACCCATTATAAATTTTTGCTTCAATAAGGCATTTTGCTTAAAATGAGCTAAATCATGTAAAATTGTTGTCAAAAGTTTGTTTTAGGTCAAACAAAACATAGGCTTTTTGTCGGTTTATGTCAAGGAAGACACTTGCAAATTTCTGAAAATTTGAAAATTAGGGTTTCAAACCCCTGTTTTTAGGAAAACCCCTAAAAATAGGACCTTGCCAGAATTAGTTGAAAATGATTTTGATAGGATAAATTGACTTCACGATCACACTGGTCAAGACAAAAACACCAAAAAGTTTTTTTTACTCTGGTGGGTCTATTTTCATTTTTCAGGAAGAAAGATAGCACCTTTGCAGCCATTAATGGCAAAATGGCTAGTACCAGGTGGTGAAATCTAGCCTCAAAAGCTTCAACGAAGAATCCATGGCAAAAGATGCTCGAAAAGATGCTCTGCGATGGAGGGGATTTTCAAAAGTAAAAAATGCAAAATATATTTCAAGTCTGGAGAATGCACGCCTTGCTACCAAAAGGAGGCTATGCAGGCAAAT
The DNA here is from genome assembly GCA_007115665.2 of Sequoiadendron giganteum. Lineage (NCBI taxonomy): Eukaryota > Viridiplantae > Streptophyta > Pinopsida > Cupressales > Cupressaceae > Sequoiadendron > Sequoiadendron giganteum. The sequence goes on along the minus strand of CM021107.1, from coordinate 358,377,025 downwards.
GTGGTGATATCCATGAGAGAATGTGAAAAGGCATTCGATGCGTCAAAAGACAAGTGTCAAAAGAGGATGGAAGAGAAATGGCTTAAAGGGAGAAAGGCCAACTTGTTGAAGAATGTAGGACATGGAGAGTTCAGGGATGAGTATGCAATGATGATCACTCTACTCAACCACATCACTGGTCAAGAAGAGGCAAACAAATTTCAGTCATGGATTTAGTATATCATCGCCAAAATTGTGAGCAACAGAAAACACTATGACTGGCCCACCCTGATTAGTGATACGCTCCACAAGCAGATGACCAGATTCTTAGAGGCTCACAAGTTTCAATGTGCTCATATCTCGTATATCTGATTGCCTTCCAAGGCCAATTTAGAGTGTTGAACAATGTGGGAACTTTGGGTGTGCAAAAGGTTCACGAGTATTTCTCGTAGCTCGAGTTCACAAAAGCAGAAAGACATTTCAAGTGAGTAAATGATATCTTCCTGATGCACACCGTGAGGGACCTCTATCATGAGTTGCATATATGCATATCACCGGCAGCCAAGGAGGCAATGTTAGATTGGGCTGGTTTATCCAATTCCCCACTTTCACCTACATACGCGTATATGGGTACTCGGGTCATCCCGCCATGTAACCTCGCTATCCATCAGTTAGGGTGGTCTTCAAGGAATTCTTGTGGCAGTTACATGAAGTACATTCTCATCTGCGTAACAAACGCAAGACGGTTGCAAACTTTCCTTTTGAGATGGGACTTTACAGGTGCAAGACAGCGACTGATGCCAAGGCTATGGGCCACGAAATGGTGAGACTTATTCTTAAGTATCTCATCGAGAGATAGTCATATGATCCTTGGGGTCACTATGCAACACGCCTTGGCCAATTCTCTTCACACAAGTCTTCCATGGAGGACTATTTGTTCAACTGTGAAGATGAGTTCGAAGTATGAAGATGTAATTACAGCTGACTCAAACTTCCACAAATTGTTAACTTCATGTCAAAGGAACAGGAAGATAGTGTCCACAGAGCTATCTCATGACATGAAGAAGATAATACCGCCAAAATTTGATGGTAGTGCAGGAGGCGATGAAGCCGAAGTCTGGCTAGTCCAAATGGAGAAGTACTTTGAAATAAGGAACTACGATGAGGTGACTAAAGCAGCATGGGGAGCATACCAATTAGCAGGTGAAGCCTCTAATTGGTGGATGAACAAAAAGTTGGAACTTGACATAAGTTCATGGAAGCTGACTTGGGAAGAGTTTGTGGGGATTTTCCGCAAACGATGGTTGCCACAACTCTATTATGACCAAAAAATCTTTGACTTTCAAGAATTGAGGCAAGGGACCATGTCAGTCAACAAGTACTGCGAGCAGTTTACTCGACTTCTTCGATATGTCCCCATCTATCATAAAGATGAACGATTCCGGATCAGGAAATTCATCTTGGGACTTAACAGAAATATTGGAGGTGAAGTCGATATGCATGGTCCGACCACAATGGACCTTGTGTATGAAAAAGCCATTAAGCAGGAACAGAAGCTTAAGGAAAACTCAACCCAGTGTGAAGGGGAAGAACAAAAGAAGGATACTGAGGTCCCTAAAAAGATTGCCCCCAAGAAGGAAGAATTTGCGCATGATGCAGCAAAGAAGAAGGGGAAGACATCTCGCTTCAATGAAAAGGAATTTAGAAGAGATTGGAAAAGAGACAACTCAAGGTATGATGACACTAGCAGAGCTAGTGAAGGTGTTAATAAAACTGGGGAGATCATGGAAAAAAGAGGGCCAAGAGCAGGATGCTTTACTTGTAAAGGTAATCATTATGCAAATGAGTGCCCTAACAAAACATTTGGTACCCAACAACATGGCAACTCACTACCTACTCAAAAGGCCATGTTTCAGCAGAGGAAACATGTTGCCATGAATGATGGACAAGCTAATGTCCAAATTACACCGATCAAACATTCTTGAAACTTTCAAGAATGAAAAATAAATGTAGAGTTATGTTTTTATGTTTGAATAATACCTTAGGTCATCGAGGACGATGAATCATAAGGGGGGGAGTATGTTACACCCTGATTGTATAGCTACTATTGCATAGGGCAATTGATTGTAATGTTTGAATCATTAAGATGAATAAAACGTGTTTTTGTTATCAAAATGAATGTGCTCTATTTAAATGATTGTCTCATTTGATTGATACTTCTATCGATGTTATCCTTGATGAATGTTGCATGCATAGTATTGAATTATGAATATTCTAATTTAAGATGTTTTGTATATTGTTGATGTTGCGAACAAGTAACTGCCGAGATTGTATGTCTATGGGTGCAGGTACATGAACCATTCCTCCATGTGGAGGGGAGACATCACTCGGGAGAGGGGCTTGGTTGGGTAACCGGTAAAGTAAATCAATTGAGCATACACACACTTCACTAAGGGTTTAGAGGAATTGGGTCAAATAGAGTTATCTTGATAAGTCATCCTTAGGCTTAGGAGTTTTGGATTACTTCTTTGTGCTTTGTGAGTGGTGCTACTTGTTAACTGACTTACTGTTCTGTGACCTTTGATGTGAAACATGAATTGATAAGTATGGCATAGGCAGAATGTATATGCGTATACGTGTACCACTCATATGTACGTATCAACATGTATGACATGTCGATACAGATGTATGATGGGCAATTATTATGCCATACAAATGTGTCGACATGGCATACATACAGATACATACACATGACTAACACACCTATAAACATATACACCCTATCTATGATGTTTTTTATAACATTATTATGATGCCTTAAAATTACAGTTAAAAGTATATATACATGTTTGCACAAACAGGTGTATTGGAAGTATGTTGACTCGCTCGCAATACATGTATTTGAATGATTTATTGCAAATATGTATATGTATATTTAAGTGTAAATATATAAATAAAAATATATGTATATTTAATATTATATATATATATATATATATATATATATATATATATATATATATATATATATATATGTTATTATAGTCTTACCCAGAATAAATATATAGATATATATAGTTATATTTAAATATTAAAACATTTAAATAAATGTATATAAATATATTTATCAGGGTAAATAAAACTACAATAAATTATATATAATATAATATATGATATAAATATAATAATTTATTTACATCTTAAAAAAATAAGTCTTGGGAAGAAAAAGACGTAAACTTCTTTAGTCGCTTGGTAAATAATATTTACCATAAGAATAAATGAATTAAAGACTTCTATAGTCTTTTGGGAAGAACCCGTATGAAATATGGGATTGTGAAATAAATAAACGTTTTATTTTGAAAATCATTTGAGTTATCAAATATTTTATAAAACTATGTATTGCGAATTTCATTCGCCGAAATCTGGAAGTATATGAAATACGCCAAAGCTAAAGTTCTAACTTTTGATTTCAAAGGAAAATGAGGAACTCGCGCGACTGGGAACACGTGCGCGCGAGCATAGACCAGGTCACAGCTTGCCATCCGCCATTCGGAGAATGTGTGAGAATGATGGGATAACTCAGTTGGCCAGGTGGGACGCATTCTACATATGACGTTTTCCTGCAATGAGTTTAATCCGCCATTTTTGGGTGCCCAGGCTGAGTATGCCTGTAGGTGTCTTTCATTCGCTTTTTACTATGTGTAAGTTGAAAAATTCTCCCTGGATAAAGGTCGAATCATTTTAAATTTGCTGAGTAACTTGCTAAATAGCTGCCACTTCATGGATTGACATTTTCAAATATATATAGGTGTCAATTCTCATGCCAAAATGGTAGCAGGCATGAGAATTCGAAACCTATATATATAGAGCTTCTCACTTGCTATTTTCACCAATTTACTTCTACCTTTGTTGTATCCGAATTTGTCTTTTGAAGAGCCACTATTTGTCATTGCTGTGTACGAATTACTTCTGCCATTGCTATATCTGAAATTGCTTATTGAAAGCCACATTTTGCCATCTGCTGTATGCGAATTTGCTTAGAGAGCCATTTTATAAATACTATACCCTTTTTGAGAGGACTGTGGAATTTATATGCTGCAAATATATATATACCTGTTGTAGAAACCAGAATTGTGAAAAAGTGTAATCAACAATACCTGGAAAATACCCCATCCAATCTGTGATTAGAATCTGGAAAAGACAGAAAGGAAGTGAGAGATTTAAAGAAGAAGCTACAGACTGAATTTGCTAGCAGCAAGGAAACAGGCATGAGAGTTATCTCTTAATACTTCTGTTATTTGAATTAGATAAATCTACTTGTTTAAATTATGCATTACTTTGTATTGTGGTATAAGAAGAGTAGACAAGTAAAGGAGAAATTCAGTTTCCTATTTATAATTTGTTATATAGGAACAGCTTGTTATAAAGGAATAGCTTGTTTATATAGGAACAACTTGTTTAAATAGGAATAGCTTGTTTATAAAGGAATAGCTTGTCCAAATAAATGAAAGGAAATGTTGGAATACTTTTTAATAGAATTTACTTGATGAATTGTATTACGTGAATACTGCTTGATCTCCTTATATAAAGGAAGTGAGGAACTAGTGATTAAATACTAGGTCAAGGATGGAATCAGTACCAAGGTAGTCTAAAGCTTTAAAGTTAGTAGGTTAACTAGGAAAAGCTATGTACTCCATGGATAAAGAATTCCAGGATAGGAGTTACCCGAGGGACCCTTGTTGACTGCATTTCAATTCTTGATTAAGTAGATGATGTAGGAGGTCTGAGGTGATTGACTACCCACGGTAAAGGACTTAGCCTACACGTAGGATAAGATAGCCTCAAGTCAAACCGAACCTGACTTAGTGCATGTGATAGATGACCATCAGTTTAAATACTGCCGAAACACTTTGGCCAAAGTAGTGTAGTACACCTACGCCCACTTAGACTATGAGACGATTACACTGTCAGTTCACCGTAGTCCAAAATACATACTAGATTGAGATTGTGAGAACACAAGGATTTAGTTATGTAGGACTTCACACTATGCTCGGTTGGTCATACAGAATTGGTTACCCAACCAATCTCTTCGTAGAAGGGAGGGTCGTCTACTTAACAGTAAACGTGCGGGGGACCGCATTATTAGTCTGTGGTTGGCGGAAAAGCACCCGAGTGATGTTTCTCCTCCACAGTAGACTTCTAATGAACCAAGGTTTGAAAGGGAAGAACCTGGACCGTCTTATTCCTATTTGCTCAAAAGCTTCTGAGTTATGATTGAAACTTGTAAGATTCTTACTCTGTTATTTATTTGAAAGAAAAGTAATGTTGAATTGCGTACTCTGTTATTTACTTGGAAAGGAAAATAATGATGTATTGTGTCAATTATTTCTTTATGATGAAATGTTGCATTAGAATGAAAAGAAAAGTTTGTTTACTTTGTCATTATGTATGTCTTTCCTTGTATCTTATTTGTGAAAGTAGAAAATTTTTATTTACGGTTTGGGGGTTGTTCACCGGCGTCTTGAATCTCTGTTGTATGCTCACGATTTTCTATAGCACGATCTCGTCATTTCCTGTCCCGTAATTGCTATAGCATGTAACTGCAATTCATATCATATCTGTAATTTCTGAGAATATTATCTATTGCGATTTGGATGTTTTGTATGTGCTTGATCTCAGTGTTTTTTTTTTGCACCACTGAATTCTATCGTGAATCACTTTACAACAGTTTGAGAATCTAATATATGATTTGAATAGAAATTGGACGAAGGATCATTACAGTGGTATTAGAGCGTTGGATTTTGCCAGCCTGTGGGTAACTTTCGATTGATGCCATTGAGCCAGCGAGATTTAAGAGCCATCGAGAGAGAGGAGAAAACTTGAAGCATCTACTCAAGACAGTAACAAGGGAATAGGAGGCAAAGGTAAGGAGGATCAGATCAAAGCTTTCATTGAGAAACAGGATCAGACGAACCAAACGTTGTTGCAAACGCTACAGTCCCTTACTGTTGCAATGAACAACATCAAAACTAGATCCCATAATGTTGAAGAAGGCCATCCGGAACGCTCGAGAGAGGGAGATCATAGCAAGACCTCAAAAGGATCTACTCACAAACCCTCTCAGCGCAAGTTCTTGCCTAAGACAGAGGCACATCATGAAGAAGAAAATCAGCCTAGTTATGGCAGCATTGTGCAGGATTACATGAATCTGGACGTGAATGCTCAAGCTGCAATTCCCTTTGAGCAGTTCTACAATGCTAGAAGAAGTGATGGGAGACAATGGCGGCAACGAGGGAATAAAGATCTTCAACACAAAGTCAGCAAACTGTCACTCCCTACATTTGATGGTGCAAGAACAGTGATTGCACACACATGGATACAAAAATTGGATACATATTTTTCTCTCAGCCCATGACCGAAGATGAAGCGATCAAATTTGCCATTCTACACTTGGAAGGTTTGGCTCACGAATTGTGGCACCATGGTATCGTGACTCATGGGTTTGGGCTTGTGACTACATATGCAGATTTCACACAAAAACTGATGGAAAGGTTTGACAGGAAGGACCCCAAAGTATACTTCCAGGAGTTGACAAGATTAAAATAGTTGGGCACCATGGAGGAGTATGTTTCAGAATTCCAAAGGCTTGCTGTGATGGTACCGGATGTTTCAGACAAGAGACTTATGTTCTTTTTCATCGAAGGCCTATCAGACTCCTTTCATGGCTTGGTAAAGGCTTTGGAGCCAGCAACATTGGAAGAGGCTATTTGAAGAGCTTTGAACCTTGAGGACTCCACCAAGAACAAGCCTATGATCAAGAATGTGTCAATGGAACAACCAAAGAAGCCATCGCATGTGATTACTCCTCAACCACCGCAACCCTCAGAGATGTCCAGAAATGAGCTTCGAAGAAGGGGATTGTGCTATCATTAAGGGACCTTAGGTAGATGGTCACAGGTGTAGGGGCAAAGGACAAATCCACTATATTGAGGTTCCCCTCGACAATGAGGCTGAAGAAGAGGGAGGTAAATTCTTCTTTGATGAGGAGGTGCAAGTCAAGGCATTGGTTGGAGGACATTCGGGAGGCACTTTCGCATCACTTTCAGGAACACCGAGGTATCACTCTCTTCGCATTAGAGGAGACCTATACGAACAAAGGGTCACGATATTAGTTGATAGTGGAGCCACCCATAATTTCATTGATGAAGGGTTAGTAGCTAAATTGAGTCTAAGAGCAAAAGATTTTGAAGGATTTGATGTGCCAGTCGTAGATGGATACACTATTCCATGCAAACGTCGGATCCGACAAATGGAGCTGACTATAGGAGGACACAAGATGCGAGATGATTTCTACATAGTTGGCATTGGTGAGATAGAGGTGGTCTTGGGAATACAATGGCTGCACTCGCTTGGGGAGTACACAACAAATTACCAGACTCTCGAGTTGAAGTTCAAAGTGGATGGAAAGAAATCATTCTTCGAGGATTGTCCAAGACGAGCCCTAAGAGTGTGTCGACCCAGGCTCCAGAGAAACCAAAGGCAGAAACGAAGACATGCAAAAATCCAGATCTTAAGTTGCTTGAGGGCAAGCAACATTCGAGCAGGGCGGACTGTCATGTCCCCATCACCTGATGAGGACCCATTTTAAATGAAGGCGGAAAAATAGTGTTTCTCAACACTTCTGAATTTATTGAAATAAATAAATAATATTAAATAATAAATAATAATATTAAATTTAAATCATTCAGAAATAATATTTCAATTTAATATTTATTATCTAGCCGACCTTCTTGTCGTTGGCGCGTCAATTTAATATTTGAGTTTTGTCTTGATCTGGCCGACCACCTTTGGGAGGCTCCTTCGATCCCTTTATATGTCGGTTGTTGGCTTTGGGAGGGATCATCGAATGGAATAAAGACAAGTGATTTGGCCGTGTGGCGTGTTCATCCTGGTAGGAGGAAAACCCTGACCAATGGTTCCTTGTCTTTATTCTCTCATCCGCCATATTGTAATGTTCTGAGTTCGCTGGTTACAGGTTTGTGGAGTCAACATCAACTACTGGGGTGGGTGATCAGAGTCGAGTTGTGGCGGATCCACAGGCTCTCGCTAATCTCACATTGCTAGACCATATCCGGAAGGACGAACATACACACTCGGGCAATATTGGACGCACAAGCACAACTCAAGCAATCATTACCGGGAGCGCTAGCTGGACTTCTGCCTCTTGTCTGGCTTTAGACATCATCAGCAAATCACATCCACGAGTGTCATTTTCAAGAGCGCTCACCAGATCTCAATCTTGCCATGTATACCTGTGTATTCATGCCGTGACGATTCTGTAGAGCCGGCACTTCTTTCTACAAAGCTGCGTGCTATCTTTCGATCTCACTCTGGATGCTCATGTTGTAGCCGATCCTATTCAAGGAGAGCATTTGGCGTCTTGAATCTCTGCTGTATGCTCACGATTTTTTGTAGCAAGATCTCGTGATTTCCTGTCCCGTAATTGCTATAGCATGTAACTGCGATTCATATCAGATTTATAATTTCTGAGAATATTATCTATTGCGATTTGGATGTTCTATATGTGCTTGATCTCAGTGTTTTTTTTGGCACCACTGAATACTATCTTGAATCACTTACAACAGTTTGAGAATCTAATATATGATCTAAATAGAAATTGGACGAAGGATCATTACATTTCTAAACAAAGCATCAAAGATTTCACTAGAAAGATTGGTGTGCCTTTTCCATCAGTACAAGCGATATTATACACTAATAAGAGCAAGTAGATGAAGTAGCAGACTGTGCAGCAAATCATCTTTTAGAAAAAATATGTTAAGAAATGAAGCCCCTTATACCCCCATCTAATCCTAGTGTTATAGTAGAGCGCCACCCATTTTTTACCACCCCTCAAGAACAAACCCTTACAAATAAGAGACCAAAGGGACCTTTGGAAATGGCATTTCAAAATGAATCTCAAGAGATTGTCGATCAACACATAGCAAAATGTATCTATGCAAATAGGTTGGCTTTCAATGTTGTTCACCCACCATATTGGCAAGAAACAATGACAAAAAGTAATGAGGCTCCAAAAGGGTACAAGAGCCTAGGTTATCAGGTTTGTGGTACCGTATTGGAAAAGGAGGTCAAGTCTATAAAGATTTATTTAAGCCCATAGGGAATTTGTGGGCCGACACAAGAGTGTCCATCATCTCCCATTGATGGAAGGATATTAAAATTCAGCCCTTAATGATGTGATTGAAATACCCCTTCAAGGACAATGTTTTCGAGAGTTGTGGATTGTGAGAAGGTAAATGATAGCCAATTTATTTGTAACATTCTCGTCATTGCCATTGAGGAATGTGTCCTCATAATGTTATTCAAGCCATAGCAATCAACACAAAGAATTGTAGAGTTGTTGGTTTGTTGGTTGAGAAACATTACTCACACATCTTTTGAACACTTTGTGTTGTCCACTCCCTCAACCTTATGCTACAAAAGATTGGCAACAAAATTGATTAGATCAAAAAATTGTATGCAAGGATTGAAGAGATCTAAATGTTCATTACCAACCACCACATGTTTGAAGAATATTAATATCACTTTCAAAATTGGAGCTGCTGAACGAAAGTGAAACAATATAAAAAATTATGTTTCACTTTAGTTACTTAGAAAGTTATTCTTTAAAACTTAATTTGATTATGTTTTCTTATTTGAAGTTTGTTTTTTAATTATTTTGTTTCTATTTTTGAATGTGTTGGGTCAATGGAGGCAATCCAACACTAAGAGAACAACAAATATCAAGCGGATGATCCTAGATGACTCTTGGCGGGATCATGTGGAATATCTCCTAGGTTCATTGAGCCCATTTTGAGTATGATTTATCATATGAACATGGACAAGCCTTGCTTGGAATAGATATATGATGGCATCAACTCAATGATTGAGAAGATGAAAACCATCATAAATGAGAGCAAGATCATAAAGAAACTTTATTCGAACAAGTGTACAAAATTATTGAAGAGAGATGGGACACAATGACCACCCTACTACATATTCTTGCCTTCGCACCAAATCCAAAATACTATAGTTCTAATGTTCTTTCTATGCCAACAAGGATTGCCTCATATATATTATTTGAAGTTATCAAAAGGTACAAGGCAGCATTTTGTAGAATCCTCCCTAATCCTGATTTACAAATGTAGTCACAAGTGAGTTCGCTGTACACTCCAATGGTCAAAGCATTGAACATCTTCATGACAAGTTCAAAACAATGCTCATAGATGGTGGTACTTCCATGGCCAACAATTCCAACACCTTCAACTCTTGCGATCAAAGTTTCATAGTTTTCTTTTTTTTATCTTTTAAAGTTTCATTTATATTTTTTTTAATTTTCTTTTTTATAAGTATAGCTCTATCTCTCTATTTTGTCTGAATGTGTTGCTAGTTCATCTACATTTGAGAGGAAGTGGAGCACATACTCTTTCATCCACCTAGTAAAGCACACCCGATTGCATTCAAAAAAGGTAAAGGTCTTAATGTACATGCATTCCAATTTCATACCTCCTTTCACACAAACAACATGGCTAGAACTAAGGAAGGGTACATGAGGTTGTGGGATATGGAACTAGAGAATACTGACTTGAATGCCAACATGATGCGTTTGAAGAGCCAGATAACATGCACACTTTTAGTGCAAGTGCAAGTGGCACTGCTTGTGGTTCTTCAATTGTTCCTACATTACCCAATGTCAATGATGAGGATGATAATGCTATAGAAAACCCATATGATGCTGAAACTTGATTGTTGAACTTGAAGTTTGAACAAGGAATATTTTATAATATCTAACATTCATGTTTTAAATGACATTTTTCAAGTTTATGGTGATCTTGTTTATTATATGATGCTATGTTGTATGCTAAACTTAATTCCTGCTTTTAGGCTACAAATTTATATATGAGATTTTTACATGTTTTTTGTACAAACAAAGACAACCCCCAAAACAATTTACCGGATCCACACACTGAATCCAATCCAGAACCGGCAATTTAGATTTTATCTAATCACTAGGCTTTTACAAAATTTGGAACAACTGGGCTTTACATTGTCACCATTATTACTCTCGGGTGACTAGATCATGGCCTTCGTATAGCTAGAGCTTTCTCAAATGGATTCTTATTGAAGCAGGTCTCAAGTGGTCTTCCTCTTTTTGTGTGTCACCTGGTATGACTTTTTGTCCCTACATTGGCTGATTCTTGGGATTAAGTCTTGGCATTTTTCCTTATTTGCAATCCTTTATCTCTTGCTTCTTGTCTTTTATTGTTTGGTTGTGCCTTGAAGGAGATCTCTTTGCATATAAGATGAGGATGAGAAGTACTTCTTTTCTGGACCAGTCTCACCTCTTTATTTGCTGTATTTTCCCCACAGTAACCCAATGGCTATTTCCCTGTTTCAATCTTCCCTACACCCAAAGCAGCAAAGGGATTTGCTACTGGGATCTAATTTGTTGGAGTGTTTTCATCTTTTCCTATCCCATAATTTGTTCCACTGAACATATTTTCTGATATTGTTGTTGAATGTGTTGTTTGTAGGTGCTGGGGTTTGCAAATCCTTCACTAGGTTTGGATCTTGCTTTCAGCTCATCCCAGGTGGATTTAAGTCCGCATAACTTTCTTGAAGTGGGCAAACTCTTGCCGGATGTCCATGTTCAGTAACAGAGAGGAATATTTTCATAATTCAGTGATTGTTCCTGTTGTATTCCATCTGGATCTAGGAAAAGCCTATCATGAAGAGCCTTATCAAGACCTTGATTTACACAGATTCTCACAGTTTATAATTCCTAGGTTGCCAGTTCTCTCAGAGGCCATGAAATATGCTCTTATGGCATATAGAATCAGACATCCAAAAGTATATCCATACAGACAATGAGGTTGTAAATTAAGGATGTATGGTCAATACCTGATAGCTGCCAACATACAATAACAATGCAAGAACTGCCACAACAGATGCACCACTGAGAAAGTTGTAGTAAGCTGCAAGCAGGAATAATGATACCGTCTGCACAATTAAAAAAAATATCAACTTAATATTTTCAGCTAAACCTTCGAACAAGTAAACATAAGGAGAACCTCACATGGTTAAATATCAAAATTCATAGATTAAATGCTTGGCTAAAGTAAAACATGAAATAGAACTTAATAGTTGCTTGAGTAAAACATCCAAGCAGATCATAAATCTCAACTAAACAACTGACACAATCCATTTCAGTTTCTTCCTTCAGTAATCTATTACCCTGCTTCATATAATTCTCAGTATCAACAATATTTTGAAAATAATAATTCTCTATATCACTTTTAATAAAATTCTAGTTATATTTTCACCAAATAATGCATAAAGTGTCTTACAATTCCACTTATGCCTCCAATCAGCAAAGGTCTCCTACCAAGCTGGTCAACTTTCCAAACAGAAAATCCAGTCATCAGCAACTGCAAGATTAACAATGTAGAAGATCCATCATCTTCACAAACATCTAAAGATTAAAGCCGTTCACATTGGCAAAAAAAATGCATTTGTCTGATTTAGAAATTGATCATTGACATTCATGATACTTTTCAACAAAACTTGAACGTCCATAGGTTCCAAACAGTCTGTAAATAAAAAGAATAGATAATTAAATCATCCAATGAAAAGAAATATACACAGATATGTAAGAATAAGACAGAAAAGATTGGCACCATAAGTGTCACAAGGATGAAGACAGAGAAATTAAAAATTTGTATAAGGAAATGAGTACAAAAATGTCAGAAGCTCTCTCACTAGACAAGAAATTCCTTAATACAAGTCTTGTGTCTATGTATCAAAAAATGGCTAGTTATGACTATTTTCCATATTACTAACTTAGTACTGTGTATTTAGCTAGGAAACACTATGATAAATCACAGTGCCATGAAAAGGTTTGTTTCAGATCACATTAAATCTTGAGGACAACCTGTTATTTGATATTGTCATAAAGAATTTTGTGTACAGAATGTTAATAGCTGTTGATGAACGGTATAATTTTATGCTTCAACCAGCTATATAAGTAAAGATCAATTTTGTAGTATAAAGGCTGGTACCAAAAATGGATACACTGGGTTTCTAATAGGTACCTTGGGCTCCTGAGAGATCACATGCAACAATAATTTCCTTTCACTGTTAGTGACCACTGACAACAAATCGAATGGATTTCAAATAAAAGGCAAATTGAATATATGTGGATTTAGCAGATTCGTAAATTGAACACCCACCCTGTGATCAATAAAAATTGGGGGGATGCATCATCAAGCTTACATGGGATTTCTATTCCACCAAAATTTGCCTGAGATTTATATCCAGCCTTGTCTAATTGTGGTCTTAACACAGCTGATCTAACATGAGGAACATGCCCAACAGTACTTGAATCTGGATCACTATTATGGAATTCTTCTTCACCACTAGATCATGGTGCGCTAGACACAAATTGAATAGATTTCATTATCTTTTTCTTTTTTATTTCCGTAATCTAAGCCATCTCCATAATATTCTTCCAATTGTGATAAGGACATAGGGCCATGACTAAGTTTGTGGATTTAAGTGCAAATACCCATTATAACTAGTTTTCTTAATCAGCAGTATCCCCATACATGCTATTTTTCATAGTTGCATAGTACCACTACCAACCCTGTTCTAACATTATACAACCTCCCATATCTGAAACTGTATAACTGAAAATTATGTTTCATCTTCATCTCTAATGAATTTGAATCATGCTTAATGAAAAACTCCAACCCCAAATAAAAAATGTCAAGTTCCATCATACCAAACTCCTCAAACTGAAAAACATAGTAACCTTACAAGAAACGGATTTATGAAAGAACCAGAAATGCAGAGAAATTTGATTATGATAAAAAAGCAATGTAACCTTCTGAAATCTGCATTCATGTCATATTCAAATTATATTCTTGCACACAATTAAGACTTTGTTTCTAACTTTCTTCTTAATACTTGCCAAACAACCACACCACAAGTAGTGTCCCAAATTTCCACATGTGGACAAAGGTATGTAGTTGCTATGCAAAGAATACGCTAAATAAGCTCAAGAGAGTCTACATCCACAACTAAGACAGTCTACATCCACAACTAAGAGAGCCTCAGCAGGGAATTGGTTTTGCCTTTGTCCACCAATGTATCTTCTTGTTTTAAAATTCAGTATAAGATACATACTTTTGATATATGTGTGGGCAGGAAGGGGGCCGGGCGGCAATGGAGGAGGGATTATATATACACTCAACGTACACAAACATATGCATATACATATACCTACACACACAACACAAAACCACAAGCAAATGTAAATACATCCATCCATACATATATATTTATTTGCTAAGGCTACTAAAAATAACTTGAGACATTTTTAATGCAGCCGAATTTTCAGCCATCAAACAAGTTACATAGGATTCATATCAGGCAGCATTGATTTAGTTTTATAATATTTGGAGTCTATGGTAAAGAAATTGACCACGGCTAACCAATATTGCCTGCCAAAAAAGAAAAAGTTAAAACAATCCAAATGGCCACAAAGCAATCTACCATATATTGATACAGCACTCAAATCCTGTCTCGATTTCACTTTGTTTTTGTCCATCCCTTATTTGAAGTGGTAGTAAGGCTCTTAACAAAAGCTACAAAATCAAATACAAATTTCAAATTTTCAAGCTACATGATAAAGATATATCAGATTCCATTCATGTCTTTTATAAAGTATTGTGCATTAATAAAGAACCGTCAAAAAATTGTAAATACATTGTTGATATGAGGAATATAAGTCCTTCCAACATGGCATGATCAAATGATGGTTTTGGCTATATATTTATACATCTGGTCAGTATTTCTCCTTAAATACTCACACTTCAAAAGAAACAGTAAATATTCTCCAGGACAAACTAGTGAAGCATTCCTATGGTCCTCGTATTTCTGATACAAATATAAAAGCCAAAAACAAAATCTATAAAGTATTATTCTGCAGATGAAAATAGATATATATAATAATAAAAAGCAATGAATAAGGGTATCTTATGCACACCTTGAAAACACCAAGAATTACAGAAACACGAGTGGCATCAGATGCTGCAGAAAATCCTGCACTCTGCAAATCAGATGCACCCAAATACATTAGCAAATTTCCTGGCATTTAGGATTGTATTGCCATCTGATAGGATGAAAAAATTTAAAATATATAGATTTTCTACCTGAAGAATTGAAGCCGCATAGTACAGTACACTTGGTTGGCCAGTTATCTGACAAACAACAAGGCTTACAAATTTATCACGTATTCACATTTTCAATTAAGAGATTCCCTATTAAAAAGTTCTGTATGCAATAAGCAGCCATAGACATTTTACAATAGAAATACCAGTCAATAGTCCCAGAACTTCCATAGCTACAGATTTAATAGATAATAACATAGAAACTAAACCATTGCGTGGACTCTCCTACAATGTTGAAACAATAGTACCTGCTGAAAAAACACAAGTCCTCCACCAATTATGAAGGCCTTCAAACTAGTTCCCTGAAAAATCTCCCAGAAATTAGCTTCCTGATCTTGTCCTTGAAGTGCATACTGTAAGGAATTATAAGTTTCTTCTAATTCTCCATCACTGGTTACATCAGCACTAGTCCGACCTCTTAATTTATTCAATGCAGAAATTGCCCTTTCTTTCAATTCTTGCAGATTGCCTTTACCCTGCACTGCCTGGAGAAGAAGCCAACGTGGGGATGGGGGTAACCACCACATGCCAATGCCCATGATTAAAGCAACTGCTGCACTTGACCCATACATATATCTCCAGCCACCAATCGCATCAATTTCTAGATTACCCACAAGGTAGCCAAGCTGCACAAGGAAAGCATTTGAATATCAAACAAAATCTCCTTACTTATTGGCATAATATGTTTCCAGGAATCAGGATATGGGTGTTGTTCTGATACTCACCAAGATTCCTAAAACTATGAAAAGTTCCTTTAAAGATACTAATGTTCCACGAACTGTTGATGGAGCAGTCTCTGCAATGTACAAAGGTGCTGCATGCATGGCCTGTTTGATAGAAATAGTTAGAAGCAATACTGTTCTGCTGACGGAAATTCATATCTTATGAACTAAAGTCAAATAGTGATAGTTTGCAACTGGTGAAATATCCATCCAGCTTGATAATATGGAACTTGAATTCAAGAACTTGGATGTAAATAAAAATGGCTCCATGTACAAATTAATCAAGATGTAATCCATCTAAGAAAAAAGAATTCTAAAATAAATCTATAAATCCTTCATTTGAAAAGAGAGATGAATAAGCTTTACCAAACCTATAGCAAGGCCATACAACAGCCGACCAGCTATAAGCACAGGAAGATCAGGTGCCAATGCTGTTGTGAAAGCTCCCAGCAGATACAACACAGATGCTACAATTAGCTCCCTCCGCCTTCCTTCAGCCAATAAATTTACAACATTAATTTGATATGTTCATCAGTGTCAAGGATGGTTATACACCATTGCTGCATCATTGAATCTCAAATGTGAGTTCATGTGTTTGAGTATATAACAAATGGTGCTCTTTCTTAAGCCGGAAAAAAGGG